>JAFBJS010057541.1:219927-334745 GCA_016785265.1 Paraplagusia blochii
GGCTTTCTCCAGTGCCCACAGCCTATAATTTTCTGCTACCAGACCGCTATACAAGGTTAGAATCTTGTATCAATGCGTCATTTTGAGTTTATTGTTGTTGAGAAAATATTTCCTAATCAAATATAGTTGCATTATTGATGATGGAATCCTAGCCATTCTATTGGTCAGTTCTTTTGTTGATATGGGTATGGATCAAGTGGAAGTAATAGACAGATGGGACCAAAAGGAAACATTCCTCTGCAGCCCGGTACCAATTCATACACGGACCAGTATCAGTCCTTGGCCCAGTGTTTGGGGACCACTGCATTACATAACTCGAGTTGAGTTCAAGCCAAAACTTGGGGGTTGATTAACAATCGTCACACAACTGAAGAAATGTGACAAATTGCTGCAAAGTTGCACAGTGTACCCTCTCTAACAAACCAAAAAATGCATAATGCCATCTGGGGAAGCTAAAATGACCATTAGCGTGAATGCAAGTGTGAATGACTGTTTCTCTGTATATCAGTATAACCCTGTCCTCACCCTGGAGCTCAAGCTCTTCTCAGAAACCTAACTCAGATTGAGTTGAATGAACACAGAATCAGAATCAACAAATCTGATCAACAAATACAGTAATAAGTCATTGATTATTGTACCAGGACCTGCATCAGTCAGTCAATCACAGCATGACTTTGAATGGCAGAACTTGTAGCAAAATCCTCTGTGACCCATATCAATCCAAATGTGCGTGTTGTGTGGCTGATTTCTGCAGCTGATCAGAGGCTGAGAGTTGAATCGGTTCAGCCTGGAACAGGCCTTTATTTTGCTAAAGCCTGCATTTCCCACAGAATCAAAGGCTCTGTGTAAGATGAGAGCCTGCTGAGCAGGAGCAGGTGATAAGCTGCTTCCTACCAGAAGAATTAAACAGATTCACTCCTAAGAAGTGGCGTCTGAAAGGAGACACTAGTCAACAACATGGTTAACCTTCACAGCATTATTGGGTAACAGTGCAGCTCCCATCATGCAGTAAATTGCAGTTTTCCTGAGCAAGATTCAGTGGGATAGACAGAATTTAAAAGGAAATTAAAGAGTCTCCACAGGAGGTTTCCAAGAGTCAAACCTTTAGCCTAAACGGTTCACATTAGCAACAACAGTCCTGAACCAAAAAAAAAAACAGGTGACAGGGCCAGAAGCCAAAAAGAATTTGATCATAAATCGGTTGCAGATAAAATCACTAATTTTTCCCTGTAACTACATGCATATTAAATAAAATAAACCAAAAACTTGCCTGGATTCACTCTGGATGTTTTAACTAGAAAACCCTTCAAACAGGAGTGATTGACAAATAACTTTGTCAAAAATAATATCAGCTGGGTGAATATAAAATTCCTTTATTTGACAGAGAGTGGAACGAGGTTGATGAAGCATTGCTCTCCTCCTCTTCCTCCTTATTCATTCTCCTCACCAGTAATGCATACCTCTCCACGTCTCAGTAACTAATCACCATACCGATCTGGCCAAGAATAGAGAGGCTGAACACACAGGAAATATCATATTCAAGCTTGCTAGAATTTCACTTTTTGTTTCCAAGTTCACTTCCCATCATGGGACTGTGGTGATATCAGTGCTGCCTGCATCACTGGGCAGGGGCTTGACTTTAAAAGCACTAAGACTAAAAGCCAATGTTTTGGGGGTTGATCAACAGTTCTATTGTGTGAGCGAGGAGCCGATTCTTTCCTCTCTGTAATGTTTACCATTAGTCTGTCTGCTTGGTTCCAGTCCTTCACTAACACAGGTGTGCTTTCACTGGGTTTACACTTATCGCTGAGGTGATCAGAGACCTGTTGCCAAGCAGGCAGTGCAATCTCCCAGTGTTAGGAAACCAGAAACATTTGTTGTGAAAATGAAAGACGTGACCAAGGTATGACGCGTGGCGGCCAAAGGAGCAAAACAAAGACCAGAGCGGGCGGTCATAGTTAGAGAGTGTCTCAAGTCTGGAGTGAAATTGGTATCATATATTACACCTTAATCACCAGTCCTGCTTTTGTTTTGTGACAAATTCCCTGAAGTTACCTTCAGCAGAAATGAGTCAGAGCTCGCCGAGGCCCCATCCTTCAGGGAGCTGACACCCACCTGTACAGCAGGATCAAAGCGCTTCTTTGAGCATATTAGGAAAATACAGGGGACTCATTGCGGACGCTCAAAGTGGTACATAGATGCTTAGCCACACATTCTTGCTGTCAGAGACGAACAAAGACAGTTTTCTGGGGAGGAGAAAGGCATGTTGTATCCCCAACATGCCTTGACTGAGGTGACCAATCACAATAGACGTTACAATCCCCAGCCCTGGAGGAAGATAGGTGAGGGTTTATGTTGTCATTGGTGGATGTTTTACAATACTGCTGGCTGTTAATGTTTATTTTTACAAGGACAAGCTCATTCCTTTGGTCTGACCTAGAATGATGTAGTGTGTCATCATAACAGCATTGATAGGAGCGTGTTTAAATGTCTGCAGACGTTACACATTCATTCAGGCTGCGCTGTGTCAACAAGCCAGCTGTCAAACCTGCAAACCTACCAGACATTTGGCTCTTTAACATTTGTACACATAGGACCTGAAATATGAAATTGTTTTTTACTGACAAGTAACATCTGCAATGGTTGGAGTATAGGAAGGAAGTGGACTATTAATCCAAATATTAACTTCCTCAGGCCCTAAACTGTTGGAGCAGAGCAAACCATGGTAACAATCAGCTCATGAAGAACTACCTCTGCACTGGATGGACAGAATAACGTTGGCTGCTGTGTCACCCAAGTTTCACAGCCCTAAGATGAGCTGTGTTTTATACCAATGGACAACAGTTGGGCAGCAAGTCCACATCCAAAACATACGCCTGAATGCGCTGAAATAAAGAACTAAGACAACGAGCATAACCTACACTGAAATATCCAGGGATATTTGGAATAAAAACGTTCAAGTCTTAAATTTAAACGTAGAAATTGAGTCAGTTGTTTTAAGGAAACACAATTTTATTTGTCTTTAAACTACACCTTTGACTAAACTTGTTATTGTTCATTCACTGCTAGTCTACTTTGCTAACATGTAAGTTAATGTGTTAACACTGACATCAGTGCTGGAAAAATGATAAGTTAATTATTTTAAGGAGTAAATAAGAGAGTTTTAGTTTTGTCAAATAACAATGAAGTTTGGACAGGGCAGGTATAGAGTGATGTCATACTGAAACACTGAGGAGATTTCTAAATGTGCAATTTAATCCAGCAGTAATGTCCAGCCACGAGTCCACCAAGTACTTCAAGCTGCTCACAAACTAATTGTCCTCTGTCATTTCGCATAAATAATAAAGGTTTCAGTAAATGACCAAATGTGGAATTTATTACGTTTTAAAACCAACAAACTTTTCGGGGAATAATGTCGTGTGACATTGGCCAGACACAGCAGAGCTGCCAAAAATGGCTTTAAAGACTCTGGCAACCAGGAAAACTCAACAATATACACAATACCAAACGCTAATCTGTGCTTTAATTCGAAGAGGATTTTTTATGCAGTGAAGTGCAATCAATGCCTTCATATCAGATTAATGACCTGTAATGATTGACATCTGTCATTTGTTTGTTTGTTTTTAAAAACAAATCAAACTAATTTTCCTTGTGACACGGTTTGTCAATAAGCACTGATGGTGTGTTTTGAAGCCTTAAAGTAAAAAAACTCTATTCCAGAAAAAAATGCAACACAATAACACAATAACTAACTGTGGAAGAAGGTCATTCCTGAAGAATTCTGAAGAAAACCATGCACCCTAATAGTCAGAACATCCAGAAATCAACATAAGAAATCAGGGAGTGAAGCTGTAACTATGACCATTAGACCATATACATTATAACTAAATGACGTACCCTGTTAAAGGAACAATAGACAACACAATAGGAATAGTCTAGGTAAAGAAATTCAAAGATCCTGTGACGAGAAATAAGGTCTGAAAGGTGTAGGTTGTAAATCTACTACACCGACAAGGCAACTCACAAATCAGGTGAAGTTCTGCCTGAATCAGCTGAAATTCTGACAGAGCGTCAGATCAACAATACTGATGCTCCCGGCCCGTGTACACACACTGAGTAACAGTGAGTGTGTACAAACACAGGGCTTTGATGTGGAGGATAACAGATGAGCCAGAGTTTGGCAGACAACGTCTACGTCTCCACGAACATCACCTTATTAATGCCCTTCTGTTTTGCCTCCCAAAGCAGTAACATGTCGTTAGAACACCCTGATTGGATGTTGTTGTGCAGAGAAGAGGAGAAGAAAAAAAGCTGATGACAGGGCACTTTCATGTTACTTATCGGGACACACTATCAGCCAAATCGAGATGGGCCAGACAAAGTACCACCAGGTCCCCTAGGTTGGAGCTGAATTTCATCTGTTTCATCATATCTCTGTCTTTACTCCTCAGGAGAGATGAGGTTGGTGGTCCACGCATTTAGACCACAGTGTTGTAAGAATGGGAGTCACTGTGGCAGATAAGTCTAGTCTTATTCAAGGGCTGCTATCTTTGTTTTTCTGAAAAAAATACACAAACGTGGAGCTGGATGAAAAGAGAGTGGGAGAAAAGCACCGATAAACTACATACACATCATCTCACGCAACACTTGACGGAGGGCGATGTCCTTAGAACTGAAATCTCCCTGTAAGAGAGTGCAGGATAGGACAGGACTGAAGACGGAACAGGGACAGAGACACGCACAGATGTTCTGTTCTGCAGAACAAGACTTCAACACAACAAAATATTATCGCTAATAGTGATACAAAGAATAAGGAAGTTATCTGTTAAAGCTGTGGGTATCTCCCACTGTGACGTCAAACACCCTGACGTGTCGTCGGCACAGTCCTTCAGTGTGTTGTGTTTCCACATGTCACCAGATATGTATCAAAGTCAAGTCAGAGAAGATGTGAGGTGCGAGCATGAAGGCCGGGAAGACACTGCATAAGGAACAGATTACTTAAAGCAACAAGTTACTTAGGATTACTTCAGGGTGGGGGGGTGGTGGCGGGGGAAAACACTGTTATTATAAATGTTTTAAACTTCTCAAAATTCAAAAGATTTATCCAAACAACAACATTTTAAACATAATTTTTTTTTATAAATAAGAAATAATAAGAAAACCACCATTCAGATCATCAGCTATATTACCAGAATGAAAGTGACTTCACCCTCATACTCTTAACATATATTTATCACTAAAGAACTGCATTAAAAATAAAACAAAAAGCTCTGCAAACTATTTTTTTACATGGAAAATGTTATTGCTGTTTGATTTTAATACAACTTTTTATTGAAAAATAGCAAAGGTCCTGCAGCTTTAGACCTGAACATACTGTATTTAAATTAATTAAATTACGTACAAAAAGCAGGGGATTTAGCGACATCTAGTGGTGAAGTTTTAGAAGAGGACGCTTAATTTCTTCTTTGCAAACAACAACTGATGCCGATGTCCTATATGCTTCATGCAATTCCATTCTTCCCACAGTTTCTACATTCTTGTACCTTGTGGCAGCAACAGTACCTGGAAGTTTTCCATCCAGTCTTTCTAATGAACCTTCACTCCTTTGTCCTGTCATTCTTTCCCCTTGATTCACATCCTAAGTGCGGTGATGTCCCCCAGGGGGGGCGTGTCGCACACTCAGACAACCACTCCTCTCTACAATAAATGTCATTGCTGGAATGTATGGCTTCATTCAACAGTTACTTATGGACAACATTATGGATCTCCAGCAGCAGTGCAGTGATGGGGATGCATTTTAGCCCCAACAGTAAATCCAAGATTTCCATAACGGCAGGGGTTGCACTGTGAGATCCTTGTTTGACTCCATTCTTAGTCACTGCTGAATGACTTTAGATTAGAGCCTCACTCTAATAATGACTGCTGCACACAGGGCTGTTGGAGGAACTGCCAATGGAGGCATATAATTTGCTGTTATCGCTCGACACGGTGCCTGTTCCTGTATCTGACTGCAGCGGGAAAAACCCAGGTCCCTGAAACAGAACACACCACTCATCTAGAACAGAGCTCCCAGGTGTTACCTTCGAATACTGCAATAAAAACATGATGTTTCCACACTGTTAACGTCCCAGTGATTTATTTCTCGATCCTTCTCTTCTCAGTCTCATTCGATAACAAAATGACAGTTTGAGATTCATCCTATGTTGTCATCTCTCTTGACAATTACTATTTGATGCAGGATTTGTAGTTTTGACTACTCCTATAGGGCGACCAATGAGAATTAACGTAAGTCATGTTGACTTGTATCGGTTTGGAAATGGCAGAGGAGAAATTGTGAGCGCGATAAGGACAGACTGGTCTATTTGTTCTTTCATGGGGCCCCTCAAGAGCCCAAAGACTCTGATGTCCACAAAGTCTTTGCGCTGCACTCTGACATTTTCTCAGCAGTATGAAGTTACACACCAGGAAAACCAGGTCTACATCCAGCCCATTTTGTGCGAACAAAACATTCCTCATCCCGTGTTCCCGGTCAGACTGGTAGAAAAATGTCAAACGTTCCTAAAAGACTGGTGGTGAAACTAAGTATTCTCAAATGGGAGCGGTCAGAAGGCAGCATTTTACATGACCTGTGTATCAGTTACTATTTTTATCTCCAGCTTCTGTTTGGCTCGCTGACCTGTGACTTGTTGGGCTCCGACGGATTTTTCGTAGAGGGCAAAGAGCGAAACACTCTTACTGAAGTACATCCCTCAGGAATACAAGTGTTCCAAGGGTGAGAACTTGTAACCATTGTTGGCTGCAGGCTAGTATGGGTCACAGCCCACCCATTGGGGAGGGAAGGTGGGGTCGCCATGGCAGACAAGGTTAGAGGATAAACACAAAACAGGAACTGAGTTGGACTATAAAAAAATAAAAATAAAAAAACACAATAGTGTATAGAGGAAATAATCAATGCTACAAATGCAGTCTTAAAGATGAGGCTCATGGCATTAAGGGCAAAAAAACATTACAAAATGTCTGAAAACGAGACCCTTGTTTATCATCTCCAGCTTAATGGACTAATGGAGATCACTGATGCAAGAATGAAAAGCGCCTTATGTCAAATATAATTGTCCTGGCCCGGAAAACAAGCTTGTGATGTCAGGTTTGATTCCCTGGTGTTTGGTTCAGGTTTCCTCTGCTCTGCTTTAGCCATGATTGTTCTCACAATGAAGTTCCTGGGAGGATTTAAGGGATTTTCTAATTTCTTGGTGTAAGAATGGACTAAGTTTAATGACCTTCTCCATCTTCTGGTCAATGTTGGTCCAACTAAGGAAATTAGTTCTGTTCAGAAGACTAGACTAATCTGCCAGAAAAAAAGCCAAAATGTTTAAGTAAGGACAAGAGTTGCCATTACTTATAAATGCTAATAGTTCTAAAAACAATTCTTTATGTTGACTTAGTACAAAAATACCATTAAGTCACAAACTGTACAAAAAGACAACAATGCCAAAAGAAAATTCATAGTTTGATCTTTTTACCAAGCTCTGAACAACATTATTTTATTTTATTCTACCAAGATTTTAGCTCAGACCAGATTATAATCACGACAAATAATAGGATACCAGAATCTCTGTAGCTCAATGTCAGGTTTTTGCTGGTATCTGCATTCAAGTTCACAATATAGTATATATGCCAAACCTCCTTCAGACCCTGGAAAGGATGGACTACGTCCCCAAGTGACACACCAGTGCTGAAGAAGACGTCATCTGCTAGATATACTAGGGTAAAGATTCTACAGACCAGTTCAATTAACTGCCCTTCCATCAAACAGCGCCCCCCCTCTTCCAGCGGCTGCCACTGCCACAGACCAGGCCTGGTGATGACAACGTTCTTGTCCACAGCCTACATCCGGGACATGAGTGATTTGACAATCTGATTCCTTCAGGAAAACCTTCATGTTTGTTCCCTGTATTGTTTACATTTCTGCCTCAGCATTGATTGGCACCAAAGAACTAAAATCAATCACATAAAATTGAGCGTAGTGAGGATGTAAACTTTACCTCTCCTGGCTACTAGGTTCTGCTGTCCCTGCTTCAAATCATCTCAAATCAAGTCTTTCTGGTGGAAAGTCATGATTTGAAATGTGTGCAATGTCCTTACTCTTGTCTCTTTCTGCCCATTGCTGCTGGACTAGAAGCATGTCCAGCTGTCCCATCATTCTGTCAGCGCCACTGTCTCCCTCAGCCCCAGATTAAAAAAGCCAAAGAGGCCGCCAGGAAAAGTGGCTTGCCCTGGTCTCTCAGGACTTATGTCAAAAATGTTTCAGTCCTCAGGTAATTTTCTACAGTCCAGGATCCTTTCACTGTTTACTTCAAAGAGCTTCAACGACAGGGTCCGAAAGAGAGAGAAGGAGAAAAATGATACTGAGTTGTGGGTACTGACAGATCTACATTCTTTGGTACGGACATTCCGTGTGAGTGAGGAGTGCTTGTGCGCTGATGCTGACTGTCTGCCGTCTGCAGCCGTCTTTAAATCTGACTGATAAAAGCATGAATCCAAGGATTGTCTTCTAAACTAGAGCTTAGTCCAACAGTTTGACTGCAGTCCAGAAGAATGCACAGTCACTCCTACACAAACACACAGACACTTTTGGTTCAGGTTCATAAATCACTCAGGCCATTGCATGCAAATTGCAGTGATTTGCTTTTGTCGTCTGACTGTAGGGAGTTCCATGTTACAGTGTAAAAGTTCAGGCTCAGCTGTAAGATTATCCACAGTGTTTGAACTTTAATGCTAACTTTAAAGACCTGTGGAATGAGGAAGAGAACCTGCAACCGTCAGATGGATCACAGGTCAAGAGATGGAGGTTTTGTGGTTGAGTGAAAACACATTAATGGAACTGGGATTCACTGGGATTTTTCATCATCGGTTTTGTACATAAAATAAACTCAGCCACAGATTTAATTTCTTTAAGTGGAAATCATTTCCATTTCTGTTACTATGAATTAAATTTTTTAATTTTTCGTCAATCGTTAATTGTGTTTCTAAACTTTAGTCCAAGAGCAAATTATTGGAAAATGATAAATGATGATGATAAATTTAGTATTAAACTCACTCTGGGATTTATATTCACACATATTAAAACCTTTAAATGTCAAATTTGAAGAATTTCTTAAAAATTCATTCAAAAAAATCTGAGATCAAACAAATAGAGTTAATAAAACAGATTTAATAAACATAATATGTTAATATTATTTCATACTTTGTAATTATATGACATTAACAATGATTAGGAAATGAAATTCTGACAATGAAGGACAAGACTTTGTGACTAAATGCAAAAGAAATTATAATGTCAACCATTCAATAATACATATACTGAGATATTAAAAATGACTGATAAAATGTAGTTGAGTCAAATTATGATGAAGATAAAAACTTAGAAATGTTATGGAGTGATATTTAGTTCAAAGTTAGTTTTAGAGATAAAAGCTAGGCAAAGAACTGAATGTTTGGATTCATGTTAAATAATATATCAAATAATATGGTAGAATGGTGGAAAAAATTATGAAAACAGATTTATATTTTAAAGGAAAAAAGTGAAATGATTTGATATTAGAGTCATAATTATGTCAGTTAAAAGTAGAATTAACTATAAAACACAGCAGATGATGGAGACAAAGGGACAGACGGCTGGAGAGACCTTTCCAAGTTTCCAAGTCCCAGTAGCAGTTTGATGGACACCTGTCGTGTGAAGCCGCTGAACTACAGCAAATACCAGTTCACAAGTATCATACGCACTCATGCTACTTGCGTGTGTGCTTTCACTCCATACAAGTGTGCACATGTGCGATCCAGAGGCCTGACACCAATCCTGTCTGCAGCGTTAGGACATTTGAAATGCTCCGACACCAAAGAATTCACAGCTCCTCAGCAGCGCATGACAACCCCGTCACATCTCCACAGAACAACACACCTTGGGTTTTTGGAGTCCAAATCAGGAATGTCAGGGCTCATTCATGGCAAACAAAAACAGTGATTAAAGGGGGTAACAGGATCAGCTCTAATCAGCGTGACCTGAGAAAATGCCAAGGAGTTTTCATCCATTGTCAGGTCATTCCAAGAGGTGATCTCTTTCCCTATTAATTACGTGGTGTGCCGCAGCAGTCGTCCTCCCCAGCAGGGGCGACCTTCTCTGCTTTCATACGTCTGTTCCCGACCATCAAAACATGCAGACTGGAGCCTGCCCATGACGTGCCTGCCCTCTCATTTTTCTGACAGAGAGTGATGGCCACCTCATAACTAATGGCCCTCTCACAGAACGACGTGGAGAAAGAGCACGAAAGGGGAGAAACCAGCAGTAGAAAATAATCATTACACAAAGACGTGTTCTATCCTGTAATAAATTCTCTTTTCTCTTGTCAAATCCATTTCTACTGAACCTCTTCGGAGCTTGTAATAGAGACGTGATCTTCGGCTTAATGTGGGGTTGGGCTTGAAGAAACAGAAGGCGAGAAGAATGACGATCGTGCATCGTGGATTATCACTGATGGAGAAGCTCAACGACATCCTCCAACATGTCTGCACCACAGCCAAGCAATCTACAACAGTGGTCAAAGGTGAATAAGGGCCGTCACACACTATACTACCAATCAATGCTGCCCTCTGTTGGTCACAAGCCAGAAGGCCTACAGAACAATCGGGGGATGAATAACACAGGCAGAAAGTAGAGAAATATTATTCTGAACACTAGAGTTCCAGAATAATGAAATTCGGTCACTTCAAGGACGAGTCTAGCACAAACTACACAATGAGGAATTTGGTACCAAGTCATGTTTGTTTTAACAAGTCCTTCTCACACAAAACCAATTTTTATTTCTTTAAATATTACCTATACCAAATTACTGGTTTCAATTATGTAATGGTCCGGACACAACAAAACAACTGGTTAGTTTTATAATGAAAAAAGTTCCACTGACAATTGTCGTAATGGATATTACCCAATTTGAATTAAAGCCTATATGTGAGGATAACAGTTTGTTTACCCTTTATATCTATCAAAACATTACATGTAGAAATGTGAAAATTATTATATTATAGGAACTGGGTTTTGGAACTAAAATTATTAATTATTACTTTTTTAGTCTGTCACATTTCCTTATTACAATAATTATCTTTGCTGGTCATCACCATTATTTTCAGTTTGATAAAGATATGGGAAGGCTCTAGAATAGATGGCATTGACAACGGGTGGTACTTTGGCTCTCTCTAGTGGTAGAGGGTGAAATGGGAGTTTTTTTATTGCATTTCATACAAATTGTAACTTAATACACCTGATATAAACAGAATTAATTCCATAATTTAGGATAAAAGGAATAATTTAATAACCAGTTTTAAATAATCAACCAATATTCAAAATCATCTTTTTTCAATTTGGATTGATATATTTATCTCTTGGCCACAGTGGCGATGAACTTGGTACTAAATGTTTTTATAGACCGTGTTATAAGTGGTTTGAGCAGCACTGGTCAAGCCAAACGTGTAAAAAAACACCTAAATATAACTTGTTTAACTAGAATAACTACTTTTGCTACAAACAAATATAGAGGCCACTCGACAAATGTTGGCTCAATTAGCATTTAGCTCTTCTTCGCTGTGGGAGCTGTCATTTAGTTTCAATAAGAAGTTCCGCTGAGGAAACAAAACTGCTTCTACACGTCACACATCAACCCTGTGACCCACAGTTAGGAACAATTCTGTAATAAAACTCTTTCCTCATTGGCCTTTACGGGTTTCTACTCACCAATGAAGTAGCATAGCCTCTTTTTCCCGGTCGCCGCCATCTTGGCGCTTCTCCATGGGGGGCGGACGGATACAGCGTTAGAATGAACCTGTGAGTGACACCGGCGCGGAGGGTGACGGAAATCACTACGATGAGATGACGGTTGGATCTACTTTCCTGAAAACCACCCGGTGACGATATGTGACGTCACGACCTACCAACTCGATACCGTCGATACCTTCGATCGTGTTAAACAATTAGTTTTTGGTTTACGTACAGTGACATTTTGTGGCGTTTTGGTTACTTTTTAGCAGTTGTTTTTAAATAGTACTTTCTTAATGTATTTTCCTTTTGTATTTCTGTCCTTTACGAAAGTTTCTTAGAAATATTCTCTGTAAAACTGCTCTTTTTTACTCTCATATAACCAGAGCACCTTCTATAAATATCAATATTTCTTTGTTCACAGAATTATGGTTCTTATGGAAATTACGGTTATGATATTTTAAAGTACTTCCACAAAAATACCCTTTAATTTAAAGTTTTTTTCCTCAACAATGTCTGTGCTTGTTAAACATCAAAATGTATTTTTTGAGACGTTTAAGTATTTTTCCTTATATTTTATGTGTCAAATGTGGTAGTTATTTAGAAATATCCATAAAACTACAGTAAAATATGAACAAAACTATAAAATGTAATGAACTTGGTTTTATTTACAAGACAAATAAAAATATACTACACTTTTATATGGTATAAATACACTGTACAGAGATGAAGAGTCACTGCTCCGTCCATTCAGTCTGTTTTCAGAGTTGTCCTCCACCTGATCAACACCAGGGCCTCCACGTGGAGGAAGAGAAGTTCAGCTGAGAGCCGTCCCTCTGTCCGAGGTGTGGAGAGCTTCTCAGAGCACCGGCTGAGGGGAAGTGAGGGCCGGTGGGTGAGAAACTGTAGAAGGAGGTGTTGGAAGACGGAGGTGACAGGCTGGGGGGAAAGGTGAAGTGTGAGGTGAACGACGGGAACGGAGGAGACGTGGCATACGAGGAGAAGGAAGGGGAGAACCAAGGGGAGGAGGGAGGCGTCAGGGAGTCGTGGCTGGGTGTGGAGCAGGACTGAGGCTGAAATGGAGACTGGGAGGAAAAGAAGAACCTGGACGAGTCGTCTTTGGAGTCCAACGTGCAGACGGGTTCTGCAGAGGTTGCGTGGAGTCTGCTGGACTCTGGACTCTGCTGCTGCTGAGTCTGTGTCTCTGTGTGACGCCTCAGTCCTTCCATCAGACTGGTCCTCTGGGCTGGGGGTATTTTGTGCATGTAGCTGCCCAGTTGAGTCATGCACTGCTGGAAGCCTGCATTCTGAAGGGTGAGGGCTGGAAGAGTGGGCTCTGAGGGATGAAGTCTTACCACAGGGACATGAGTCTTCATTTGGACCTCTAGGAGATGAGAGAGACAAAGATGAGAAAATTGTATATTAGAACAGTTTTTAATTATTATTTATTTCAAAGCCATGGTGCGACCTGTGATCCAATGAAAACAGGTCACAGTAGTAGGTCTCGACCCACCATTTGAGAATCCCTGGATTACTTAGTACAACAACACTGTATTGTGACTTTATTTACCATTATCCGGTCTCCCTTCCTCAGTCCACCTCTGAAGGTATTCCACTGCCAGGTCCAGAATCTCTGCTTTCTCAATTTTTGGATTCTGCAAACGCTGTGGGTTCAGACATTAAGGAATAGAAGTGGGAAAAAGTCAATAACAGGTCATTTTTACACAGGAAACTCCAAAATTTCCTTTTGGCAATAAAGTATTTGAAATTGAATTGAACTGAGATTGAGACTCACTGGATCTGACGTATGTTTCAGCAGCAAACTCCTGAGTTCTGCCAGACTCTGGTTTATCCGATCTCTTCTCTTCTTCTCAACAACTGGTTTCAGGATCTGTAGAGACACAGGATGGAGATAATGTAATTTAGTACGAGTAAAAATGGTCATTTCGATTTAAAAATTAAAATTTAAGACATAAAAGTTCATGTTTCCATATTTCTGTCTTTCTATGAATTAAAAGCATTAAAACCACTGATAAAAACCACTAATAAACAGTTAATACTAACAAACTATTAAAACATTATTTCAATAACCAATAAAACACATCCACTACTAGGTTCTTACCCTCTTCCTGTGCCGGGCTTCAGAGTCCATGCTGGGGTCTAGAAGTTTCTTGGTCATGGTCCAGTGTCTGTTTCCAACGTTCTGTCTGAGCTGCAGTTGCAGATGAAGTAGAAGAGGAAGAAGAAGTTCTTCTGTCCCTGCAGCTGCTTTTCACTGACGCTGCTCCTGCAGCTGATTGGCTGACAGGTGCCACTGACGACACGTCATAAAAGAAGGTGCTTTTATGGGAAGCGTTGACACCAAACCATTCTGAGCCTTAATGGAAATACAGGTTTATTTCATCTATTTATTTCACTTTAATTCCAACAGAGTGACTCAGTAGAGACAGTGTCCAAAGTTTTATTTACTTTTTATTTTATAATAATCCCCCTTTACTGAGACTGAATGATTCTGGAATTTTGTTGTGTATCGAATCTCGACACCATAATGGTTCGATCCCGTTCTTTTATCGACTGGTCACTAATTTGATTACCGAGGGTGAGAGCTGCAGAGTGAGACTCTGGGAACTCTGGGCTTTTTCTCGTGGGAACAGAAATGAAGTGAGAGATCGAACAGTTTTTATGAAGTGTGAGGCATCGACACCTGGTATCGAGTGACGAAGAGGAATAAACGCAGGTCAAAGACAGGGTGAAGCCGAGACTGAAGATTCATGAAGAGAGAATTCATACTGAGATATATATAAATATATATATATATGCACAGGTTTATGTGAAGGTGGAGGAAGTTGTTGTTCGGTGAACAGTGAACGGTGAACGGAGAGCCGTGAGCTGAGGTCCAGGTTGGTTATTGCGCTGCGGTGTTAAGTGTGTGTCCACACCCACTGTTAGGACTTCACACACGGACACATGGGAAGAATCCACGCGTTTGTCCCCGGTTCTCAGTGTGTGGTTGATGGAAGGAAGAAACAAACGAATAAAAACGAAACAAAATCAGTTTGGAACGAAAGTCTGCTGTAACTGACACGGACAGAGAGACAGACAGAGAGACAGACAGAGAGACAAGCAGAAGAATCACAGTGAAAGCTCACGATTATGCAAAGTAGGAATTAGGAATTGTTTATAGTAAGTAAAGTAAGTAAACATACAAATACGACAAATCTGGTGGAAAATGTAAGCTACTAAAATAAAATATAAGTAAAAAAATATATAAAAATGTCCATGTATTTTAACTTGTGTATAATGCAATGCACACAAGATATACGTACGAGAGTATATATATTTGTATACACGTGCATATGCATATATATATATACACTGTATAAACAGTACAGTATATATATATATTTTTTATTTATATACTTGCATACATATATGATATTAATAATATTGAGCGCCTTTCTGTTACTTACAAGGAATATAACCAAAAATAAAAAATATGAAAAAACGACATAAAACAAATTAATCATGACTTAGTTCAATTATATACACACTTATATATATATACAAGAAAGAGAGAGAGTACATATATAGTGCTATGTATATATATATATATATATATATATATATATATATATTTAAAATTGTCCATGTGCACAAGTGTAAATAAAAACAGTCGAGCAGACATAACTTTGTCTCCCTCCTCTGTCTTCAGGTTTTTTAATCAGGTGGGAACATAACCATCACGTGACCCAGCTCCACAGATGACCGTCTTTACAGATAGGATATGAATAACGTCACATGTGACCAGCAGACTCCCCGTCCTGCCCCGTTGTCCCGGTTACCCCGCGGTGTCCACTGAAGCCGCACTGATCACTTTCTCTCTGACTTGAAACGGAAGTATCGTCGCCTTTGAAGAATCCTAATCTGCCTCAATCCCCCTGATCCCATCATCCCACTGCTCAATCCACACTTTAGCCAATTATGAGGATCAGGCCTGGCCACAAATCCAGTCCAGTGGAGAGCACAGGCCCTGCTCCTCCTTCACCTCCTCCTCCTCCACCTCCCTCCCTCCCTCCCTCCCTAAAGAGTGGATTAAACAGCAGCACAAACACAGGCCATTGACACCACACGAGCGTCGAGGTGTGAAGAGACCAATTTGGCTCCACAATGAAGAAAGAATCCTATTATGATACTGGGGGAGGGAGAGAGGAGGCAGCGGGGGGAGCGCGTGTCGGGAGTGCGCGTCACCTTCCAGCACAAACTCACAAATCTTTGGATAAACTATGATTTAGTTTTATTTATTTTATTTTATTTATTTATTTATTTTAACCAATAAAGTTTTTAAAAAGTCAGATTAAATTAGTTAAACCACCTGAGATGAACGAAAAAAGAAATCAGACTTGGAGACAAAGACAGAGGAACAACAAAGAAACATTAACGACTTTACAATAGAGTTAATGCTTAAAACTGAAGCTCAAACTTTATCAACATATTTATTAACATTAGCTTATTAATCAACAGAAGTTTATTAATTATTATATAAGATTAAGACAATTACTATTTATTACCATGCTTCTATAATTATTTGTTATAATTATTTCTCTTTGTTGTTCTTGTTTCTTGTTTTTCTTTAAAGGTAGCCCCCCCACCCAGTACAGTGGAGGGAAAATGTGACTTCAGATATGATCATGAAATACTCTGTAAATATATGTTGTGTTTGAAAAGGTGTGACTGTATTAAACAGACACAAACAAAAGCATATATTATTTAATTAAAACTATTATATAATTTTTACAATTTGTGGCTAACAAGGAAAACTGAAAAAAAAAATCTCAATTCTTCAGAGTTTCATTTCAGTTTTCAGTTCATCAGTTTCAGTTGTTATTTAGAAATTCCCTACAGTTTCAGTCTTTCTCTGGGAAAAGTATAGGAAAAATCCCAACACAGTTGAGAATGAAACTGGATGTGACTTCAATTATTATACAGCAGTTACATCACAGTACAATAGATGTGAGAGATGCTTCTATACAACCAGACTCAGGATTGGAAGAAGGAGTTCCAAGTGAAACTAGACTGTAGACTGTGTATGTAAAAAATAAAAATAAAAATAAAAATAAAAATAAAAATAAAAATAAAAATAAAAATAAAAATAAAAATAAAAATAAAAATAAAAATAAAAATAAAAATAAAAATAAAAATAAAAACTAAACACAAAAAATAAAAATTAGATAGAGCAAAATTAAAATTTAGATAGAGCAAATTGCTCTTGCAGTATTAGGAAGAGAAGGTGGGTGTAAAAAGAGGCAAATTAATTAAAAATAGAATAAAGTTGTGTTGTAGAAGTATATAAAAGTGATTTGGAGTTCATTATGGGATTTGTTTTTTATTAAAAAAAAGGGGGAAAACAGGAAAGCAAATGAACTGGTACCACTGTTTAAATAAAAAAAATGTAGCTTTTAGTTTTTAATGGAATTTTTTATTTAATCACTTTATTCTTTGTGTTTTCAGTCATTCTCTCCATGGTCATGATCATAGGGTGGGGGAGTGATTGTGGGGGTGTGGCTGTGAGTCGGGTGGTCAGCATATATACACACACAGACGGACACACACACAACAGTTCAATATCGATACACAGAGATTTTACTCCAGTCAAGACTCAGCTGAGAGGATGAAGGTTCTTTCCTCCCCAGACTTCCCCAGGAAGAGGACCATGAGGAAGGTGAGGCAGAACTTACCTGTTATTCTGGAGAAGAAAAAAACATATAATAATTTAAGCTAAGTCCGTTAGGAACTGCGTTCTAATGTCGCCGGTTTGAATCCCCAGGTGCCCAAACCCCTGATGGAGAAACGCAGACGTGAACGAATCAACCACAGTTTGGAGACTTTGAGACTT
Organism: Paraplagusia blochii; assembly: GCA_016785265.1. Lineage (NCBI taxonomy): Eukaryota > Metazoa > Chordata > Actinopteri > Pleuronectiformes > Cynoglossidae > Paraplagusia > Paraplagusia blochii. Next base: position 237,627 of record JAFBJS010057541.1, read on the forward strand.
CTGATGCTGGAGAGCACCAAGAACGAGGTGAGAATGCTGCCTTCTAGTGGTCAATACCGATGTGCGTTCACTGCAGCTTTGGGTTTGATCATCTCATCTGAAACTGTTCTTTTTTCTCATCCAGAAACTGAGGAACCCGAAAGTGGAGAAGGCAGAAATCCTGGAGAGTGTGGTCGAGTTCCTGAAGATGGAGACCGACGTCACACCCACGAAACAGAACCAGAACCAGACCACGTACCAGGACGGCATGAGGTCCTGTCTGCTGCGGGTCAGTCACTTCATCTCCTCCAAGACCCAGGACCGGGAGGAACCCGCTGAGACCGAACTGAAGGCCGTTCTCGTGGCTCCACAGCCCGATTCCCACCGCTCTCCGCCCAGACACATGCACGCAACACTGACCCCTACCGGAAGAAACGCACGTCCCCTGGTTGCTCCACTTATGGCACGCCACCGCCGCCGGGTCGTTTTCTCTCACCCGTACCTGAGCCACTGTGAGGGCGGCACGCTGCTCCACCACTGCACCCCCGCACCTACGCACTTGGCCGAGTACGTGTGGAGGCCGTGGCCCCAGTGACACGGACACAGACGGGGCCGCGGGCCATAGACTGTGTTGATGTATATTTATTGTACAGCCTGAGATCCTATGTACAGTAAATAGACTTTCTATGAATTATTTTTGATTTATTTTTGAGAAACTGAATTGATTTCAGTCATTCCAGTATTTTTTCCCGCTCGGACCAGTTTTTTTGTCCTTGTAAATAGTTTTTTTGCAGACTTGAGTTCGAAGAGTTCTTCTTTTGTTGTGTATATACAGTCATTTCTCTGCAATAAAAGTTCCTTCCACGCCTTAATGGGTCACATCAGTGTCCACTCAATAGATCTGTGGGCTCCGTGAATGGGCCATAGTGACCGCTTAACACCTGCTCCGTCCAGGACTGACACGGTCTCTGTCCATTCAGATGGTGATGCTGTGGAAATGTGTCTCCTCTGAAACTCTGATGGTTCCAGTTTCAGATGTAGACGAGGAAGAAGAAGAAGAGCCATTCACAGACAACACGACACTGGTTTCAATGGTTCCGTCGAATTCTTCAGGTTTCGCAGCTTCACGTTTGGAATTAAATGGAAAAAATCATAATACAAATGGAGGATAAGTTTAAGCAACTCATAGAATAAGTAAATAATCAATGTGTTTTTAATGGAATAAAAAGTACTTTAAGAGTAAGTTGGTTAATTAATTAGGGAAACATTAGAGTTCATTTAAATCAAAGAATCATTTAAAATAACCTTTTTGTAATTTTGTTCTAAAAAATGAGGCATTTCATGCGGAGGGTTTGGGTTAGTAAAAGAAAATTTTAGTTGAAATGACAGAGCTTGTAGTCCAGATTAAATTCTATTTATTTCTTGTCTAGATTCGTTGGAACTTTATTAACTCATCAGATTGAGGAAATTATGGAATAAAAATGATGTTACTGACAACAATAATTTCTTAATTGTCTATTCATATTCATCTGTCTGTTTTTTTAACAATTTACAACCCTAACACTCTGAAAAAATATTTTTTTATTGTTACACACCTTGATGACTTGAGGCTAATATTTATTAAATGCAATCAGAGAAATTGTGTTCAAGGTGAAACTTATATAAAAAACTCATCACGTTTACTTTGATTCTGGAGAATCTTTGTGAATAAGGATTTTTCACATTTTTCTTTGTATTTTTATTTACAAATCAACATGATTTGATTTTTTTAGATCAGTAGGATCTTTAATGAAAATCTGATCAAACTCTGTCCGGGTTTTGACAAATTTCCTGCAGTCAAACAAGAAAGTTCTGGGGATAAAAATGCAGACAGTTACAGGTACAATGTTGGCCAATATCGGCAGGATTTGATACCAGAAGTTGGGGTTTGATCTTCTACTCACAGAATTACGATTCATTCACAACTATTAAAATGAAGGAACAGACCCTCCTTCATGCTTGACCCGGTCTGGGTCTGGGACCACCCCGCCCCCCGGAGGTGTTAGTCCCGCAGCGCTGCCTCTGACTGGAGGCTGCTGTGAATCTAAAAACACCAGGCACAAAGTCAATCCATTAACCAGAGAATCAGATTAAGGTTTCATTGGAGCAACATCCGCTGCTGCAGCTTTAATCCGCTGGATTTTATTGTCCGCCTGCACTAAATCAACCTGGTCTTAATCTCATAGCAGCAGATTAGATGCAATTTGATTTAATCCGATTCATAAACTTCAGCAGGAAACAATTTCTACAAATCGATCAAATAAACATGGATGTTTCCACAACGACTGAAGCCTCAGGACCACAGACAGACCAGTGGTGACCTCTGAGGTCTGTTGTCTTTACCACCTCGGGACACCGACCTGAGGTGACAGACCAACCATATGGCTTTGGATTGACCTCATTTACCTTCACATCAATCTCCACCACGTGTCCATAAACAGATTAGTAATCATCGTTTTATCAGTGACGTCACAGTCGCAGGTGATAATGTCAGTAATGGTGATAACGTCAGTTATAGATGGTGCGGTCCGTCTGGACACGTGTCAATCAGAGTCACAGCAGCAGGACAGGACAAACAGAGTCAGGTGTGAAGGAGACACATGGCTCCGAGGTGACGGGCTCGAGCCAGAGGTGACGGGCTCGTGCACGCAGCTGTTGTCACTGTCCGTGTTTTTGCAAGCGCTTCACAGTCGTTACAGGCTGACAACGACGACACCTTCAGACAGACAGTGGAATTTACTATTGTAATTAGTTTAATTTAAAAAAGACATCGTAGTTTGTTCTCCTTTGGTCTGGTTCCTTGTTTCCACAGTGAATCATCCCTCTCCATCTCCCCATGTTCTCTCCATCTTCTACTGTGACTCCAACTACCTCCATGTCCTCCCTCACACCATCCATCGATCTCCTCTTTGTCTCCTACCTGGTAGCTCCATCTCTAGGATCATTCTTCTACCAATGTATCCACGGTCCCTCCTCTGAACATGTCCAAACCATCTCAGTCTGTCTTCTCTTTTTCTCCAAACCTTCCTGTCTGTGTTGTCCCTCTAATCACCTCATTCCTGATCCTGTCCATCCTTGTCTCTCCTAAAGAGAATCTCAGCAGCATCCTCCAGCTCTGTCTCCTGTCTTTCCTAGTGTCTCTAATCCACCCATCATGGCTGGTCTCAGCATCGTCTAGAGACAAAGCTTATCTTAGTTTGGGGGCAAATTGATGCATATTTATTGGAATTCAGTATTTTTGACAATTTATCAGCAGGTTAGTAGAAGATTTGTCCTTGAGATACAAGTATAATTCGTTCTAGGACCAAGCCTGTAACTCAAGGTTGAATTGATTTCCAAGAAAAAAAATCTGTCCCAGTCCAGTCATCATATTTACTTGCTCGAATCTCGAATCACTTGAAATTAAGTTATTATAATAATGAAATTATCCTTATATCACATTGCTGAGAATGACGAGATGGATACAATACCAGCGGTTAACAGACGAGGGCAGTGTTTCCCACCTGAACAGTTTTATAGTCAAACCAATGATTTTTCATTGTGGATGTTGTTGGATTGTGTAGGAGCTGGAGAACCTGACTGACACTGAAGCAAATTCTACTACAGGTTACTACGTCACTACAGCTCCACATGAGAACTTTGTGACTCTGGAGGCCGACTGTTTCTGATCGTTGCCCTAATCCTCTGTTGGAGGCCACAGCAGGAAGCTTCATCAGAAGGAACAAAGCTTCACCGCTGAGCCTTTTTGCAGCGTTGGCCTGTGGGGCGGGTCAGAGCAGGAGCAACATCTGCCCCGGTGGTCACACCGTCCTGCCCCCGTAATTAAAACAAGTGTAAAGAAACGCACATGTGCAGAGAGACGGACAAGATTGAATTAACGTTGTGGTTTTTAATGAAAAACATTTATTGTTACATGATAAACTTAGTGAATTGACATATGATCCATGGAACTAAGACAGTCTCATGAAGAGGAGCGACACAGTGTTGTGTGTTTGTGTGTGTCCAGCATCAAAACTAAATCAAGCTTTTCCTACAGCCAGACCTTGAGCTTTCTGAAACTCCTGTTGTAAACTGGCCAAGAGTTCTCGCTGCTGGTCTGACTTCTTCTCCATGTCTTTCATAAGCGTCTCATACCTTTGACTGCATGACAGAGATGAAACAGAAAGACACAAAAAAAAAACAAGATATTTCACATTTTAGAAAAAAAAGTTTCTCTGTAATATCTATAGTACACTGAAAATCAGCTTTTATGCAAACATGAATTACATTTTAGTGATCTTTTTGGGTTTAAATGCTAATTTAATATAAATATTATATATAACTATTAATTATTAGGTGTGATTTATCTAATTATAATTAAATGTCTTGGTTCTGTATGTTCAATAACATTGACCGACCAATAACATTGGCCTGATTTAAGCAGATTATGGGAGATTAATAGGATTGATATGTTTTTTATTGTTTTTTTTTCCATGATAGGGAAAACATGATAACACAATGCCTGGAATTTATCAACTTACAAGACTCACACATAGAGTTCTGAGAACTCTATTGGGGGCAAACAGCAGCAAATCTCTTCATCGGAAACTTGGACAATATCAATGTTATGTCTCTAAGATTTTCTATAATTATGATATTTTCCTTTGACATTGACTCATACTAAAAAACCTGGTTTTGGCCAAATGATGTTTGTAGCAACAATTATTTTGGGGATAAACAGATGTACAATAAATGTAAAGTCACTAGGTGGCATCATTGTAGCTCATTTATTGATCTTATACTTGTTCAGTGGTTTGTGCAGATAAATGAATATTAGCAGGGATATAATAGAATTGGATAATATTGGAAATGAATCTTGTTTGACCTTGTTTTGAATATTCTTCAAACACATCCCAGCCTTGATTTAACCCATTACTGCAGGAAATGTGGACAGGTGGACAGTTGTTGACGACATGTATCTACAGAACATCTACTTACATTTCACCGTTAATATAATCCAGTCGTTTGGAAACTGTGGCTTTGGCCTCATCCGGATCTTGTTTGACTAAAACGGGACCAATGAGTTTATAGACTGTGTTGGTGCTGTCCAGAAGATCGAGCTCCTGTAAGGGGGGGGCAGACCACGTCTTCATTTGTCCACAACTTATTTGTATACAGATGTAGAAACAATATATCTATGAAGACCAACGACACCAACCTCTTTGACTATGTTGTTCTCTGTCAGCTGGGTCTCCAGCTTCTGACGGGCGGACATGCTTTTGCTCACATCTGCCACACAGAGGGTTTAAAGATCAATGGTTTACTTAAAATATTAATTTACAATAACCTGATTACATTGATGCAAACATGGACAAAGGCCCAAACACACACGGACAATTGAATTAGTTTATTTTAGCATTCCGGTCCTAATATGGTCAGTTAGCATGTTTACCAGAAAAGCGATTAAAACACCTACCTTTCTGCATCTGTGTGTATTTTTCTAACTCAGATTTCAGTTTCTTCTGGATGGCCTCGGCCATTTTATCTATTGGTTTAAATAAAACACTAAACTGAGAGAATTTTATAGCACAATCGGCTAAATGAAGAAGCACATGAAACGCTGCTGCGTGAGCTAACCGGAAAAGGCGTTGAACACGGCGGAAGTCAGTGCCTCCTTTCAAAGTAAAAGACGAACAGAAAACGCTCAAATATTTTTATACAGAGCTTCAATGAAGATAGGAAAATAAACTATCAGTGAAACCGTAACGTCTACTTGCAAAATATGACAAACAAAATCGTGACTATTATTAATAAACCGAGCGAATAAACCTCAAACCAGTATTGTTGTTATTATTTTAATATAATTTATAATAAGTTACAACAAAGATAAACATTAAAATACAAAGAGTGTTTGGAAAACAATAATTATGAAACACTGGAAATACGAAATGATACTAGAATGTTGAACAAACTTTGAATTTGATGAAGTTACGATTAACGACTGCTCGATGTTACGGCGTTTACGACACTGCTTTACGGCAGACAGGTTCTCGTCGTTCAGCTTCAAGATGGCTTCGTCGTTCTGGAAAGGTGTTGTCGGAATCGGACTTTTCGCCTTAGCTCATGCGGCTTTCTCCGCAGCACAACGTAAGTGTTGAATCACACAGTTACCGACGGTTCAACCGTGTTTTTGTCCTCGGTAAATCTGACACTTGGCCTGAGGTGGACGTTGTTAACGGCAGGACGGGCCTTCAGCCCCGGTAGCTTATCATTATGCTACCGCGGCTAAGTCTAGTATTTGGGGGCATCTAACCCTGTCTATTAAAAAACAGGTGTCGAGATCGTTTTTCGTGTTAAAGACAGTTTAATGTAGAATATTAAAGATGAATGTTGTCATCAGTTGATTTCACTCTCCTCATCAGATCGAGCCTATATGCGACTGACAGAGAAGGAGAACGAGACACTTCCAATCGATGTAAGTGACATTCACGGTGGAAACGCATTTATTTTAACCTTAAGACAAAGATTTGAGGATTTCATAGCGTTATGATTGAAATATTCTTTTGCATTCTTCTGTTTGACATTTTTAAAGCTTGAACAGTAAACTTAATGTCTTTCTTTTGTTGTCAAATAAAAATGAGATATTGAAAGTCTGTTTAAAAAAAATTTGGAATTTTTTTTGCCACATTTTATCTAACGTAATCTGGCCAAATTAACGATTTATCATAATAACTTTGTAGAAAATATAAACAACATATGTTTATATTAATATATATGTGTTGGATAATTAACCCATATTGTTACTGAACAAACTGTTGTCTCCGTCACAGATTGTATTACAGACTCTGTTATCGTTTGTGATGACCTGCTATGGTATCGTCCACATCGCTGGAGAGTTTAAAGACATGGATGCCTCCTCAGAACTAAAAACCAAGTAGGTGTGATTTAACCCTGCAGGCTGCAGCTCCTAAACTCCCCTGGTGGAGGTGCTGTCTGTTTCCTTTGCCACCGGGGCAACTGTAGCCGGCAACCATTGATTACTGTAAATACTAAACTGGAAATTTAAATCAATACAGATTGAGGTAGAGATCTTCAGTCAATTATGGGATATTTTTAAGCTCAATATTAGAAAATAAGGTTCTGGGCTGTTACCTAACCTTTGTGGATAAACTGCAGCAGATATTGTTAAACGATTGTGTGAACCTGAAGTGCTTAGTTTATATCCGCAAAAATTAATCAGACATCCCTTATATCTTTGTATGTTTTAACATCTATTTTCCCTTCCCTCCCAGGACATTCGATACACTGAGGAACCACCCGTCCTTCTACCTTTTCAACCATCGGGGTCGGGTGCTTTTCCGCTCGTCAGAAGAGGAACCGTCCTCTGCACATAATCAGCAAGCTCTTCCCAACTCCATACGGCTACGCAAGCTGGAGCATTTGCACTGAGACTGGCCTTTATATTGTTCTCCTCCTGTGACTTGGTCAAAACAAAAGCTCGTTTCTGTTCACAAGGGCAAAGTTAGAACGCATTGACTCTTAATTTTATATATATGTATAAATATATTAATCCATCACTGTCAGACTTGTATTTGTACATTGAAGCGTTCTTTGCCACAGTCAGAGCTAACTACGCCAAACCCTTCCATTTCTCCAGGTTTTTTCTTTGTACATACAGCAAGTAAACGCTGCGTAGTCTTAAGATACTCACCCCCAGACCCCACCCACTCACCCGTCAACTCAGCTGCTGGTCTTTAGTGCTGTCCACATTTTTTTAAGGACATTCAGTTTTTTTCTGTTTATTGAAAACTGTTTTGTTACATGAACTGAGCAGTCTGTAAATTTCCTGCTGATTTCCTAGAACAAAGCTGCTCTGTATGTTTGGATGCAATAAAGAGGTTGAAAATCATGTTCGCCAGGAAAGTTGGCCGAGCTAATGCTGAGAAAACACATCAGACAGATGTTCTACTGATACTGTGAACATGAAGACAAACAGAGGGAGATGGTACATACGTTATTTCATTTGACATTTTGTTAAGGTTAGAAGCATTGTTTTTAATTTAATAAAAGACGTACTGATTTTATCAAGGTGTCTGGGAGTTCATTGTGTTGTTTTGACAAATGCCAAATCGACCACATCGGGCCCTCGGGCCGCAGTTTGTGTGCTGCACAATCATTGATTCACCAATCAATGTATGAATCTGCACTGAGGAAGTCTGGAGGAAACAAAGCTTTATTTTAGATGGAGCTTTATAAATCCCATCCTTTGGGAAAGTATATTACTTTAATCCCTGAGCCACACAATAAAATAGTAAAAGAAAAAGATTTTGTGGTGAATGGAGAGGTGGTGATGTTCATAACACCAAACTAGATTTGATATATTGGTTACTGGTTAGGAGCCAAAGACAATGATTCCATTGGTTGCAAGTAGCTTGTGTTGGTCACATGGTGAAAGACATTTCTTATAGCACAGTTTTGTTTGGATAGTTTAAAGCTTTTCTTTTTTTTTTTAGATTGAACGCGAACCACTGGCGGTGTTTTGGCTCCCTCCCGTGGTGACAGCGAGAACTTGTTAGTGTTAATATTTTTTACTTGATTAAAAAGTAATTTAATGCAGTAAAATCTATTAATATTTTATGTAGTCGTTACATCTACTCAATCTTGTAAACATTGCAATATTTGACTATGTTATTGCAACCAAAGCCTCTGTTCTACACTGAAGTTCAGCTCCTGAAGACACCACACAGTGACTACACACGTCCTTCTCACTGGTTTATTGTCAGTTTTGTAAAAAAAAGTAGCAGGATCATAAAACTTTACACTTTGTTTACATATCATACAGATTTAAAAAAGTGTCTTTAAACATTTCTCTAAAATAATCCTTATACTCTGAAATTAACAAAGTCACAAAAATAGTCTATTTTTCCTACAAAATGTTTTAAGTTCTGTACAGTTGATGTTAAAAAGGAGAAGAGAGAACAGAGCAGGAGGAAGGGGAGAGAGGAACAGATGAGGGCCGCGAGCCTGCTGTTGAATATCAACAAAGGACAATCGTTCACTAACTCAGACTCAGACACGTGCAGCCAACCCTGTTAGGAAAACTGGGAACTCTGGGAGCAGATGGATCAATTGTGCTTTGACATTAACGTAGAGTTTGGGATGAAACCAAATCTTTTCTCTCTGCTTCCTGTTTCAGTTTGTTCTCTTCTTCAGTGGGAACAAAGCTCAATGCTGAGGTAAGAAAGGTTTGGATTTTAGACCATCATCACCATCATCACCATCATCATCATCATCCATTTTCCAACATCTGAAATAAATACTGTCTTTTGTTGTGTGAAATGTTTCAGGCTGAAGAGGCCAAACATTACGAGCTGGCCCTGAACGCCTCTGAAAATCAACCATACTTCAAAGACCCTGTGTTCTGATGTTCTTCCCTCTTTGGTACGGTTTGTGTCGGTTCTGTACTCACATTGTAGTAACACTGCTGTATCATGTTTGGTGTGATGCTCTGTACCGACTGCAGGAGGCGCCTGCAAACAAACTGTCCTGCTGTTCTGCATCACATTGACGAGGGAGAAGAAATGGTGACAGTTTAGCAGCTTTTCATCTACGTGGGCTCAAAATAATGATACAAATCCTACGCAACATGACTTTTTTTTTCTCCTCACCCATTTTCTTACCATGACTATAGTAAATGACTGAAATATTCTTACACCTGAAGAGAAATTTGATGTTTGTCCAAACCTTGGAGCTCCATCAGAACCTGCACTCTGACGAATCAGACGGAGCGCTTTCAGAGGAGGAGACGTCTGAGTCGCCAACCACAGAGACTGACGGTGTTTGGTCTCTACAATATTTGCTCCGTGATGCCAAGGGTCCAGGACCCAGTAGGATTTGGACTGAGACTTTTAGGTTCAGAGACAGAGCGATGAGGAGGAGAGACAGAAGACAGAGGCCGACAGAGAGAGAGACAAGAGGACGGAGGCTAAAGGCTGATCTGGGATCAGGTGAAGTTCAGTTGAGCTTGGTTCAAATGGTAGAAAAAGTTACTTTCTCCTCAGACAATACTGATAGTATTCCTACAGGTCCAGACTCCTTGTTACACCCAGAAGCCTGACCTTTAGTAGAACAGAATCTTGAAGCTGCCTCCAGACATGCTGGGATTTTAACCAGTAACTCTTTCATTTATGGTCCTAATGTAGTAAAGTGCTGTCTAAGTCAAAAGTCCATGTTGCGCAGAACTTGTAATAATAATTTGAGCAGGAAAACCGTCTCTGCCCTGGGGAAGAACTTAGTTTTATTTCACATTGTTTTGTCAACTGGGATTTTAAAAAATCTGACAAAAGAAAATACTGCAGTAGGTTTACTGTGGTTCTACTGTAGCACTGATGATGTCATCGACTGAGCTCTGACGTCGACTCTACTTAAAAGATAAACGATTTTATCCTGACTTTTAAGTTAAGCTTAAAATGTTTAAAAATGAGAACAGATTCCTGGAGTGTCTGTCTGACCCACAACAGTGAGACAGTTGTCCAACCTTTCAGACCAGCTGAAGTCTGTGTCTCTTCACAGCAACGTGCTGATACAGACTGAGACACGAGGACGTTCAAGGCGTGTGCCATTATGAAGAGGATTATTTTAAGCCCTTCTCCTCATCCTCACTGGATCTATGCTAAAGGTTAAACCCTTAAACCGCCGCCTCTGACAGGAAGTGATGTCACAGCAGTGCCTGGCCTCAGTGCATCGGTTGTCTCCCACCTCCAGAGAGCGGGGCCCGTCTTTTCTCAGAGGTGACTCCGCCTCTACGTGCTGACATCGTCGGAGAGCTGCGGTGACGACGATAACGGCGATGACGTCGGCTCCAGGTCGGCGAGGGCCAACTCCAGCTGCTGGATCAGCATCTTCTTCTTGAACCTGTGAAAGATGTGGAAGATTAATGAGCGGAGATAAAAATAGTGAAGCGGAAAAAAATTAATTATTTCTCAAGTTTAAAATGTTGCTTCATAAGCAAAAAAACTGAAATAAGGCTCAGAGAGAGGACAGCTGCATCTATGCATCTGTGGAATGGAATATATACATATAACACATGAATACACATATCCACCAAAATATATGTATGTATATCTATTTTTATATAAATATACATATAGATTGATGAAGTACAGTATCTCGATAACATAACATACCTGCAGAAGTATATTAAAAATAAATGAAAGTGAAATTCCCTTTGCCGTCTAAACAACCTGGATATAAACAAATATTCTCCCATGGCTCCTCCTCTGAAAGTGCTCTCAATATTATTGACCTGATATTAGTATAATTACGCTATATTGGTAAAATATCTGTTTTTTTCTGCGATAATTAAAATTCTCACAGTTTTATCCAATTTACTGGAATATCACAAAGGATGGAAGGACTTTATAAACTTAAAAGACTTAAAGAGTTGAAGTTGGTTCTGAGCTGTTGACCTCAGCTTCGGGGACAAACAGCAGTAGATATTGACATCAGTTGAAAAGATTTGTGTTGTTTGGACAATATTGGAAAAATCAGATCAAGGACATCCCTAATAACAAGGTTGTATGAGGTGACAAAGTCATATTTTATTGTGTAAAAATCTGAGACTAAACAAGTTTCATAATTCACAAAAAAAATATCTCCCTTTTTTGCCCAAACATTTCAGTGAAGAAAATCAGTTCTGTCCCTGTGACTCTTGTCATTTCCTGCAGACACAAACATGGAGACACAGAGACACCGAACACTGCAGAGCAGCAAACTCCTACCTGACGGCCTCTCTGATGGCGTGTTGGATGAAGTACTTCTGAACGTTGAGTGGACCATTCACCTGCTGCAGCAGAGACATTATCGTCTCAAAGTCTGGAGAAAAGACAGAAACAGTTTGTCTCCATTGACATGTAATTTTCAACCAGTCTCATTACAATGACATCTATCTTCTCAGTCTCTTTTTAAGTTCTGATCCTGGTTCTAACTCTGATCACGATTCTGGATCTAACTCTGCTCCTGGTTCTGGTTCTGACTGCTCACACTCACTTCTCCCGGGCTTTCGGACCTCCTTCACCACTCGCGTCCTCAACTCTGCTTGGATTCCATCAAGTGGTGGAATAAAAATAGTCTCCAGGACCACAGGGTCCTCGTCTTCAGGTCCGTCCACCAGACTTTGTGGACTCAAACTCTCACAGTTCTGTTTCTCCTCCAAGTCTTGTTGGTTCTGTCCATCCTCCTCCAACCTCTCCTCCATCACCTGGTTGCTCGCTCCATCATCTTCTGACTCCACCTCAGCTCTCTCTTCAGAGTTGACAGGAGTCAGGTGTCCTCCCACAGAGTCCATCTCATTGGACCAAACCTCCGCCGACTCAGGGCTGAGAAACCCGTCACCGTTGTTGTCAGGGACCAGAATGTTGTTACCATCCAGTCCTGTAGGGGGCAACGGCAGATTATTACCATTTTCAGCAAACTTGTTGACTTAGTCAATTGCCAACACATGGCAGGTTATTGCAATGCTGGAATTCACCTCTGAATAAAAAAAAAAAATATATATATTTATATATTTTCTTTTTAATAATTGCCCCAGCTTTGGTCTGCGAACCACCAGTTTGAGAACCATTACTCCAGGGTTACAGAATGTTCTGACTGAACATAAAACAAATGTAATGATAAAGTTCTAAACTTATGATTCTTGTTTTTTTTTATTATTTTAATAACAGAACAGAATATCGACTTGTGCCTTGACCAACAATAATAAATTATTCTTTGACTACGTATCTGTCCCCTCTCTGGTCCAACCTTTGTGCTGTGGGATTGGTCTCAGGACGTTCTGTTGTCCTTGGACTCCTGCAGGGTTCTTCACCGTCCCAACATGGTTATTGTTGTTGTTGTTTCCTGGTTGGGTCTGTGGACGTCTCAGCAGTGGAGACATACTCCGTCGTCTCTTCACACTGATGCCAGGACTGGAATCACCAGAATTTCCTCTTCTCTTGTTTTGAGGTCCGGCAACAAACTCGTCGGCTTCATCAATCATCATCCCCTGATACATGAAACACATGAAAGGATGAAAGACGCTCAAACACCTGTAGAAACCTTCCATCTTCTTCTTTTTTATTACCTTCTTATCTTGTTTGAACGGGTTCCCAAACGTATGCAGACGTTTGGGCTGGTCCGGGTCGATCTCCCTCAGAGGAGACGGCATCATCTTCAGATATTCCTGATAGTTTCCCATCTGAGCCACTGGAATGCTGTGGAGATAATCTAACAGAAATACAAATAAAATCAGTTAACACTTATACACAGTCTTCTATCATGTCTTTGATATTTGTTTCAGTAATTCTGATTTGCAGAATTACTTTTACTTTTTTAACCCGTTTAACCCGTTCCACAGCAGCCCTGGTGACTCCATCTGCCCGAATCTCCATGACATTCTTCCCATTCAAAATAACTAAAAAACAATGAATACGTTCCAGCCCCAGAAATATACTATTCATTAATTAAATTAACATTTTCTTCCACTAGAAAGAAAACAAAATAAGAAAGTTATACTTAAATAATCCAATGTTTTGGGAAATTATTGTGTTAAGCAGTTGAACTGTAGTTGAACTGCTGTTAACACGCTGCCCCAGGACCAACTGCTGCACTATAGAACCAACAAAGATTTTTCATGATCCATTCCTAAATAAACGATAAACAGTTTAATTTTATTGTTAGGAGGAGGAGAACCAGACGTCTCCTCCTCTGAAAGCGCTCTGTCCAATTCATCAGAGCTCCAAGTCTTGGACTATTGGATGTCACAGGATCACCATTGGTCAAGTTTGGTATAAATTGTTTCACAAAATCTAAAGAAACGATAACACAGACGTTTGGAGACTTCATACCTTCGTCCTGTCCTCTGATCAGTTTCTGAGACGCCTGCAGCAAATTGGAGCGCATCCGTGTCAGCTGATCCAGGAGGATCTGTCTGGGGATGTCGTAGGCGTTTCTGTAGGCCTGAGGTTTGACCTCCTGCAAAGATATTTGGAAATGTCAGTAAACGCCAACAGACATTGTCAGTCGATCTCCACCCAGAAACATCCCTGGACTCACTTTGTTCAGATGTGCGATCTGGAAACCAGCAAACTCTTTGACGTTGATGTCGACCAGATGCAGAGGCCCCTCCCCCGTGATTCCCTGCAGCAGCTGCTTGAAGTCTCGTCGGTTGGCCAGGGAGAAAGAGCTGCAGTGGTTCTTCACCTTGATCCCAGTTTCCTGCGGAGGTTTCTTCCCCACAGACACGATGATTCGCTCAGACTCAACCTTTGCCTGCATTTAGTGACCAGGAAAGACAAGGAAACATTGCCAATGTCGTCTGAACACTAAATTTCCAATTCTAAAAATCAACTGCTACTGAAGTGTTGGTGGATTTTATTATCATTATCATCATAAATTATTATTTTATTATTATATTTATTATTATTTATTATCTTTTCTGTTTCTTTTTAACTGTTGTTCACTGCTGTAGCCTTAGTTTCCTGAAGTATTAATGAAGTTCTATTTATCGAGATTCTCACCTGTTGACTCAGCTTCTTCAGGTATGAGATGACACTGTAGCTCAGACCACAGTCTAAAGTGTCGGCTATCAGGTTTGGAGCACCCATCATCCTTAGAGCCTTTTTTAAAGGCTGGTTTATCAACAAAAAAATCAGTGAATGACGTGTAGTAAAAATACTGCAACAAACACAGAGAATCAGAAGTGAAGAACAAGTTTACCAGGAGGTAGTAGGAAGGCATGGACTTCAGGTACATTTCTAAGGCTTGTCGCCACTTGAGGTTGGGTTTCAGTTTGTGCACTTTAAACAAATCATCTGAAAAGAGACAGAAATAAAATGAAACATAATACAATGCGTTCTTGTTTTCATATTTTGTTGAAAGATTTCTCATAGAAATAATAACAACACATTTTTCATCATTCCAGCTGCAGATCCCTCTGTTCCAATGTTAGTCCAGTCCAAGTCTATACTATGATGGTTTCATAGTATATCACAATAAATTGTATCATTCTCTTGTATTGTGTCTCCAGATTCTAATTCCATACATGAATCTCTGACCTCAGATGTTTTTAAAGCCTCGTTAAGAAAATGCTGTGCTCATCTCACCCAGCAGAGGGAGCAGGACGGGGTAGTTGTAAGGCATGACAAACAGGTTGACACAGGTGAGCGTGGTGCTGGCCTTCAGGTATCCAAACGGCTGACCCAGGTCACTCTGCTTCCCACTGCAGCCAACGAACACCTGGGGACGAGACAGTCGCCAGTTGATGCTGATTAACTGAGCACCTGCAGCCAGGGGGCAGTAGAGGTCATTGTAACTGTCAATACAACACTTAGGGTCCACTAAGAGCAGATGGACTGAGGGGAGCTGATGTGGAACGGGCCCCACTGTATTCACAAAGACTATATGAGTTTGACTTTACAATATTGAGTACAGGTGGCAGTGGTGGCCCAGTGGTCAGGAGAGCCAATAGGGTCAGTTGGAGTTGAGGTTCAACTCCAGCAGCTGAAGTGACTTTGGTTACTATAAAAAAAAATATATTATCTAAACATTGGCTTTAAGATGAATTAAAATGAACAAGGAATTGAAGAACAAGGAATTGAAGAAAATTGAGCTGTGTGTGTGTGTGTGTGTGTGTGTGTGTGTGTGTGTGTGACGCAGCAGAGAGAGCTGACGGACGTTGGAAATGTGCCCTACCTGCCAGCACATGTGTGGTGACTTTCTTTCTAGAATGTACTGGGTGAGAGGAGAAGGTTCCAGTTCATACTTGTCAAAGGGGAGTTTGTCGATGACCATGGGCTCACAGTCCACACATGAGAAGCGCACCATGGGATGAGCAGATCGAGGTGGCTGAGAGGGAAGAGACACGGAGACACGGTCAGAGGTCCGTGGGATTCTACTGACGGACAGAAGGAGATGAACCTCCAGACCACTCACCAGTGTGGGGGAATTCTGGTCCGGCCAAAACGACTCAGGGATGGGCCAGTGTCCAATGGGAACGCCGGTCTTTGGGTTGGGACGCACGTAGATGAGTTTATGGCAACTGTGCCACAGCTGAGGGCTGAAGGACGACACAGGTCGACTGGGCTCAGACGCGTTCTCTGCCAATCCAAAGATGGATGGTGGAAACATGGAGAGGTCAGGTCCACAAAAAACAAGTTTTTCAAGTTACAAGTCAACAACTTTTTAGGCTTTATTGTATCTTATTCTTCCACATCTGTTTGACAAACTCACCTTCCCCTGTCAGAGGTGGGTCTGGACCCATCTTCTCAAAATTAATCACAACACCACTCTGAACCTTTTGGACCAGAGATTCCAGACACTGGTTCAACATCCTCTGTGTTCGTACGCAGTAAGATCGTCCTGACGGGAGGAGAGAGGAGTTTGTTAGTGTAAACAGGATTCTGGTGATTTTCTGTGACTTTTCCAAAACCTTTAAATTAATTTCCATGACCAAACTAGACATTATTTTCTCTCATTGTGACCACAGAAAATGAATTATTACAATATCAGAGTAGTTGCTTCACAGATTATTATTATGAATTAAAATGAATTATTTTGTTACAGATGATTCACTGGTGTGAACTCTTCTTGTATATAAAATATTTAACATTTCCAATCTGAACAAAACCATAGAGGAAATGGTATAATAATAATAATAATAAAAAAATTAAATAAACTATATTTTCAAGAGTCATTTTTTGGTGGTTGTTGTCTTAACCCCTGGTTAATCATGTTTATAGTTAAAGTGTCAGGACAACTACAACATCTCTGAGGGTCAAGCTGATTAAAAGCAAATGTCAAACCTCCTGTGACTTCACACATCTGAGTGATGGCGGAATCATCCGTGGGGACGCTCCCCAGCTGCTCGTTGTCCGGCGTCGCCGCTCCGGGCAGACGTAGAACCAGGGCAAACAGACGCTGGTCCCAACGAAAGGGCTCTTTGGTGAGTTCACTGCCCGCCAGGGGAGAGTTGAGAGGCAGGTGCAGCTGGGAAAGGACCACAGCAGCAGAGACAGTTCATACACAAGGTGATGTTTTTCTAACATTACTTGATTTACCGTAAAAATGATCAAAATTTTGGCAAAACCCATTTTTATCAGACTTTCATTATTGGTGGAAAAACTTGACAATCTGGTCTGTCTGTCTGTCTGCAGCGCTGCTTCATGGTTGCGACCTCACCTCTTCTGGTACGCCAGAGCTGTGTGTTAGCTTGTTCCCATCAGTGATGGTGATGATCACAGACGGCTCCAGGAAGAAGGGGTTCCGTCCCTGACGAGGAGACGTCAGAAGTCATTGAGAGAATCAGCACAGATTACAATTCTTTTCCAATAAGAACTTTACACATTGGTCTAAAAAAACGTCAAAGGGAACAGGTTACACCAGGCTTTGGGAAACTAAGGGATGAGATCCAGATGCCGTCAGTTTTGTAATCCAGCCCATCAAAATATTGTCAAATTTTATAACTGGTTTGGAGTTGGAGATTATACTGTACTTTTGCTTTTTCCCTGCAATGCCTGTGTTTTCCCTATAGATGGCGCATAGAAGGCAATAGCATTTAGCTCTTAGGTATGACTTTTTTATGTCCTTCATCTTAGTTCACACAAAGGTTTCATCTATATCAGACCGAGGACAGAAGACTCAGGCTCAGGGACTAGATGTTGGGCTTTTTCTACTCTGGTCCAGTGATTTATTTAAAGACCATTTGTAGCCGGAGAATCAAGGGTTTTTCACACTCCTGCGTTAGACCCCGAACAGAAGAATACATAATAGGATTCCAGTGTCCAGATACCTGTCCATAGTTGTCGATGCCTGAGACCAGTCGGTTGAGGTTAAGCAGATCAAAGGCTGTGCGAAGAGCGTGGCCCAGCGTCGTCAGCCCGAACGCCTGCAGGTTCTTGAGCTCACACATGAAGGTTGCATGGTTCTCCTTCCAGCCGGCCTGGAACACAAACATCAACACAGAGCCATGTGAACTGCAGCTCAGACACAGGAGAGCCATGACAAGATCAAGGTCAAAGAGAAGACTGCCCCCTATGGTTACAGAAGAGTAAATACCAACCAAATACCAACATTATAGACAATAAGAAAAAAATTCACAATCATGAAATGAAGTGAGACTTATCCAGGCAGAGACATTCTTTGAGGTATATTTCTCCAATACAAACTACTTTCATGTTTGGGTTTTTTTGAAATAGCGTATTCATCTTTTTAAGGTATGAAAGGTGTTTTATTTTGAAAAATAAGTCAAACTCAAATGGTTCATGACCAAATTTTAGAATGACTATTACTTTTGTGTGCTACTGTTTTTATTTGGTACTGGTGGTTTATTTTGTCGACTCTAAACTTAGGATGTGTATTCAATCATTTACTCTACAAAATGTGTCTCTCTCTGGACATCAACAATGTATTGGCTCTGTGAGCGTTTCCATTCATGGTAACCCTCATTCATAATCCTCAGTGCACAAAGCAGGAGCAAAGAAACAAAGAAGAAGCAATGACAGATGAAGAGAGGGAGAGAATGAGGAGGAGAGGTTAATGACAGACCGCTCAACAGAGCAAAAAGCCACTTGAAAGCAGTCACTGTGTGGTGGAATTTGATAAATGTAATTATTTTTCATTTAGCTAAGCAGGTTTAACACACAACAGTGGGGCAAACTACTAGAATACAGACATGAGGTAAAAATTATCAATGTTAAATTATAATGACATGAACTGGACTGTACCAAAACATTACAAAGCTTTAACAACCTTTGGCATTACTTATTGGAGATGATAATTATTAAAAAATAGGTTTTAACAAGCATTCATCACATTTCTCATATAAGATTTCTCTTGTTATTGATTTCCTTTCTGTATTTAACGTTTGTTTCATCTCATTTTATAAAGGAATTTTCTTAAGGGGGTGATTTTGCAACAGTGTTATTGAAATTTTGTTGATTTATAAAGAAAAATGTCAAAGTGAGAGAGAGGGGTGAAGGGGAAGTAACAACAGGAGAGAACGTGGCCCCCCCGGGATTTTTTCTTTGTTATAATATTGTTATAATTTAGTGAAATATTGGCGATCGTGAAATGATTTAAAAGTAATTGTTTGTGTTTGTTGACAGAATGAGTATGTGTTTAAACGTTGTTTGTACTTTTTATGTTTTGGTATTTTACATTAAATCTGAACATTTTATCAAATACAACATCCGACAAAAACATGTAATAAATAAAAACATAATTTACCTCAACTCATAATCATTGCTAATGCTCACTGAAGAGCTTTTATCAACTTTCCGGTCGACTGACCAATAGCAGAAGAGGGAATATAAAGGAGGTGGGGTTTGTTGTGGTTGACAATGTTGAGCACCAATCAAAACGTTATGTACTCGAGACGTCATTAACGCCAGTATTCTCTCCGCCTCCATCTCAACGCCAGACACTTTTCTCAACACAAAAGCAAAATGTCCGCTGGACGCTCGGATCCTGTGCATCTTCACGGCTGCGGTCATTAGGAGCGAACAACAACAACGTTTAGCCAGAAGGCGCCACACGCTGGCTTCAACCCAGGGCGGAAATAAAATGTCACTGACAGAAAAAAAACAACGTTCGACTTGTCAAAAAGTGAAAAAAATTGTTATCATTTTCTAATTACCTTCACTCCGTATGGTGGATCATCGAATGTAACTAGCATGTACCTGTCGCCTCTACTAGCCGGGTCTCGGGCACGCAGCTGTCAAAAAAAAGAAAACCCAAACAACATATATTAATTTCGACCGCACTCGACCAACGAACCCTAGGCTCAGAAACGGAGCACATCTCCCTAAAGCAGTCCGGGTGGAAATTAATCTTTACCTTCATAAAGACCTCAACCGCGCCTTTAGCAACATCCAGATACGTCGTACCCAAATAAGTGCGCTGATTCATAGAAGCGGACGTGTCTAACAGGAAAAGTAAAATAGGCATTTTAGATATAAAGCCGCGGTGTTATGCTTTTCTTTCGAAACTGTTCTCCATTTATGACCTATGATGCGGCCAACAGCACAAACGTGTGTATATGTTTGTTATAGTAAGCCCCCCCCCTCCAGTAGAGGGCCGTTGCCTCTACCCTCCTTCTCTGTGCCTTTCCAGTGCTCTGGCTTAGCTCGCGCACTTCAACTTCTGCACCCAACGAGAAGGAACGCCCCCTTGGGCCAGCAGCGACACCATTGGCTCAGATTTTCCGTTAGCCGCGCCCCTTCGCTGAATATATATTCAGTGAGGTCGCAAGTATTTCGCCGGAAGGGACTTCAGCCGGGCCGTGACACTTGTTGCTAACATGGTGACCCCTGTAAACAGCTCTGGACCAAATGTTACGAACAATGGTCATTATGTTCTGTTCTCAAGAGTTTGCTGTGGCGACAGTGAAGTCTTACTCTGGACATTTACCTCTCTGTGATGTCACGCTTTCATCTTGCTATCTCATCTTTTGTTGTTAAACCAAACTTGTCTTTGATCTGGACAGATTTTTTTCTACTAAGAAATAAAACAGTTTTAATAATATTCTCCATGATTCTTCTAATTTACAGAGAGCACTTGAATAACTTGTAAGTAAACAATATTAACATTACGGCTTTCTAGCACAATTTTAGCATCTGTTTGTGTGTATATATATATATATATATATATATATATATATTGTGGGGTACAGTCTATATGGTTTATGTAGTGGGGCAGTGGAGGCCTAGTGGCTAAGGAAGCAGACCTGGTTCGGCAGGGTTTTAGGTTTGAGTCCACTAGCTGGCACTGTCCCCACACACCCGTCCCCAGGTGCTCAAAGCTGCCCACCTTTTGGTTTGGTGATGGGTTAAATGAAAAGGTCTCATTTTGATGTGTGAAGTGATGTGTGTCAAAATGACAAGGAGTTTGCTTTCCCTCCTTCCTTCCTTGCTTCTCTATGTCACTTTGGATAAAAACATTTCCTAAATACAAAAATGTAAATGTATTACATACGTAGTTTCTGTACATTTAGTTACTATTGCGATATTTGGTCTCCCTGCCCACATTTGAGACTACATTATATGGTAAATATTTATGTATGGTTTATATTACAACAGTAAATATTGTACTAAACTTTTAAAGTGTCTCCTGGGTTTGTTCCAGGAACAGGAACTAACAACATAAACTCTTAATGTTTACGTCGAGCTTTCTTACGTAATTAACGGTTGTTAAAGAAACCGCCGCTTCCGCCTTCGGTGACGTCTTCCACGTCCAATCACCCACTCTCCCAGAATGCATCGCGACGTCTGCGGCTGCATTATTATTATTGTTGACAAGAAAAGGCAGCAGGGGAACTAACCTTAGGGTGGGTTCTCACAAGACTCTGACCTCGGGTACACGAACCAGTGCGCTGACAACCAGGTGAACGTTGGTTCCGAGTTTTGTACCAGAGAACAACCGATTCTGTCCCGGCTTTGTCTCGTCGATGTGTTTTTTCAGCCTTCCGAGGCTAATGGCTAACAGCTGGGCTAGCGCCAGCCAACGTCAGCGCCACTGTACACTGCCCTGGTCACAGGGCTTTAGCGACCGTTTCGGAGACACTGACAAGGGGACGTAGTAAAAGGACACGTTAGTGTTTAATGCTGGACGATTTGTGTCAAACGAACTGTCGTAAAATCCTTGTTCCCGGCGTCTGTTTACACAGTCACCTGCCATTACGGTGCACTTTAAGGACAGCCTCTGTGTTTATTCTGTTAATGTATGAGTTCGATTTATTCTGTTCCAGTGTATGGTTGAAGAAACGCGTCGAATGCGGTCAATTACATGTTTATGAACCTCTGGAGTGAATATAAAATAATATTTTTAACGTTAATGTGAGTAAAGGAAACATTGCGACACCCTGAGCCTCGTTGCTGCTGCTTTGTCGTAACAATGTAAACACACCCTGACCTCGTGCTACTTCGAGTACGTTTTGTGTAAAGTTTAACCTTTGTATGTGACATTTACCTGCTATTGGTACACGCGTGTAAACATTTGTACTTTTACTATACACCGGTAAATGTATTGGTGTTCGTGGCAGTTTGTGTTCATTAAAATTTGCCTAGACATCTTTATAAACGTAAAACTTCGCCCCCTCATGGTCTCCGAGAATAACGTTAATCAATATTATTTTTTTTAATGCCTGGATTTTGTAAAACGTGTGTGCCTTAGAATAGTTATTCGTTTTAGAGAAAATGGGCTATTTATAGCTCATGTTATCAATCTAGTTAATTAATCAGTGGATTGTTCACAGAATACTTGTATTCAGTGACACAACAATGACCATCTGCATTGGTTAACATCAAAAATACAGGCATGTTTAATATTTCCCACTATTTTTTTATCATTTCAGCAGGATCAGTGTGATGTACAATGGCTTTGTGGTCATTATGCATTCAAGTCATTTGTGGTTAAGGAAAGCAATTTTCCCTTTTCTCTCTTTAGTTTCTCATCATGGCCTTAAGAAACTAAGAGCTGGGGCTGCCATTTCCACCAAAAGGGATTTTTCACAGCGATCTAGTCGGCAGTGAGGGTGGAGGGCCCTGGCTCACCGTGCACCGAGGAGAGCTCAGCTGGAGCCAATGCAGCAGCATCACCATCGACAGCCGGAGCTGGTGGAAGGAAGCCTTCCCGTGTTCGTGTTCCCCACTGAGCTTGTCTTCTATGCAGATGAACAGACGTCTCACAAGCAGGTGCTCACACTCTACAACCCCTATGAGTTCGCCCTCAAGTTTAAAGGTCAGTATTACAACAATAATATTTATTGCTAATATTTAAGGATTTCTAATATTGTCATCTTGCCGATATCATACATCTTGGCAACAAAATATTGCTTTAACACTTCATTTCCTGTGTAATAATTTATTAATAATGAGATTAATTAATTGAGCTGTGAAGCTGCCATCTAGTGACGTTCACTGTCATATACAGCTCGTAATCTCGAAAACTAATTTTGGGACAGATGTCATTTGCCAAAGCACAGGAATCACAATGTCACATTTTTATTACCAGAGAAAAAAAAACGTAAGAGTTTTTTCCGATATTAAATTATTATGGTAATATCAGCCAATGTTGTTGGAAATCCCGACTGATATAAAAATGGGGCTTTCAATTAACAAAAATTTAGTTTGGGATTTAAGATAGATTGATCATATGTTTAATCATGAATCATTTTAATATATTTTTAATGTTTAATTGACAGCCCTGATAACATTTTATAGATTTTATTCAGTCTGTTCCTCTTCTTTGTCAGTGCTTTGCACGGCGCCAAACAAGTACTCTGTGGTGGATGCCACCGGAGCGGTGAAACCACAATGCTGTGTGGACATGTGAGTTTGTTGTCCTGTCGTTAAAGACATTTAACACTGTATAACTGCTACGACTTACGAGTTGGACTGATATTCTTTGTCCACACAGAGTGATCAGACACAGGGATGTCCGAGCCTGCCATTTTGGGGTCTACGACAAGTTCAGGCTCCAGGTATCGGAGCAGAGTCAACGCAAGGCCCTAGGACGCAAAGAAGTGACGGCGACGCTCCGCCCCTCAGCATCACAGGAGCCGCCCAGTCCCCGCCCCCAGGATGAGGAACGAAGAATCAAAGAGCAGTTTGCCGAAAGTGAATTTTTTGAACAGACTACATATCAGACAGGTAACACTGGGGGAGAGTGAGAGTGATGTTCGCCTCTGCCACTAGAGAGAGCCATTCGTTTAAATGTTTTTGAATTTTAAATGAAAGACAATTATTTTGGTGATAAATGGCTGCATGTTAAAGTGAGTGCCACTAGGTGGCAGCATTACAGCTCATTTGAATTTGTTTGTGAGACAGAGAGTCGTCCTGTCGCCGGGGGCCCCAGTCTGCTGACGGTGTTGCTCGGACTGGCGTGTATGGCCGCCCTGATGCTTCCCACTCTGGGGGAACAAGAATCTACTGTGCCTGTCTACCTCCACTTAAGTGTTAACAAGAAACTGGTGGCTGCTTACGTCCTGGGTGAGTACGTAGAAAAGGGGGTGGGGCTTAGGTGGTAGGAAGTGTTCCTGTTGACCATATAGGGTTTTTTTTCTATACCTCAGGTCTTCTTACGATGGTCATACTGCGCACATGAAGTGACAAGAGCCACAAGAGGGTGAAGTAAACTCAAAAAGACTAGAATGTTCTCACACCTGTGGTGTCACAGTGCGTCCAGCTGACAACGGGTTTGTCCCGGATCCGCTCGTCTGCAGAAGGATTCATTTAAGTACATTAGTTTTCAGATCCACACGTGTGTTAACAGTTTTACTGAAAATGGACAGAGAAGACGGCTCCGGTCTGTTAGTTGGTAAGAGAAGCCGTCGGACGTACGAGGCCTGTGAAGTAACACCAGGCTGCTCCGTCACCGCCGCCCTGGTGTGTATTATGTGTATTTATGTTGCCATGATGTAACAAAGCGGTGAACTGGAGCGTGAAGAATCCAAATGCAAAGGTGACATGTGTATATAAAGACGTTTTTATGATAGTAATCATCTGTAACCATGTTATGTTTTATAGCATTTTAGTCTGTAGTGAGTCTGACCACGTCATGCATGTGTGGATACCAAGTTGAATGAGTTTTTTTTTATTTTTACAACAGTATGTACTTTTTACATTTCACCCAAGGGGGAAATACATTTGTTTGCTGTATTATCAACAACCTACAGAAAGAATAATAAAGTCTCTATTATGATTAAAGATTAATTCTGTTTGTGGTTTGGTCAAGTGTTTCAGTTCTGACTAAAGACAGAAACAATTTCATTTACTGATAACCAAGATGTCTGATGTACTGACGGCAAACACTTTATAAAAAAGCCATTATATACAGTATGTGTACATATTCATGACCTTTTATTTATCTTAGTTTACACATAATTCAATCCATCTGCTCTGTAACTGTCCCTGTGTCAAAACTGAACTCTGCCATAGAAAACCCTGATTAAGCTCATATGGTTACAAAAATACTTAGACACATGTGAATAAACCCTAGAGGTCATCCTGGATAATGCATCTTCTTTCAGGGAGTAAGATTAAATTAATCCATTTTATAAATCTATCTCCAAAGTTAGATTAGTGACTCCAGAAAACTCTCATCTCCAACACCACCACCTCTACGAGTCCCAACTGCTACGTTGAAGTGGTGCAACAGTTCAGTTGAGTCTGAGTGTGTTCTCCAGGTTCTCCAGAGTAGAACATCTGAGTTCACTTCGTTACCACAGGCTGAAACAACGGCTCAGATTTTCCTGTGCAAAAAAAGCTTTAATGAATGTAACACAACAGGACCAGCAGTCTCTCAACAATACAACCATGTCATTTCATTTTACTGCACACACACACACACGCGCATGTGTTTTACCTGCTAATAGAAACTCATCCAAACTATTTTTTTCATTAATACATGTTTCTTTTTTTTGTTTTTTTATAAATAGACATTTTTTTGCCAGGGAACAGAAAACAAACCTCGAGCCTAAACTTCTCTTTATCTACAACAGAACTATCCTGACAACAACACAGGATATGGAGGAACCATTAGTGTTTACACACCTCTATCATACACCCAACATGGGGGTGGAGGGGTGTAGTATTTCTCGTGTGGCGAACAGAGTCACAGCGAGTGATGAAGGTTGGGGGCGGAGTACATCAAGTATAAGAGTCTTTTTTTTTTTTTTCTTCTTAATACCACAGTTCAGTCTCTGACAAAAATAGAACATCTTCTGAAAACATAACTTCTGTTACAGTAGAACAGTTGGAACATTTACATCGAGTTGATCTGGTTCCTCTAACACTTGTCTTAGATCAGTGTCCACACTGACCTCAGCGTCCAACTTAAAACTATGTACGACAGCTGACATGTTCATATGTACATAATCACCACCAAAGCAGGAAAAAACAATTAAATTAAACAGTTAAATCTTTTCTTACAACATCTGCAGACGCTGAAGACAGTTCTCTGGACAGACATCTTCTGGCCCAACCACACATTCCAATAGTCTTTTTTTTTCTCCAGTGCTCAGTGTCTCTCCAGTAGGGGGAGCTGGCAGGACAGGTTTAATGAGCAGATTTCTAGAAATGAGGACAAACCGAGCATCGTCCAGGGTTTTCATAGCAGCTGATGCTCAGCGTCTTCAGTCATTTCCAGTTTCAAACATCAAACTCGGCCACAGCTTTGGTTTCCTTCATCAAACCATTTTTGGAACCACCAGCAAGTAGCGATAAGAGCGAGAGAGAGAGAGAGAGCTGCTCAGAAGCCAACAGATAAATCTGACCAGGTCCTGGTGGTAGTAGTGGAGGTTTAGGAAGGAAATGAGTCTTGAATGTGTCCGTACTTATTTTGGAGACAAATCCTGGAGAGAAGCAAAGGGCGAGTTGCTGGAGGAGGAGGGAGACACTCCCTCCATTTTGCCTGGGGAGTCAGTGGAGGAGCTGACGCTGCTCAGGCTGCCGTCCAGTAAATCTGGTGAGTGACTGCAAACAAAGAAGTCAAATTAAAACTGTGCTGAATGGAGACAATAGTCTGTTTTCTTCAGTCTTGATTCTCTGAGAGTTTTTTTCCTCAATGAGGAGCAAAGTGAAACACAGTTGGTTTGGATTCTAATCTTTTTTTTCTGTATTGGACTCTGACCAGGAGTTTCCGTGGGTAAAAAAAATACATTGAATAAAACAAAAATAATGTCTTACCAAGAACTAAGATCTGACAGGTTGGAGACATCAGAGGACAGCATGGTTGTAGTACCCTGGAACAGCCTCTTGGGTTGGCTCTCAGTCTCCATTTCACCTTCATAAACACCAGTGATCCGAGGTTGACACAAGGTGTGTATTTATAGTACAGTACAAGGTGATTATGTCAAAATGTGAGTAAAAATGCATTAAAATAAAAATCAGTAATTAGTTATTGTCACTTTAACATAGTGATAAATCCACACATTGTGTCCAACAATAATCTGGTGTTTACACTTTACATGAGGTGACGGTGACATCATCACTGAATCTCTACAGATTCCTGTGTGTATTTACAGTTTGTAAAGTTTCTCACCTTTTCGTTTGATTGGCCCCAGGATACTGGCTCTGATGCAGTTGATTGGGCTTTGACTTCGACGACTGAGGAACAGAAAGAAAAACCTTAGAGAAACCTGAGCTGAGAGACAATTTTAACCGTCAATAATAATGAAACTGTTTTAAAAAACCGTTCCCACCTGAAGCGTCGTGTGGGGCTGGGGATGGGACTGGGCGTCAGACCATTGCTGCTCACCAGGATTTGTAATGAAGGAGAGAAACACTGCTGCTCACAAAAAAAATAAACAAAAAAAAAAAACTTTGGATGAGTTTTTAACAAGTTTTTTATTTAACTGGTGATACTACTATGAAACTTTTTTTTTCCCCTTTTAAGAATCAATGTTGTGATTTTGGTTTCATTCTTCTTGAACAGCAGTTTGGTCAGAAAACCATAAAAATGAATGATATTGGCTTAATATCAGCAAAATTACTTAACATTGGAACATTTATACAGTCTTTTCCTTCCATAATAAAAACCTGATAGCACAACGCCCTGATTTTTTCCAATATATGTGTACCCTAAAAATGTTTTGGGGAAAATCTGATGTACATCAACGTGAAAGCCACTGGGTGGCAACATTACAGGTGGTCTTTTGGAAGGAAGAAAGGAAAAAGAAAGGAAACCAAACACCATGACATTAAGACATAAGCAGTGAGTGGCGACAGTGCCATGCTCAGTGATAACCTGGCAGTTGGGGGTTTCGAACCAGGAACCCTCTGGACCCCAGTTCAGTTTCTAAAACCACTGGGCCACCACTGCCCCCAGATTTAAAAAGCAACATTGTTTGCAAAATGGTGGCGCCAGCAACTCATACATTGGTTTGGTAACGATCAAAAAGTACATTACCAGGACTTTATAGTATTGATATTGAGGAATGTGGTTTAACGATAATAATCTGTTGAAATGGGAAATTATGCTTTCGGACAATGTTTGCATGTCAGATATTACCAAAAAGTTAACATTGGACCCCAGTCATTGGCTCCTAACAGACGTACTTTTTTGCCGATTCCTCTGGTCGGGGACGGGGCAGGAGACACCGGTACAAAGTCAATCCTCTTTGGAGATGAAGATGCAGATTTTTCCAGATCGTTGTCACTCTGTAAAAACACGTTTCACCAGCGTTAAGTCCACGTTAACTGGACGTATGAGAACAATACAAGAATCTGTGGCTAACAATAATGTAGGAGTATTATACTACCGACTCAGTCTGTCCTTGGAGACTGGTGGCCCTGATAACTCCCCATGTTTTACACATGTTCATCTAGCATGTTTGTTCCTGTCCACTCTACTGGAACAGAGAGGTCAGCAGTGGCCCCTAGGGGCCGAAACATGCAGCGACACGAGACAGCAACTGCCTTCTTAGCAACAACAGAGAAGGTGAAGTAAAAGGGTGTTTTTACCAAACTTAGACTTTCTTCCCAGGACTGGCTCATCTGCATGGCAGCCTGGACCTCACTGCAAACACACAGAACAGTTTAATATTTCTTTTTCATTTGGCAGAATAAAAAAAAATAACAAACTGTATCTATGCTGAAAGGCACGGCTTACCGTTCATGAGCCGTCTCCCTGTTCATGACGTCAACACCCTCCTCCTGCAGGGGGCACAGGTGAGGGTTAATACTTCACACGCTATTATTTAATCCCAGGAATCTTAAGCCTTCTTTAAAAACAAAAGCCCTCAACAGGATTGACACATGTGAGGCGTTGAACTCTCATGTCGGGAGTCTGAAACTACCGCCTGACCCACTCTGTGAGATCATCGGCCTGTGAACTCCAAATGTGACTCTTGCATGTTTTGGGAAACACCGTCACGCCCCACGGCTCAGAGGGAGACAGTGGTCTGACATGCTCTGAGTAGGAAGAATGATAAAAGAAAATGAAGAGATGGTGCTTGGGAAGTGAAATGGAATTCTTGATACCTGAACAATGTTGTTGTGAGACATTTTTTTAATATAGTATTTTATATATATATATAAAATACTTTTAGTTGTTTTACATAAGCCTAAAAGTGAATATTAAAGTAATTTCCTTGGTTCCACTGAGGTCTATACAGGTTCTTAAACCAAACAAATCTCTTCAGATTATAGTGATGTTTATTGTTAACTTTTGTCAATATCTGATTTCGCTGATATCAGCACAAATAACTAACAGCGTTTTTATATCTTGGATGATGAGGAAAGTTTGATGTAGCCTAGTAATCATCATTGTGCATCAAGTTTTACACACAATGATCGTATTCATTTTTTCTTAATGGTAAATAAAAATGGTCACAATGTACAAGGACCAAAGTTGCCCAGACAACCATTAATATTATATTTGTTCATTGGCCCCAAAACATGAGTAAATGCTCAGGACTTTTTGCGTGATTCAAGCTAAAATTTCTGGTCATGGAATTTCATTATTGGAAAAAAAGTACCAGGTGGTACATTTGATCCACAACGAGCAGTAAAGACAACAAAAATGTCTGTTTAACTAAAAATAGTTCAAGATGAACTTTTTGCCAAACCTTGACACGTCAATACAGTCAGAACAGTTAATATTTCGGTCATGTCTCAAATTTTCTTTAATGGAGGGAAAAACCAACAATGATCTCCCAATAGAACATGATAATATGAGGATTATTACTGGACGTCCCCATTTGTTGAATGTTTCTAGAAATACAAAGAATAAAGTTTGTGTTCGTTACCTGTTTGATTTGATGGAGCCTTGTGCTGGGGACACGTATCGGTGATGAAGGAACCTGTGAAGGAAAACCAGTCACGTAGTTAAACATAAACAAGTTGTCCGATATTAACTGTTGCTGCTCCAATTTATCAACCGCCATTTGCCACCAAAATGGTAGTAACGTATCTGAAACCCAGATTTCGTTGGATTTTCATTGCTGGAAGATACACTGTTGACGATTTTTATGATATCACGTAATTACGCTAAAGTTGGCCAACTGGTAGTCGCACATCCTT
Organism: Paraplagusia blochii; assembly: GCA_016785265.1. Taxonomy (NCBI): domain Eukaryota; kingdom Metazoa; phylum Chordata; class Actinopteri; order Pleuronectiformes; family Cynoglossidae; genus Paraplagusia; species Paraplagusia blochii. The sequence goes on from JAFBJS010057541.1 coordinate 267,677, forward strand.
TGTTCAGACACTTAAACTTGCAATTCTGCAATCAACCATTGACATCTCTCTGGCAACTTAGTTTTCGTTATTGGAGGGAATATTAATAACGATCTTTATCGCGCTAATATTGGGCTGATATTAAAAGACTTCTCATGAAACAGAAGACAAACATGCGTGTGTTGCATTATTACCATGTTGGGTCTGTTGACCACTGTGGTGCTGTTTCTTCGGCTGCGCAGAACTTCTCTCTGAAACACCTGGCTGTTATCGCTGCAACGACAAAATCACAGACGAACCTCAGAACCAAACGTGGACAAAGTTGTGCATTAGACAGAAGTGAGAAAGGGACAATCCAGGTGTCATGATGTATAACCTCAGTCCATTAATCATGGGTGCACTGTTGGACCGCCTCAGCTGTCCATCAGTCTGGACCACTGAAGCTGGGATCTCCAGATCCAGCTCCATCTTCTCCTGGGCCATCAGTCCGGAGGTGTTCATTATGTCACCGCGGGCTGCCGTTTGTGTACGCGGTCAAAATGACGACTCGACTGTGTTGTGCTACTTGGTGGAGCGGACAACTGCACTAACTGGGCATATTTGACGAAGCAGATTAGAGGAGGGTGAGTTGACGCGATCTACTCAGGTCGGAGTGAACTGTGAGGCCCCGTGGAAGCGACTTAACACAGGCCATTCCCCGGACCGACGCCACACTTCATTCTAGCCGCACTATCTTCAGCCCGAAGCGGCTGGTGGCGACATTACACCGTTACCACCAAACGCTGACTTTTCTGGGGACATACCATCGCTACATACCGCAGATCGCCGGGGCAGGATTCACCCTGGACCCTGAGAACTGGAGCACAGAGACCGAAGCACTGGGACTGGGCTAGCGTTAGCCACCTGCTTCACCCTCCAGTCGCCGAGTTCTCCTCAAGTCTCGCGTGTTCGGCGTCAGAGTCAGAACCGCGCAAACGAAGACCGTAAGACTTGTAAACTTATCGCACTACTAGTTTTCCAACTAGTTTTCCACTCGGTCACATTGAATAATGTCAGCTGGTTCCTCTCTACCAGCACGACCACCCCGGTGGGCTAACTGACCGAGCTACCATCGACGCCGACGGCCACAATGGCACCGACGGCCCGGTCCCAGCTCGGCCTGGAAATGGTGGCTACAGTCAGGCCACCGACACCACCGCGCCAACTACACGTCGGTTAACCAACTGCACGCAAATAACGTTTGTTCCAGAAACTCTTTCAATGTTTTCAGCGGGGTGTAGCTAAGAATGGAGGTACCAGGTGAGAAGGCACCAGTGTTAGCTGGTAGCAGCAAACTTCACGCCCCTTTTAACGTTATCACGGCTGTCCAATCACAGAGCTCCGTGCACCGGCGTGTTCAGACGAAACAAGGCGGACTCAGCCTTCAGGATCCCGGCCATGCTCCATGGCTCCTGCGCCGTTTTACCGATTTCTTGTAATTTTCTTTTGTGAATAAAAGCAGGGAAATGGGATATTAACTTTTGCCGACATTTTATTTCCCCGATAACGTCCAAATACATCATTTATGATTCCGATATCAACCGATATCGAGTTTTTTGCTCCCAAAACGTAAAATAATATCTTAATATCTGATGTGTGATTCTTGCAAGTCGCCTCAACTCAGGCATTGCGTAATCTGATTTTAATTCGAAAAAGAGCACAATGATCTTGCCGATATCACATAATCGTGTTGTTATCTTCGACTTACTATCGGAAATCCCTAAATAAAATGTATTTATTTGTGACTGACCTGAATTAAAAGTAAAAAAAAAAACATTGGAAAACTGGCATTTTCTATCCATATAAAAACTACATTTACTTTTTTTTTTTTTTTTTTACAAATTCCACATTTTACACAACTAACAAAACAACAAATTGCAGCATTTAATATTATTTCCTAACTGTGGTTAATATAAACAAAAACCCAGATGTCCAATATCAACCCTTGTCGATATTGGGCATATTTAAATTTATGCAAATACTTAATTTATGAATTCAATATAAACTGATACCACTACATTTTTCCCTCCAAAACTGAGGCTAATGCCTCCTGAGCAAATAAACCAATATCCAGGTGTTGTGTGATCAGATTTGCATTATGTTATCGTTCCATATAGGTTTTGGAAAATTTAAAGGTTTGTAAGATATCGGCAAAAGTTAGAATCAGACAGAAGAAGAAGACCCAATAAGCTGTAGTCGTTTAGGTGATAGTATTTATTGCAGATATTCAATCGCTCACACCTTCAACTCTTGTCCCCCAGGTCTTTGTGTCGATATCGTGAACGTCCACCTTGTCTCTCATTCACTCACTGTCAAGATGAGGTGTTTACAGTCGGTACCAGAATCATTGCCAAGAATCATTGAAACAATTGTTGGCACAGCAAATAGTAATGTTATTTACAGTTAAAAACCAAATCAACATTTGTCTTTGCTAACGTCTCCGGTCACTGCAGTGGTCAACGCAAAAAAACAAACAAAAAAAAAACATAACTGCATTAACAGTGTCATGGGTTACATTGGCATATGTGATGATACAAGTTCAATTAAGTTTCATTAAATAATAAATGATTAAAATAAAAGTAGAAACAAATTAAATATTTGAAACACAAGCAAAGGCCTTCTAAGAAGAGCGATTATCATTTTGATAATTTCTTTCAATTATATACATGGTTTCCAGCATAAAGAACTCTATTCTTACAGCGGGAATAAAAGATACATGGATACAGGGTGACAGTCTGTGTTCAGTACATCAAGGTATTTATTTAAGAAAAGCAGATTTTTCTTCTCATTTACTTTTCCAATGTGAACGTTTTGTCAACCACAATAGTCACCTTAAAAGTATTTTGTCGCAAAATATACACAGAGACATAAGAAGAACCCAACATTGTACTGAGCGTCCTCACAACCGTTACCTTCAACTTTAAGAGGTAAACGAGGACAAAAGGAACACGTAAAAACATGAGGTTTTCAATTGTAGAACATCTTACTGAGCAGTTGTGATATTGTTCTAACGTTAGCAGCAATGCTATAAAAACATCCAAGTCACTAAAACAATAACAGTGTGAAGGCGAGAAAAAAAAACATTATTTTTTTTCGTGTCAGTCAAAGCTGGGCTGCATTGCTGTTCAACACAGTTGCAGTTCCGTGAAAAAAAGCAAACGGTTTTTACCCTGTTGAGTGGATAATGATAAGACAGTTAAAGCAACGCAAATCAAGGTGTGCCTCAGGGATCCTGAGCAGGCCGAGCGTAATTTCTGACAAAACGTGATAAAATGTGAAATTAGTCTTAAAAAAAAATCATGTTGAATGAATGAATGTATATTCATGATGAATATATATATATATATTCATCTTAGAAGAACAACTCTTCTTCAAGCTTTGTACTTCTCCTTCCCTGTGTCGCTAATGACGCAGATATGCTGCAATAGAGAAACATAAACATAAACATAGAAAAAAATACATTAAATTATCACTTTTTATTTTTTGTGTTGATATCAATCTCGATTACTTACATTTAAATCTCTGAAGTACTCGTTGTAGTCCAAGGCATATCCTACCACAAACTTGTCAGGGACCTCGAATCCAACGACTACGAAGAAAACAAATAATTATAATTTTAAAAAAGCCACTGAAATATGATTAAAGGGAGCCTTAACTATTCCTCATTGGCCAGTTCATGAGCTCGGGAAATATTGGAGACCGATTCAGTCAGAAAACAGCAAAGAAAATGAATAATAAAGAAAACGGGCGACCTCCAGTGGGCAAAACTGGTACTAAAACCTATAACATGTTTTTTTAATTGATCATTTCTATTTAACAGATGACGTCACAAAAACTAAGGGTTCATAGATCTGATTATAACTAGAACATAAATAACATTAAAGAAAAAGTTTGTGACCAAAACAGAACCGGTTCTAGGCTACAACCAAATGAGGTTGATGTTTACTGATGGTAACTGTCAGCCTGTAGGAGGAGGACGTAGCTGATGGAGCGGCCAATGAGAACGTTCCACTAACAACGTAAGGAAGGTTGATTTACTCACAGTCTGGTCTGTAGCCCACACTTCTCGGTGTTCTCTTCACCAACAGACTGAGGGCAGACACCAGAGTAAAGATAAGACTCAAGGCTCATTCAACAAGAAGCTTCTTACCAAACCAGAAGTAGAACAAACATCATGAGATTTGACTAAAATAATGTTGAACCGGCGGAGAATTTTCTCTGGAAAACGTTTCACGCAAACTCCCCACTGACAGACATGAAGGAGCCTGGATGAAAATTCACGTCCATGATGGACGACCATATCTCACCTTGCCACTTTAACCATCTTTGGATTGTACTGTTTGAGAAGCTCCAGCAACGTTTTCATCGTCTTCCCTGTGTCAATGATGTCCTGGAAAAACCAGGAAAGTTATTTTAGTAACTCTGGAATCACAGTTTTCTCTTGTTTCTGAGTAAAAAGAACCAGGAGACATACCTCCACAATCAAGACATTCTGTGTAGGGGGAAAAAGGGGAAATAAGGAATCACTTGAATGCATCACATCCATGAATATATATTTTCCACAACAATATAACTCTTACTTTGCCTGTCAACGTAGACAAGTCGTCACCACCGATGACTTTGATTTCACCCGTGGACTGGTCGTTCTGTAAAGAGATTTATTTTGTCATTAGATTAGAACTTTGTTAACCCTTCTGACGTTCCCTTCGACAAATTAAGGAATTTTTAAGTAAAATAAAATTCTACTTGTCTATTTCTTGTCTCTGAACTGTTATGAGGATGGAACATGTTTTCCTACACAGTAGCTCTTGAGGCGAATGAAGTCCACCGTCATCGGGATGGAGCGATCACTGTTCCTGTTCAGGGCCTTGATGTAATCCAACAGGTCGGCGAAGAACTTGTACCCCCCCTTGAGGACGCACAGGGCCACAATGTGATGGCCGCCCATTTCTTTCATAATTTCTCGGGCCAGTCTCTCCGTCCTGGTGTCAGGGAGAGGAAGGAGAGGAAGGAGGGGAACAGAGTGGGTGGAGATAGAGTTTATCTACTCTGGTCAGAAACAGTTTTCAGTTCCTACGCCCCCGTCAGCTACAGATGTTGTTACAGAAACCAGAGTAGCACCGTGATGCCTTCAAGGCTACTCTGGACGTCCTCACCTGTGATGAACATCAGTGTGTTTCAATGACAGCCGGTGAAAGTGGCACAGATTTAGGATTGTTTATCACAGACACAGATTAATCTGTTTCAGTTCTATGGGAAGAAACGGCTACAAATTGTCAGGTCAGAGACTGGATCCAAACTCTTCTTTCTAACCTTGGACCTCAGAGTTAACTTCCATGTCTGGTTAGATCTTCAGAACTAGTCTTCTGATACTACAGCTCCTCCCAGGGTCTGTGGGGCGCAGACCCAGTTAAGCAACCACCCCACAGTGATGAATAACAGTGTTGGGAGGGGTCAAGACCAGTCAACATTTACACAGTTCAGTTCTATCTTTACATTGAAGGAACATGTTGCTACAGACTGTCTACAAACCTTCACTTTCATTTATCACACAATCCCATAAAGTCCCAACAGACAGTGGGTGGAGACGGAGCAAACAGATCAGTTTCAGTTATTCTTCTGTGGAGCTTTAAAGAAATGGTCAACATGGGTCTAGATTTATTAAGAAATGCAACTTAACAGCCCTTGGTTTCTTTTTCCTGCTGATATGACAAACTGTTCACTTTTGAAGCCTACAGTGCAAAAATACGAAAATAATAAGTGCGGCAAAAAAAAAAAAAAAAAATCACATTGTGATTGTTGTGGGATAACATGTTGTCATTATGCCTGACTTTCGTTGATTCCCGTGAACGCACCATTTTGTAGTGCAGTGTGTCCGTTACGTATGTTGGAACATGTGTTGCATCGGAAAGAGTGATCTTCACTGCTGGGAATATAATGATGTCAACGTGGATCATGATCAGTCCTGGACATTTGGATCATCTTCTAAAAATCTACCAGTTCTAGCCAGTGGAGATCTATGAACTGTGTTTCCAGTCAAATGTGTCTCAAGAGTGCACACCTTTATTTTTATCTAATAAATGTACTTAGATGATTATGATGTCTGTCTGTCTGTCTGTCTGTGTGTAAATAAATATACATTTTTATAGAATAAGATATACATTTATAAATATATTTATGAAGTACCAATGACCTCAGTCCTACAATTTGTCCTAACATTTACAGTTTTGTTTGACTAGTTTGAAATGTCCCTTGTTCCTGAAATGATTATTATTATGGAGCAGTTTTATTGCATTTTATTCTTTTTTCTTCTTGTCTGTCAACTGCACTTGGAAGATTCTTCAGAATCACAGATAAATGTCATTCACTGACGCTCTGGACACTGAATCATTTCATAAAAGGAAATCATTTTTGATTTTTTAATTGAATCGTGAGCCTATAAATCAATATGGAATTTTGAAATCTAGGAATTTTGAATCCCTAGAACATTGTGAGTTACAGGATCTAGACAACTCAAAGCTAATTCTTTTCAACTCTACAGACCTTCTACACATGTCTTTAGACAAAAATGCAACTATTATTATTGGTCCATGGCTGAGGCAGGAGGAAAATCCAGTTCATTTCCTTTAGAGGAAGTGAAATTGGCAAAAGAGACTAAATCTGTCATCTTATGATTTTTAGGAAAATGCTACTGAATCGTCATGGCAACAATAATAACACACGTTACCATAACAAATGGATTATATTACTTTATTTTAATAAAGAGGAACAGTTGACACTGGGCTGCGACCCACCTGTCCTGAATGAGTCCATGTGGGATGTAGACCCTCTCCAGATCACAGCTGTAGTGTTTTGGTATACAGAAGAGGTCCAGGTCGTAGCCCTGCTCCTCGTCGCTGATCTGACAGAAACATGACACAGTGGGGTTCATTTTCCAGGGCTCTTACGTCACAGGGGCAACAGTTCATTCTTCTGCTCGGGGGCCAGAACAGCTACATTTACAGAGATGTGCAAACTTTTTTTTACCGGTACAGAAAATACGAAGAGCAAATATCTGCCTGCACTGCAAACAATCCAGAGGTTGACTTTCTTTACACTGAGGCACAGCTTCATGGTGGGAAAACTACTGCACTTCAGACTTCAGGATATACAGAAAAATATCATCCAGGAATTAAACTGTATCTGTACCAATTAGATCGCTCCGTTCCCACAACTCCAGTTTCATCAAATAAATAAAAGTAGAACCCAAACATCTTTATCACAGCCAATAGTCTTAACTAGATCAGACACGTCCTGATTAGAATAGTCTAAACATATGCTGCTGTAGGCCTAGACTGCTTGGGGCATTTTTCACCCTGCACTTGGAATGAGCACATAGACTTTGCGGTCCTTAATTCTTCTACCTTGTCCTCAGATCACATCGAGTACCCAATGATACATGTCCCCCCCATGACGTGTATTACATATCTGATCCCAGTCCTTTACAGTTTTGCTGCCAGCGGCAAACTGGACGAGCCCAGGACGAAAGTGAGGACTTTGTCCATTCAGGGAGTGGACCCTTCACCTGTCCTTCTCCCTCAGGTTTCTAACTTTTTCAGTAGTTTTTCCTCACACTGGCTGAGGGTCTAAGGACAGAGGACGTTACCAACCCTGTGAGACAAACTGTGTTTTGTTAATGTGGGATTTATAAATAAATTGGATTGGTCTGTATTGAAGGAACAGGTACATGTTCTGTACTTTTTCAACAGAATCCCAAATTAACCGCTGAAACGTAAAATGCGTCACATGATCACATGCTGACATAACTGGTATCATATGACAGCGAGGCTGGTACTGAGCTGAGGGCAGAAGTGCAGACGACTTAAGAGAATATTCAGAAATTAGTACTAAAAATAAATTCTTACAACTGTATTTCTAGTAACTAATAGATCCAAACTGACTGGCAACCAACAAGGGCCACACAGGTTGAGATCTGTGCTGCTCTGTTGACTGTTTATACTGTGTTTGTTGACTGTTTATACCTGGCTTTTTCATCTGTGTCAAGTGAGAACATTCACAGTATTAACACCAAGATGTGTCATCGAATTGTAACATTCGTACCTGAAGCTAAAGATTTCTACTATTTTCATACAGTGAAAAGTAAATTCTTGTTAGATGTGACCAGAGGTCAAGCAGAGACACGTCTTACAAACCACTGATACAGTAAAAGTGTAGCTGAGTAAGATGAAGTAGGTGGTGGTGGTGGTGGTAGAAGCACTAACGCAGGCTCTTTACTCTGGATCTGGAAAGTCCAGGGGAACGTAAACGTTCCATGCAGAACAAATAAGCTTTGCATGTTCATTATCCAGGCGGTCAATTCTCAGTTGTTATGTAAACACACTTTAACATTCAATGTTGTGACACCTGAACGCAGCACGGTGAGTCTTTAAGGTACAAGTTATAATGAGTTTCAATGCACATCACATGCATAATGAATGTTTCTACAAATCATCTTTTAATTTTCTGGTGAGATTTCCCCTGGGAGTAAAAAGTTCAAACTAATCCAAACTATTAATTTAACTATTATACTTAAAAAGCCAACATAGCTGTGATATAAAAAAAAATAATCAGGTTAAAAAGGTCAACTGAGGTTGAGAACTCTAACTCGGCGGGCCACATATGGCTCACGCTCCTTGAGTTTTAAACCTGTGTTATAGAAAATACCACTTTATTCATTTCTGCAACGCATAGAATCAACTTGAATCAGATTTTCTAAACCAGGTGTGAAAGATTATTTTGACTCTCAGTTCTACAGATGAAACATTTGTGTGAACTAAATCCTTCCAGCCTTTTCTACACTATCTATAAGGGAAATGCTGACATTGCAGGGAAATAGCAGAAGGCCGGTGGCAATAAATAAGAAGAATACAATTTGGGCCTTAGTTTACTCAGATCTGCCTTAATTTCTAAGAAATCCCAAATTAACACCATATAATTTGTCAACTCTGGTCTCTGTTAAATAAATGTAATAAACCATGTTGTCCCAAAACCACAAACAGCAATTATATTAATAACAATAATAATAAAGTTGTGGGTTCTAATCTGTAGGTCTCTCACTGTGGGGCTCTAACTAACTGGTCTAAGTAAGGGAACGTAAACCTGTTACTACGCCAAACACGCGGTGCGTGGGTGAGTCACGTACACATACGTCCTGTGTGGGGAACGCGTGTCTACTACGGTCACGGTCGCGGCCCAGGCTATACACTGTGAAATGGCAGTTTCTCACAATCACACAGCGACTGCAGCGGCTGGAAACACCGCGTAGAGCGGATACACGCGAGGCTGGCGCCCTATCCGCGGTCACGATCGGTCGTCAGAGGAGGGTGGAGGTCTGGTCTGGGATACTGCACTCACCACAACACAAGAGCTGGATGTCGCCATGTCTGTCTGCGCTCGTCCTTCAGTCTTCCGCGGGCTGCCGTGTCCTCACACACTCTCTGCTGCTGGAGCCGAGCCCACTGACGCTTCACACTGGTGACACTAACAGACGCATGGACGCGGAGGAGCGCAGGTCTGAACTGCTACTAAAAAAGAACTCCGTCTACTTCCGGTTAGTGAGTACGCGCGTGGTTGGCCCAGCTCCCTGGCGCGCGTACGCACAGCCACGCCTTATTCCCGCCCACCGTACGCAACCCGCATCAATGATGAGAGGATAACGATTATAGCGTAATTCTACGACAACCCGATCGAAATAATAATAATAAAATATTTATTGTCATGTATCAGCACAGCTCTGAGGAGCGACACTTGTTTCTCCGCATACTCTCACGTTCGCCTTCAACAGCCGCCAGTGGATGACGTCACACGTAGATACGCAGTGGCTGAGCGTAAAGAACGTAAACGAGGCGCGTATTTCAATCAAACAGAGTAGACAGGATGAGGTAGAGCAGCAGAAGCTCGTATGCCAAGAGGGTAATGAGCAACACAGCACAACATAACATTACTGATGCCAAGAAACAGGCGAGTCCTAGTAACAACTATGACATGACTGACCGTATGACGGGATTACCAACGTAGGCGACTGGATAGAAGTGGGCTGTGACGTCATTAACTAGATGTGTCTTTTATCTAGCGTTAGGATTGTTAAATGTCCTTTTAATCAGTTACCTGGTGATGCCTTCAAACATAAATAGAAAAAAATAAATACAGCTTTGCATTAGGCATTTTAAAGGTGTTCGATAGTACAGTTGTTTATCATCTATAAAAATATGCTACCACCTCTAAAAACAAAGGGTAGGAAAATATTAGGGGTAGGAAAATACTTCAGAACAATGACACCTATAATTGGTGATGCACAGACAACATAAAAATGAAAAAGAAAATGACACCTGAAGGTACTTGTGTCAGTTCACCTGTTGTGGTGGGGACATGATATGAAGGATCTCATCCTGGTAATTATGGTAATTAGCAGTATGGTTGATATAACCGGTAATGGGTTTCAGATAGTGATAATCCGGCCCTGTACAAACCACTGTATTGTGTTGGCGACACCACCCTTCTCCACGTCATCTCTTCAATATTAAAGTTAATGAATTAAATGAGTTGGGATGCTGCCATCTAGTGACTTCAACTGTTATATACAACTGTGATTCCCAAAACCACAGAGGTGGAAAAATATTTTTTTGACACTATTGCATGTCAATGTCCACCACTGAACCCCAATGAACACAGAGTTCAGTTATGGGGAAAAAGGAAAAAGGAGGGAAAGAAAAACAAGAGACAGTTGATCCAGTAAATGTGTAAAATCAAATGTTTTCTATTTCCAATCAATGGTGGATACATCTTTGTGGATACAGGTCACTGTACAATACACAAAGTAAAGCCAACTCTTCCTACGAGCTCTCGTCAGGAGTCAATTAAAAAAATCCACTGTGCATGCTGGCAAAACTTGTAATGGTCACTGTGGGAAATATCCAAAAAGTTATCGTAATAATACAGTAGCAAAATATTACATATCAAGAAAGGCTAACATGGAGAGCGTCATTTTTCTTTAAGACACGACTACAGAAACTGGGTAATCAAAGAGCATAACTTCAAGGACAGACAAGTAACAAACGAACCCCTCTAAAAAGTGGGTCCTTCAGAAGCTGAAGAGGTGGAGGAAGAGGAGTCAGGCGTGAGTACAGTGCAGCTGACCAACCAGTGAGTGTCAGCTCGTATTCTTGAAAATGATACACATACAATTGTTCAAAATGAATCAGTGATTGATCTCCTGGACCACTCGTCCACCAGCGCCACCAGTCTGTGGAAAACAGAACTCCAGTCACAGTCTGCTGCAGATTTAACATCTTGTAAACACTCGCTGGAAGAAATGATGTGGAGATCTTCCAGACTGCAGCTTTAGGAGGAAGTTGAAATAAAGTGTAAAAAACATATCTCCCTCTCATCCTCGAGTTTCTTCGGTTTTTCTGCCAATGTCACATCTCAGCCATCTGCCAAAACCACAAGTACTTTACACGTCTTCGTATTTCACATATTGGCAATGACTACGTAAAAAAAAAAAAAAAAAAAAAAAAAAAAGTTGTTTGCCACCACCTAGTTGCCATTGACTTGTGTTGCAGGCGTTGCTCTGTGGTCGTTGGCCGCCTTCTCTCTGCTGCGGTTCTCTCGTTCCTCGTCCTCCTCGTCTCTCTCTTCGTTTCCACTGTGGTTCTTACAGTAGAGCCTACGATACAAACATATTCAATGACATGAATGTTCATATACATGTGAATAAATAGGCATAAATATTCTGTCTCTAAATACTGTACTGTACTAATTTTATTGTATTATGTCACATTACATGAAAATACATTTTATTCACAGCAGTTCTGGCTACAGGAGTCAGATGTGTCCTGTATGGTTGATGTCGTATCGTGACCTGTGAACTGACGACCCCTGCACAACCCCTCCTTAGCCAATGGGTGCCACGATAAATAAATTTAAAAAATCCACAATGTATGCCCAGATTAACTGAACACCGGATGTAAGGAGAATGTGTTTGTGACACTGTTATTAATATAATAATTTGAAAGCAGCTCACTTGTAGATGCCACGCGCCATGTTTTCGATGTACTTGGCCTTGTCCTGCAGGCCACAGTGATAGTGGTAGGTCTTCACACATGCTTTGATTTCACAGCCGATAGTTGCACCCAACTGAGTGCACAGAGTACATTTCTGGAAAGAAAAAAAAAAACAAAAATGAAGGAAGCATATATTTTTATTGAGTTCCAAGCCACATATTTCTAATCATGTACTCTTAAGCCACACCCACCATTCTCTTCCCTCTCTTGATTTCCTGTATGACTGTTTTGACATCAAAGTTTCCAAACTCGGCCCGTGAGGTTGTGGTCAGCTGGACTGTCCCGGAGGAAAACAGCTGAAGGAAGTAACACAGATTCTACAATCACTGCCACTGAAGGTATAAGACAGAAGAAAAACTGCAGTGAAACTGTCCAGTCCCTGCAGTTTTACCATGCATTTGTAATGAGCCGCGACTTTTTTGCAGTTGTCGGTGTGAAGCATTCCCCGCATTTCATTCTCCTCTTCACCAGCGTGACAAAAGCCACAGCGCTGGCCGCCATCTCCTGCACTGGACCTCAGAGGTGACCTGTCTCTCTGGAACGGCAAAAAAAGAAGGTCAGTCACGAAACAGAGTTTGATCAGCAGAGAAACGTCTACATGTGGAGAAGGAGGATGTGGGTCTTTACATGAGAGGAGCTTTCTTCATCTGCAGCCTGTGAGGATGTGGAGCAGGTTTCTTCTGATTGGCCACGAGAAGCTGCCTTAGCTCTGGCCTTCTCGAACCTTCCTCTGCCTCTACTTTGCGGAGGTGATGAGTCAGAGTCGTTGGCCACGCCTTCGTCCTCATCTGTGAATAAATAATTAGCACAAAAAGATAAATTGGATTTATTTTCTAGACTTCTTTAGCATTGTTACCATTGATTTTGGCATATATATGTGTACAGTACATATATACACACATATACAGTGCACATTTACATGTTTACAGTATACATGTAAATGTATACATATACAAAATTTTTGAATTGAATTCTTACAGTTCTTCAATGTGCCATGAGTTTGGTCAAATGAAGGGAGAACAACTTCATCCCCAACATGTTGCAAACCCATGACCTTCTGCTGCTTCTGTTGGCACTACAGCAACGTGTTGTCCACAACAACACCAAAACCTGATCAACTGAACCCACACAGGCAGAAACACCAACAACTGCAGCTTCCACAGTGTTTCACTGTGAAAGCTGCTTCCACGAGTTCAGTTTTTCATTTATTCAAGAACTTTAGGTGTGACGAGCCAAAAGTATTATTAAGTATCATTAAGATTAAAATCTAGAATAAATAACATGTAATTATTTTGACAACATAATGTAAAAGCAGACAGGAACAGGAACATGGTTTGATTTCTATGGCTGCACCAGAGAAAAAGACGTCAAAGTGAAATCGTGTGTTTTCTGATTGGTGACATTAACCGTACCTTGAAGGTCGTCCTGAGAGGCATCTCTGTGTTTGCGACAGTAAACTCTACAAACACATGAAAAACAAAAAATTACGTTTCTAACCTTATGATGGTTTCATTAAAAACCCCCAGGTGAACAGGAAGTGACCTACAGATAGATGCCTTGTGATTGGTCCTCTTTGATTTGAGCTTTGTCTTTCACGGCGCAGTAGTAGTGATACGTCCTCCGACACGTCTTCACGTCACAGCCGATGGTGGCGCCAGGTCGATGACACAAGGAACACATCTGACGAAGTAGGAGAGAAAGATGTGTCTCAAAATAATACTGTAGTTTACACCAACTGTACAGTTGATTAGAGTCACATTAATCAGAATTATCTTCTTACTCCATGAGATTCTTTGCTTAACTATCCAATTTATTTTTAATATATTTATTCATTTTTACTTTTACTGTAACATGTACCTTTTCCCCAAATTGTAATTTAAAATGTAACATAATTAGCTGTGGTGGACCGTATAAAATGACAGGATGGTCCAGATTTGGCCCAGGGGCCTTGAGTTTGATACACATGTTTACTGCCTTTGCAAAGCACAGTACCTAGTTTCTGGAGTATCAGTTACACCAGAAAAAAAACATATTGAGGAAAGGGAAAAAAACCCCTCACTAGTCATACTGGAGTATAAGTCGCACCAGTGCCATCTAGCTGCTGAGGTTTGGTCAGTTGGTTTTAATATATTTTTTGTTTATTTATATGGATTCTAGAGTAAAACTGAAGACATGACACGACAGTTAGGGCAAAGTAAACCGTGTGACATCCATTGATTGGATTTGCTGATAACATTAACATCCAATAATTCTTTACTTTCACCTAAACCAACAATTTTTCAGACACTAAGAGCTCATTAAAGCACCCGCTTTGAACAGTTTGAACTGAAATGAAGAGCATACATTAAAATGTCTTCTCACCAGTTTATTTCCTCTCTTGATCTCCTTCTTCACATCCTCCACTGAAAACCCTCCAATGTTGTCGCTGTCTGAGTGAGAAGTGACCAGGGCGGAGGAAAAGAGCTGAAAATCAAAAGTAACTTCATACATTCAGTGGGGATTGAACAGCGCACAGAAACACATGATCATATATATGTACAGAAACAGTGGTTCTCAATCGGTACGGCTTCAAGACCATCATCAGCCACTGGGACAAATTCAATAAAAATTATTATAAAACTTTTTTTTTATATTGTTTTATTGGTCTGGCACAAAGGCCTGGGACCTATGTTCATGTCACAATCCACTGGTCCAGAATCACTGTACTAAATAGTAGGGATATAAAATAAATAATATTGACTGGAAAATATTATCAGCCTAATATTAGCAAAATTATGTAAGTTGCACAAAGGCTCCAGAATCTTTTACCTCAGTTTTGAGATCAAAGGTCTGAATATATTGTTTCCACAAGATCAGATATTGGACATAATTATATCCATATAATAAGAATAAAGAATGGCAGTCTGCCTGTGTCCTCCACTCACCATGCACTTGTGGTGAGCTGCCACCTTCTGGCTGTCGGACATCAGTAACTGACCACACTCCTTGTCCCGGTTGGTTCTGCAGAAGGCACATTTAAGCAGCCGAGCGGCTCCTTTCTTCTGTCCAGACATGGCCACAGACTTTTGTTCTTTTTTTGTCTGAAAGGGAAAACGGGAAAATGAAGAAATATCAATAAATAGGATGAAGGACGAGAAAGAACAGATGATGTCTCTACATTCATGGGATCTAGAACCAAGATCTGACATAATCCAACAGAAACCATATTATAGTTCCCCCATATTTAGTCCAATAAATGAAGATTTTAGATATGTTTTCATTGTCCTTTAAATAATGTGTTAGAACTGAAATAGTTTGTAGTAAAATGGATGAAAAAACACTCTTATTACACTGTTTAACCAGTGTCCTCCATGACTTTTCCTTGACTTTTAGACACAGATATACTGTATACAAACACATTAGGATTTTTAAAAGAAATGGAAACAACAATTACTTCACATTCAATATACGTGTATATATGTTTGTACCTATATGCATAAATATGTACACATACAGTATGTATGTACACATGTGCACATATATGTTCATAAATACACACATACTGTATTTTTACATAAATGTTAAATTTGACAGTACACAACAAGGTTCTTTGTTTTCAAGGAAACATTTTCAAGTTGTGTATTTGTCTGTCGTAGAAAACATCGACAGTTACAAAAGTTTTAAGATAACTTGTGTTGTTTCCATCTAAATCTGAAGTATTTCTTCATGTTAGCTGAAGGATGTCCTCATCAGACCGCAAACTGATGAATAACAAACGGCCACAATGGTAATGCAATGGCTTCAATTGGATTTGGCTGATTTGATTAATTGAAATTATTTCACAAATTAAGTAAAATTATCAGTGAAATTACTGTAATAGAACCCATCACTGAGTTGAGGCTTGAATTGGAACTGAGGAAAACGAGCTGTTCTTCAGCGAGATGATGTGACTTGACTGCAGTTATATAATAATAATAATAATAATAATAAAGATGAATAAAAAGCATCAGTGTTTGTGTTTTCCTGTCTTTTGTGACCAGGGCAGCAGCAGCAGCAGTCAGCTCCTGCTGCTGTGACGCCTTGTCAGATCCAGTCCAGCCATGATCGCAGGGCCAGGCTTCGACTGCAGCGCCGCCACTGCTCACACACACTCCCCCACCAGCAACGCACACAGACGCGGTTCAATCCGTGTAATATCTGCCCTAAAATACACCATTTCTGCCTGGCATCTTCACCCGCTGCCCCTCTACCATGTTCCCCGAACGGCCTGGCCGCGTTCAGCCTCGTGTGAGTCCAGATCTGGAGCTTTGTCCAAAGTCTGGTGCATATGTGCTGGAAAAGTTTTGAATTAAAGGGGGTGTGTGTCTTCTTTTCTCCGCCGAACTACCTCCAAGTGACTCCAGCCTCAAACAAGAACATCTCAGCGCCACCAAACCTCTGCTAAGGCCCTTTGGTTTCGAGGAATAGTGGCGGCTAGGAGGGTGGTTTGTTATTTTTGATGTTATGTTGAAGCGGGGACGACTGAAAACACAGGCGAATATTTCCCTTTAAATCAGGGAAACGATCATGACAGGCGCGGGTCTCTACAAACCGTTTCGAAGTAAAGAGCGCCATACGTGATGTATCCCCGGGAAGGAGAGCAGCTCCGTTTATACGACAGCACCACGGCCTGAAGCGACTGCCAGGCCGGAGCTCGGAGCTTTCGATAGGCCGTGGAGGACTCACGGCTGACCGCTTACCTACTGATATCAACTCTCGGGAGTCCAGAAGACACGTAAGATGTAAAGTTGTCCCGGACAGAGACTATGCTTCTTCCCGTCCTTCAGAAGCGACCGTGTGCTTTTCACACTCGCATCAAGCAAGCTACTTTGAAGTACCGAATAGATGGTGTTCCGCTTGTGCCCTTCAAAATAAAAGCACATCGGATGGCGTACTGTCCTTTCACGTTCAAACTATTTTGCGGCTTTGATTGTGAAAGTGCAGACCCCGGATAATACTGCGAGTTTGAATTGGAAACGAAAGTGCATCACCAAAATGAATAGATTCGACTCTGAAGAATCGTTATCCTAAAAAAACGACTTCATTTCACGGCCACGTAGTCAAATAAACACAACATACAGTACAATTATCAATAATAAAAGTTTATTATTATTAATAAATTAAAATAACACAATATCCATGAAAGTACCAAAAAGAAGAACGTGTTACCCTAAATCCCCACCTGTGTGAATTACATGTCCGTCTTTATGTCTAACTTTGTTAGGCATAAATAATATCCACTCTTCTAAAGGGAGGCCCGCTCATTTTGTTAGCAAAACGTAAAAAGAATATACGCCCATATTTATATGCACCTCCTTATATTTCTCCCAACATATGGAGAAGATATTTACCCTGAAGATGACTACAATAACAAATGTAGCAACTGAAAGCCTTTAGAAAAGACTAGGGGTAATTATTTTATATAAACACATGGAACAAAATAAAAATAAACACACCATGGAAAAAAAGAACACAACATGCAGAATGGTACAATTATGCGGTGCTTAATGTACAACAGAAAGAAAATTAAACCTTCTTTTTCCTGTGGGCCCTTTTTAAGGGTTTCCAAAATGAATCCTTTTCCAGCACCTTCTACTGTGATTCCAACTACCTCTATCTCCCCTTTGGCGTTCCTCTTTTTCTCCTCCCTGGTAGCTCCATCTCTAGGATCAACATGTCCAAACCATTGGAGAAAAAGCTAGAGAAACTACATTAAGTGTCAGAGTAGAAGATGGAGAGAACAAGGGTGGATTGAAAACATTAATTTTCTGTGGCAACGCCTGAAAAAGGGGCTAGGCAAAAGGAGAAGAAAGAAATTCCACCAATGGCCACCAGGGCTCAAACTGCTGGTCCACCAGCTACAAAGCAGGAGCAGTGAGCACTCCATCCTGGAGTGCACGATTCATAACTGACTGATAAAAAAGAGAAAACACAAGCAGAAGGAGAATTTCTACTAGATAAATATATAAACATGTAAACTGGTGGGAAAAGGTTCCAGACATACTTAAAGTATTGCCCTTTCGAATATTATCATGAAATATTGTATAAAATGTTTTTGTTTTTCAGACGACACAAAAATATTTTTATATATATTTGTATTTGTTTATAAAATATATAATATATATATATATATATATTCAGTTTCAAAATGTCTGTTCTCAACATTGTTGGCATCAAAGTCATCATATAACTTGATAATTTGTTAAAACTAAACAAAAAAAAATAATATAACCATCACATCATCAAACTAAGATTTATTTGTTCAGCCATTAGCAAGCAGTAAAGCAAACGAGCCGTCCAACAAGTATTTATTCACCACAACGTTCTTATTAACATAAAACAATATGTCTAAGCATAATAATATTGTTCAATCGTGCAAACTTACGAACATTGGAAAAACAAGGGGACACCGCGGAGAAAGACCAGATACTTTCTCATTCATAACAGAACAAACTCTATTTTTAATCCAATAATCTAGGGAGATTTAAGACAGTAATATTTTTGGATTTTTAGTAAACGACGAATTACCGCCTTGTGTTTCCCATAACACGAAAAAACAACCATTTCTTTTTTAATTTTTCTGAGAATTGGGTATACTTGTCTTTCTTTACGCGGTTGTCCGTTAACGCAATCTTCGCGTTTTTTTTAACTCGGCGCTGTTTAAGCCACCCGTGAAGCGTGTACAAGAGAATAAAACAAACTCACCCACAGTCGAGAGGGCGTTGCCGCGTAAATTGTGCCTGACTTGAACATGATTGGTTAACATGTGTGTCAGTCAATGAGAGAGCACAAACATACCCGCCCAGCAGCGACGCAGCGAGGGCAGTGACATAAAGAGGAGTTTGAAGAGGAGAGAACAGGGAAATGAAGTTGTCAGACAGGCCAGAAAAAGCCCCGCACACCCTCACTCCTCACCACAAACACAGCTAGCAAGTTAGGTGACAGTTGGTGACGAGCGGAGAGGTTTTTCACTCAATACCACAGCTATGAAGGTCGTCCTGTCTGCGGTTGGTTGCCACGTTTAGTGCGGGATACACGGCTACGGCAACAAACGTCGTTCCGGGCGGTTTAAAGTAAACGCTGCGGAGCAAGAAAGTGGAGACAAGTTAGCCTGTTAGCTCACCTTTAGCCACGGAGCCTCCTTCAACCTGAAAAAGCACAGTTGACTCGGTGAGTGCCCACAGACCGGCTTCGATCTGTCGCTGTTCTATTTCTGTGTCCACTGTATCTACACGGATATCGGTTCGACTGTTTTTATCGACGACAAACTAGGTCGCCCGCTAACAGAACTTTGCGGAGGAACAGCTCGGAGTTGACATTTTGCTGTCGGTTCCGTCACCAATTCGTCGTTTCGTGTCTCAGTGTCAGTTTAAACTTATATTAAACTAAAGTTGTTTAACCGTGTATTCGTCGTCGTTATCGTCGACAGCTTATAAGTTTAGCCAGGGTAGCTAGCCGTGTGTGGCGACGGACTCTTTAAAGGTGTAAATACACGGTTTTACACCGGAGTCTCGAGTTACACTCGGTGGAAACAACGCTGTGAGCTTCAGGTGAGACTTGTTTCGGCCATTTCTGGATGGTACAGAGGTACAGGAAGTGGAGCTGCTTCACTTGAACGTCCCAGTCGCTGTTGAAACGGTTTTATTTCATCACAGATTCAAGCTTGGGTCGCCTTCCCTCACCACAGCCATGCCGTTTCCTTTTGGGAAGTCTCAGAAAAGTCCGGCTGAAATAGTCAGGAGCCTGAAGGAGAATGTGGCATCCATGGAAAAGCTGGATCCAACAGACATCAAAAAGTGTGAAAAGGTTGGTCACTGTTTTTTTTTTATACCTACTACTTCTGTTCATTTGTGGTTGCTATTATTAATGCAACGATATCCAAATAGAAGTGAACCCTTTCAGGTTGATACATGTGTACACACACACACACACACACACACACACACACACACACACACACACATACATATATATTATGTGTGTGTGTGTATATAAAGTGAGGAGAGGGTCGTGATGTCAAATTATGTTTAATGTATGTGTACAGAATAGACCAGTAATGTCGTGTTGACCGATATTATCGGCTTAATATTAATATATAGCATATTATATAATACCTGTAAGAATCCCTATGGGTTTTTCCTCTGATATTGATAATAGCTGTATATGAAAGTTAATGTCACTAGGTGGCAGCCTGCAAACCAACAACAATGTTGAACTCATAGATGGGTAGATAGATAGAACTTTATTTATCCCTTGGGAGTATCCTTTTGGAAATTACGGATTATCATGCAGTTGTAATAAAAAGTTAACCATTTATGTATAATATGGCCTTTTATGGTATCCATTGATATCGGAAACAGGGGCGGTCAGTCAGCTAGTATAACAACGTCTGCCTGTTGTGATACTTGTTTATACTGCTGAACGTAAAGATACAATCTTCTTGATTTATAAGTATTTTGAGATACGAGCCAGCAAATGAGCAAATTTTTGCTTCGAGATACAAATAATGACTCGTGATACAAGCACACTTGGAGACACCACCACTAGGTGGCGGAATATTTCTGCACGTCTTCCATATTGTGAGTGCATTATCTATTTCATTAGACATTAGTGGTGAGTCCTAAGAAAGCCAGTGAATAATAGAATAATATTTTTAATGTAACTTGAGTTTTGTTACAATTGTATTGGATGTTGGTAATCATAACATAGTGTCATAAATTATTATTTATGGCCGAACAAACATGGACTCAGGTATCAGCCTGTTGCTGCTTTAAATAGACGATGGTGGTTCCGTAGTGTTTCTGATGTTTCGCTCCTCAGTTGAGCAACAAAGTTGTACACAATCACAGTTTCCGACAACTAAACTCTCTGGATATCATGAGTTGGATGAATGGCACTATTCATAGACTGAAAGGCAGTAAGCATAGAGTCCTGGGTTTGATTCCCAAACAAATGCTTCGTAATATTATTTCTCTTAACATAAATGTAATTGGTACCTCTCTTTCATAATGCTGTATTTTTGGACCTCAAGTCGCACCAAATTATTAGGTATGAAGTGACACAAAATGGTCATATATGTTGGGTTTTATTAAACTTGATCAGAATAACTCTAGTTGAAACACAGAAATCTATTTTTCAGTTCACTCCTCCAAATCCAAATCCAAATCTATCAAATTGTCTTAGTTTAACAGTTGCCCAGTTTTGGGGCAACCATGCTTGGTTCAGTCTCGTCATTAGTCGGTCTGGTTGCTGTTACTTAGCTGTTCAGCTTCTGAAATTTGATTTGTAAGCATGTTCTTAATTAGTGGTATTTTGAAGAGCCATAATGCTCGGACAAAACACAGTGTGGCTCTACAGCGGACCATTTGAGGTCAGTGAACACAACCAGAATCAACATAAGGTGCACCACATTATAAAGTGCACTGACATGTTGTAAGAAATATATAGGTATAAGTGTGTCTTATGTTCAGAAGGTGCGGTAATCAACGTATTTATTTATAATAATTTATCTTTTTATCCATATTTCAGGTTGCAGAGGAGGTGTCCAAAAACTTGGCCTCCCTCAAGGAGGTCCTGTGTGGTACAGGTGACAAAGAGCCTCAGACTGAAGCCGTGGCTCAGCTCGCCCAGGAGCTGTACAACACCAACCTGCTCATCGCTCTCATCGCCAACCTGCAGAGGATCGACTTTGAGGTTTGTTACAAAAAAAAAAACAAACCTGCCTTCACTGATCAACACACACACACACACACGTGCACAAGTGATTGATGATCTCATGCAGACATGTGGACACGTGCAACTTGGACATATTTGCGCTCTGAGTGCAGAGTCTTTGCAGCCGTGATATTCATCACTGTGCTTTGTTACAGGGGAAGAAGTATGTCGTTCACTTGTTTAGCAATATAGTCCGACGTCAGATTGGCAGCCGCACGCCCACAGTGGAGTACATCTCCACACACCCAGAGATCCTCTTCATGCTTCTGAAAGGGTGAGTTTGTCTTTTTTATCAAAAAGGAACACAGATTCTACTCTCTCCCCCTCTTTCTCTCATTACTCTGATATTAGCTGGGGTTTCCTTGTTTGTGTGGGTGAAGGGTTAAGACGGAGGTGAGCATTTTAAAGTCACCAGAATGGTAAACGGTAAACAAAAAACGACTGACTTTCCCTCTGCTCCTGCATCGGAGTATGTGTTGCAACAACTCCCAGGGAAACAAGCGTGAACTTGTTGCATTCACATGTGGGTTACACATTTAGATCAAGACAGTGATCGTTCAGTGTTGGTTTTATTGCCCAAAAAAAGACTGACTCATCCCCTTCAGCGTGCTGCATAATGTACTGTTCAGGCAGATTTCTGCAGCTCTCAGACTCATAAGTGGCTGCGTCGATGCTGGGTTTTCTGTACCTTGGTTTAAAACTGTATGTTCTTTTAAACATCAGGTCCATAACATCAAACCCATCCACATTTCGATGACTATTTCAGGCAAACCAAAAAAAGTACTGTTTGGAAATAAAACTCAACAATCCAATGTGTATCTAGGCTAAAACACACCGACTGTCAGAAAAACATTATTAAATTTAGAGTGTTTCTTTTTGTTTACATGCCTGATAGTGACCCATCATTGGCACAACAATTTATTTCCGATATCAGCCTGAGGATGGTTAGCACGGGGTTAAAAAAGCTAGGTACTGTCTGATCACTAAGGTGATGGTACTAACTACTGTGCGATTGGCTGACACCAGCATTCTTCACACGATCTCTTGTATATTACAATTAATTATTATAATGAGCTGCGATGCTGCCATCTAGTGGCCGTTAAAATACTTTCCCCCAAACTGATTTTAGGGCACTTGTCATTTAGTAATTTTTCATCATGTTTATAATTTTGGAGAAAAAGGCAAAACAATTCTTGGGGAAATTTCATGTTATGCTCATGATATTAATCAGTCGTCGGACTTTTATAGCCTTCTTAGTAGCCTTCTCAGTGTGGCTCTACAGCCAGTTTCAAGTGACACTGTTGACCTGGACGTGTGTGCTCACAGATATGAAAGTGCCGAGGTGGCACTGAACTGTGGGATGATGCTGAGGGAATGCCTGCGCCACGAGCCTCTGGCGAAGACCGTGCTAAACTCTGAAGATTTCTACTGTTTCTTCCATTATGTTGAGCTCTCCACCTTTGACATCGCCTCGGACGCTTTTGCCTCATTCAAGGTAAATAGGAACAATCTGATCCTAATTGTTGATTAGAATGTGAAGACGATGAGGCATATGCCAAATTCAATACTTGACTATTGCTTCTTTTTTTACGGTGTTTGGATTTAATATTGTGGGTCACATGTGTCCTTTCCCAGGATCTCCTCACCAGACATAAGATCATGTGCGCTGAATTTCTGGAGAACAACTATGACAGGGTGAAAGTTTCTTCCTTTACACTATCTGACCTTTTACCAAAGAACTACTGGCTCTGTGAAAAAAAAAATTTCTAACGGAACTAATGTTCCATCAGGTCTTCACGGAGTATGAGAAGCTCCTGCACTCAGACAACTATGTTACCAAACGCCAGTCTCTGAAGGTGATGAGCTCCATCTGATCCAATGAAGATAAAGTTGACGTGAAGCCGTCAAGCTGCACAGACCAGTTTGAAGTCACACTTTTGTTTGGTTTGTTTTCCCCACAGCTGCTCGGAGAACTACTCCTGGACAGACACAACTTTACTGTCATGACCAAGTACATCAGCCGAGCAGAGAACCTGAAGCTGATGATGAACCTGCTCAGGGACAAGAGCCGGAACATCCAGTTTGAGGCTTTTCACGTCTTCAAGGTATGTCTACAACTCATGTTTACAACCTGTGTTTCACTGCAATATATCTGCGGCTCAGACTGCAGCATGACAAAACCAGACAATGAAAAATGTTACACTCCTCACTCCTCTGTTGTCTAGGAGTCAATATTAAGATTTTCTTTTTTGGAAATTCACTTATTTTTTATGTATCTTGAGTAGTTTATATTTTTCCTTTTTTTTCGTATCTTTTTAGCAGTGGTTCTCTACTGGTCAACTCAACTTGCCACTAAATCACAAACCACAAGCCAAGAAAAATACATATAAAATGCAATTTTCAGTAACACTTCACGAATTGTTCTTAAAGGTTATTCAGTAACTTGTTCTAGAAATAAAAATTATTTTAAAAATTATACCATATTTATATGTTATATTAGTGGTGGCCAAGTGGTTAAGGAACCAGACCTGGGTCTGGAGGGCTACAGGTTCGAATCCATTAACTGCTAGGTTATCACCGAGGTCCACTGAGCATGGCACCATCCCCACACTTTGTTCCCTGGGCGCTCAAAGCTGCTCATTGTTCACTCAGGTGATGGGTTAGATGCCGAGGTCACATTTTGTTTTGTGAAGTACAACAAAGTACTTCAGTATATAATACTTCAGTATTACAATGTCACAATGACAAGAAGTTTGCTTTTCTTCCGTCCTTCCTGAACACTTATGAGTTGTGACGCACCAGTTGAGAATCACTGTAAGAACACAGAAGTGTTTATTGTTTTGGCATAATCTGAACTAATATTTTGGGCTTAGATTTGGATTAATTTGAGACATTAGGTTATTTGATACTTTTTGTTCCATTTCCTTCCAGTGATGAGACTCCTCAGTGATGCCGTCAGTGCAGTGTTCGTAATCTGATTAGAAATGTTCTGATCTGGGTTCAGATAGATCTCAAAATAATGTGGCTAAATTGGAACATGTGCATGCATACTGTAGATGTGGTTGATTTTGTGTGAGATGCAAACCTGTTGAACATGTGAGGGCTCTTGGTGTCTGAAGATTGAACCAGAAGAAGAAACCTGTGAAACGGTCAACATGCCTCTGCTCGTCTGAGCTCCAATGATGTCATTTCACTTTATTTTCTTCATTCCATAATTTTTTTGTCTGTTTATGTATTAACTTGATTGTAGTGTTTGAAATTTTAAATGTAATCTTATGGTGGATGAAGTGCTTTTAGAGGAGGAGACCTCCTTTAGAGGGTGAATTAGAGCCAAAGAGTTTTGTTGTCAACAACTGGACATCTTCTTTATTTCTCAATTGAGGAACTTCATCTCATCAGAAACTGCTTAGAAATCCCTCAACCTCACGTCCAGGATCATTTGTGTCCAACTAAAGTCTCGAGGTGGAGTTGAGATGGTGACATAGTCTCCCCCACAGCCTGTATAAATAACATGTGAATTAAAATAACTTGCCACACAATGGAGTTATTGATTAAAGCATGAAATAAATAGCATGTTATTAAAAAGTAGATTCTTCTGTTTATACCATTATGGGATTAGAATTTAACTCTGTTCTCTCCTTCCGTCTTCTGAGGTTTTTGTGGCCAATCCCAACAAGACTCAGCCAGTGCTGGACATACTGCTGAAGAACCAGGCCAAACTGGTGGACTTCCTGAGCAATTTCCAGACGGACCGATCCGAGGACGAGCAGTTCTGCGACGAAAAGAATTACCTAATAAAGCAGATCAGAGACCTGAAGAGGCCCACGGCTCCAGAGGAGGCCTGAAGAGTCAGGGCGTCTTCTTCAAGGGCTGGTACAGTTTAGAGGTAGAGACCATAGAGGGCTGAGTGAGTAAAAGTCTGAGAGATGGGCTTCAGTAAGAGTTAATATAAAACTAAGAAAAAAACAAAAAGGTAAAAGGAAAAAAAAAAAAAAAACACCTTAGCCGCTTGATTTTTCTTTCCCGATTGTGGAAAAAGAGAGCGGCCCCATCTCTGAAGCCTCAGTGGGCCAAGAACTTTTATTTAAACCATAGTGTTTCTTCTTCTTTAGTCATAAAATGCACTTAGTTTCTTCTCAGCAATGTTCGACCCAAACTATTATGCTGCCGTCACCACCGTTGTTTGACAGATAACATTGTTCATTTTATTTTTCTAATCCATTTCCATTGACAGCAGTTGAAAACAGTGTCTGCATTTACCTAATGACATCACTATGGTTTGTTGTTGTCATGAATGTCTTCATAACTACTGCTCTGCGACACCGAGTACACTCGCCATCTCTCCTTTCGTCACAATGATTAGCGCTCGTCTTTGGCGACTGATTGCCAATGCAGCAGCTGGCGCAAGAAGAGAAACAAATAAAAAAAACATAGAGCAGGCATGGGCCAACTTTGTCACTCACAAGTGGGCTCACAATTTGACCGTGTGAATCTGAAGCAGAGAGACAGAACGTTAGCAAGGAAGATGACGTGAAAAATTCCAAGTTCAACTTTTCTCCGCCATCTACTGGGTGTAAAGTATGATAGACACTAGTAACATAATTTGGACTGGTTTAGTGACCCGGATTAAAAAGCCAAACGTGCCGCATTCGGTCCTCAGGCCATAGTTTGCCCATGCCTGCCATAGTGGAATCTACTCATCATGATGTTTTACTTGTTATGTTGTTTTTTGTTTTGGTTTGTTTTGAGTCTGTGTTCACTGAGGCTTACATGACTGAAATAGAAATAGAAATCCCACGTCAGAAAATGCTGCAGGGTTAACACGCCCGTTTAGTTTCACCAGCCTGAACGAGCAGACAGGAAGCACAGATTGATCTCTCACTCGGACGTCTCTCCATTTCAACCACGCCCACCGACTGAGCACATGCAGCAATAATTCAGCTAAAATAACCACGTGAAGAGGTCATTGATTCAAAAGTACAAACACTGTAACAGACAACACGGAACAGAGCTTCAGCTCTACGTAGGCGCTACGTAGGAATGCATCACAGGGTTGTTACGCCATATTTCTCGAAAATGATAGTTCAGGAGTTTGTGGTGGTAATAGTCGAGGGTTAAAACAAAAAATGGTAAATCCGTTTTTCTTTTTTTACTTGTTGGCTAATTTGGACAGAGTAATATTTGTTTCACAATCGTACTGAGATTACGTAAGTAATGGGTTCTAACCCAGAGTCTGCAACCTTCAACATCAATCATTTTACCCACAAATAAATTCCCAACTCAGCAGTGTAAGCTTTAACTGCTGTAGTATTAATACAAATTGACAAAAAATTAAATAAAATTAATGTGTTGGCAATTGGTGGCATGCCAGTATGTAGACAAAACACAGTGGCTTGAAGAGAGTGGCATGATGTTGTTTTGCTGTTGGCAAGCAAGCAATTTACAACAATGTAGTGCAAAAAGGACGTTCATCTGTATCAGCTTTCTACTGATAATCCTGCTCTGATGGGAAAGTTAGGACTTTCTTAATAAAACCCCTTCATACTGAAGAATTTAGCGTTTATAAAGCACATCAGATGGCGCTGTAACTTAACTGTGATGCATCAGAAAGCACTCTCCCGTCACCACATTGTCAACAAAAAAAAAGAAAAATAAGAAAAAGGACCACATGCACTGTTCAAACACCACCGAGTTTGTTTTGAATGACGAGCACTGACTTCAAGAGAGACTCTTTATATATGAATATATATATATATTTGCCTTAACTTCTGCCATGGTCACAGAAATGACTTATTGATGATAGTTGTTGTCTGTGCTCGCCCTTTTTCCTACTACATACCTCATGGGATGTCATTTTGTTGTTGTTTTTTTTTTTTTTTGCTAAAGCTTTTGTTCTTTTGTTTCCTATGCTGTCCATTTTCAAATACCTGTTTCCTTTAGTTGACATTCTAAAATTCCTCAGCAGTGCTTTGTGACCATGTTTGAACCTCCTCCTATGCTATGGTGTTGCCGCACATACGTTAATTCATAGTGAATTGCAGTGCGGTGCCCCGTCGTAAATGTTGCCTTATTTAAAGTGGTTGGATGAATTGTAATGATCACTGAATATTCCATA
Organism: Paraplagusia blochii; assembly: GCA_016785265.1. Taxonomy (NCBI): domain Eukaryota; kingdom Metazoa; phylum Chordata; class Actinopteri; order Pleuronectiformes; family Cynoglossidae; genus Paraplagusia; species Paraplagusia blochii. The sequence continues at coordinate 295,643 of JAFBJS010057541.1, forward strand.
CCTGCAAATTTATGTTTCAGCAAAAATGAATATGAAATGTTAATGGTTGGTTCATCAAATTCTTCACTGTGTCCAGTGTGAGTCCACTCTTCATAGAAACAAACAGGACTTCACTCCAGTTGACTTTGAAATGAACCCCCTTCAGATGGGACTGACTCGGTGTCTGTGCTTCTCATCAAATGACCCGGGGGGGGGATTAAATTGATTGGGTAAATTATGGATGAGTTCACAGACTAAACACCACACAGAGTCAGCAGTTGATGATGGAAATCATCATCATCCTCCTCATCATTCCTCCTTCTCAAAGAGGAGAGAAAACACGAAACAAGTCGTTCAGGCCTGTAGTACACAGAGTCTCCATCAGAGGGAGCAATTAGCATCATTTGGCGCCTTGAACAAATCAAGCATTATTGTTCCTGTTAACCCTACCTCTACTTATTATGATACAAATCACTGACATTATAATTATTATTACACAGATGTGAAAAAATCCCTTATGATCAATACTTTATATTTCCTTCATGATTGAACGCTGTGTTTAACTCTGTCTCTGTGCTTTACTATATGCTATCCTATTGCCTTACTTTCTTCTCCTAGTCCTTCCCCACACTATGGACATCTTTATTTACCATGGGAGTGATTTATGTGTAAATAACTTTATAAAGAGTAAAAGTGTGAACGCAGTCATGACAATAAAAATTCATGACACTTTACATTTGTCTCAGCCTTATTTACTGTTTGACTATTTGAGTGAGAAACGTTGGTTGTGAAATATATGTATGTATGTACATATATAAGTAGTGATTCATACAGATATATATGTATATGAACATGTGTATATTTATATATGTATATGAACATGTGTATATTTATTTATATATGCATCTTTATACTTTATATTAATGATACTTGTATAGGTCTGCCGATATTATCGGACATCCCTAATACCTTTGAGGTTACAGGAAAATATGTAGAATATAACAGTTATAATTAGACCAGGTTGGTGAAAGAACATTTAATTATCTGTCTGGAAACGAATTATTAGAAGTCCAATGACATCACATCAGAACCTTATTGTATCGTTCTTATTGATAAACACCGTAAGACGAGTCGTCAAAAGATGCCGTGACCCGGATTCGAACCGGGGTTGCTGCGGCCACAACGCAGAGTACTAACCACTATACGATCACGGCAGGCCACTCGTCTGTGCCCTCCACTCACTGTATACAACTATTTCACCCAGATTGAGACAGATTACCAGTCTGGAGAGTGAAACAGACGATATCACTAACGAACCGGGGATTGAACCAGCAAACGACAGCCAATCAGACATGGAGTCAAGGCAGCATAAGAAAGTAGGGCAAAGTTCACCAAGTAAAGAAGGCAAATGAGGCTACGCTGGGGGGTGGGGGTCGGATGAGGGGTGGGTAGATCTTCAGGGTCTGGAAAAACCTGTGCATCAGTCAACGGCCCTGGATGGGATTCCGTCTTCACTGCTCCAAAAAAAGTCCAAACCACATCTAACCGATGACCGGTGGTCCGGCCTGCCCCCTGCAGGCAGCAGAAGGCTGTCGGTGGGGGCAGGGTTTCTGAGGTTACAGGTCAGCAGCCTGCCTGGATCCTCTGACCAGAGGCTGTGGAAGGAGCAGGACGGTTTCATGGAACTGTCCGTCCCTGCACTGTGGGACTGAGGCAGATTCTGCTTTATTAAACGGTTCTAATCGGGCTGGATGCTCCGGGTGTCTGGTGTCTGACCGACCACCTCGAACTGACCACTACTCAGTCCACTGGGCCAGATCCGAGGACGCTTTCTGCCCAGATTACTGCACCTCTCGCGCGCCTTTCCTTCCCCAACCCCCACAAAGAGAAGAAAGGGTGAGAGGCGCAGGAAGACGCGTGAAAAGTGTTGGGTTTTGTGTGAATAAGGAGAAAAAGCAGCAGAGATCGTCTGAGGAACAAGGTAAGAGTCGATGGATCTCTGCTCTACTGCACCGTGCGTAATTACGCACGAGTATTTGTAGTTTTTATCGTTGTGTTTTCAGTCGGAAATACTTCACTGACCCGAGGAACGAGCGGGATGTTTGTTCCTGGGAATTAAACTCCAGGAACAACTGAAATATATTTGACCAGACTCTTCATTTATCAGTTGTTTGCAGTGAAAAAAATATTTGATGCAGAAATGAAAAAGTTCCTTTAATTATAGACACATTTTATTGAGATTTATTTCAACGCATCCGAAATACGAACCTGTTTTGTAAATTCTGCGTGTTTTTTTTCCGTTGTGAGTCGCTGTTTGCTGCAGGTCGCACGTGTTTTTACCGCTTTTCCACAGAGTGTTCGACCATCACTCTGAACCATTTAAAAAGTTCCAGATGTTTCATCACCGCGGCGACTTTCCCTGATTGTGACGTCACTGGATCGGGCCGCATGTGCAATTTTACCATTTATTTATTCGACTGCAGTCGACTTGATCGACATCGTCACGGTGACCAGACGCTTTGGCGCCACTTTCCTGTGGGTGAACATTGTTTAAGGCTCACGAGTTACAGTGGAGCTTCTCTTCACCCATCACTTCATTCTTCGATTAATCACTAACTTCTTTATTAGTCAACTGTTCCAAACTGGTTAATTTTCTTTTGGTTTCTTTTGGTCCTAGTTATTAGTACGCCGAACCCTGTGAGTGATTTGGAGTTATTGGATCTTCATTGGGAAGAAAAACCAATACCTGTCTTCCCAATATCAAATTGTGCTAATATCAATTATGCTAATACTAAACTGATAGTGTTGGACAACCCTATGATTTACCATTTAATAAGTAGTAACTGTATTCTAAGTTTCAGTAAATTGTTCTGGCTATAACACTTATTTAAAAAAAAAACTATTAGTAACTTTTTTATTGTCCTGGTCTATGGCCCACCTTTGGAACACGACCCACCAGTTGTTTTTTTAACTTCTTTAATATGCTGTTGAAATTCTGCAGTCACCACGCTAAAACATGTTTATATGTATATGTATGTTTTGTGGGGTTTTTCTCAGTTTCTTAACTTTTGATTTTGCTGTGTTTCAGGTGGTCCTCCTCCTCCTCCTCCTCCTCCTTCTCTCCTTCCTGCTGCTCCCTCCTCTGGTCTTCCAGCTAAGGTGCATCTAGTGTAGTTAGTGAAGTATCTCAGTATCTACTGCCCTGGTTGCCCCTTCTGGCTGGAGAACTTGCTCAAAATCAACAAGCAAAGTAAAACTGCTCATCAGGAACAAATAATAATTTTTAGTTATTTCTAATTGGAAAAATGCTTTGACACAGGAGCAGATGTAGTAATTAGTATTAAGTATCATGTATCATCAGTATCTTCTTGGACTCTGCAGTTCCAAAGTGCTCACAGTGCAGGTAGTGATCTGTCTTCTACTGCAGTTTGTGCACTTCAGGTACTGTTGGTCACCTCCTCCACCGTGCCTTTCCTGTCGTCGCGGCCTCAGATTGAGACCAGGCTCCGTCAGACGTAGAGTTTTTCTGTGTTTACAGGGAGTTTTGTTGGTTTGCTCTCAGCTTCCTTCAGTGTCTGCTGTGCAAATCCATGCAAAGCTCTCAGTACTCGGAGACACCGACAAAGAAAGGAGATTTGGTCGCACTCTCCGGTAATTAAGTCTTATGGAGCAGTTAAAATGTTAAAATTATCATTCAGTAAGAGCAGGAGAACAGATAAGTTAGTTATTTTGAATTTTTGCTGTCGCAACCTTTTATCTTGCTGTTTTCGGGTGGATGATTTTGCAATTTTGATGCTTGATACGTTAAAAGAAATTGCACAGTATCCATCTGCATTCCGCCAGATGTTGTGAAGAGCCATGCGTTTCTAATGACCTTAGGTTTGTATATTAAAAAGCTTTATGAAACAGATGTCTGTTAATTCATGAATCCCTTGTCTCTCTCCAAACGCTGGTCTGCAACATGTTGTCCCTGTGCCAACAGTGGACCCTTTGTCTTTGTGCTTTCCTGTGCATTACAATCAACCTTGTTTTTATTTTCTGGATTATTTACATGTTTACCAGACACTGAAAGATAAAAAACTTAATAAAATGACAAAGCAACCGTTTACAGCCAGGGATTGTTCATAAGAATAAGTATTTTTATATAATATACTTATTCTGTGTGTATGAATACAGTTTTAAACATTGTGTAAAACATATAACTAACTAATAACAGAAGTCGGTCATTAAATGGCGGAGTTTTCCGAAAATTTTAGCGTTGATTTGTCTAATTTGGAGAGATCTGGCAACACGAACATGCGCATGTGCAGACAGGATTTGGGAAGATGGCGTCAAATCAAACCGGTTGGCGCCGGTTCCAAACAACGGGTACTAAATAAATAATATTAAACTGTCATTAAACAGGGAAAATACTTGATAAACCAATTTATTGCAAACCACATTAACAAATGGTGGTTTTGACATTTTCCCACGGTGAAATATAACTGGAGAAATGAACAAAAACGGAGTTTTTAGTCTTCAGTTGTCGGTGGACGGACTGTCGTCATGGAGTGAGTAATTAAACACTAATTTACTGTCGATTTGTGACGTTGGTTCCTAATAAAATCAGTTAAAAAGTTCAGTATTATGACATATAACGTAAAAATAAGTAAAAAAAAAACAAACAAACCTACAGGTATTTTACATTCACAGTGAAATAGAAGTAGTTAGTTTTGTATAGTGGTACAAGTGGACTTCGGATTTATGTAAATCTGTCCTCCAGTGAGGACAACTGTCCTTCAAAGAATATTCCTGCTCACAGTTGTTGTGATATAATGGTTTAACTGTATTGAAATTGTATTTGTCCCGTTATTTCATATCAAATCTGTAGCAGAGTTGACCTGCCAACTCTCTGACTATAAAGGCCCCATTTACTGGCAGACTATGTTGTATTAGCAGCGTCTGTGCTATTTTGGACATTTTTGTTGTTGACCTATAAAAAAGATTTGTATTGAAAGAAAAAATGAAAGACAGTGGCCCTTTAATAAAAAAAAAACATGTGGGAAACACTGCCCTCTACCTGCCGTGAATAGATATATTTTTTAAATACTTCATGAATTTTCTTCTGATATAATCACGGTTATTTATGATTTATTCTGATCCAGTTGGATGGTGATGGTGAACAGTTGCTCTGGAATTGATCAGATCAAGTTGTTACACGTTTGTCAGTCACAGTCTTTTCTGTTTCCTGTTCCTTTGGTAAGAGTCTGTTACCAAATCACAGGTTCCAGTTGCAGTACCGCCCTTAGCCAGTGTACTGTTTATAGTTTTAATGTATTTCTAACACATCCACTGTCTTCTGTTTTACTGTTTCTGGAATCATAACCTGTCTCTCCTTCAGTGCAGCTTCATAAAGGGAGGTTGTGATCTCTCTCTGGGACTATGAGGCTTCACTTTCAATTGTTTCAATTCTCTATTGTTTTACTCAGTACTAAGAACTGCAGCACACTCTGGAAACACGCTTACTCTCAGAGTTTCAAAGGATTTCTTTAATTTACTATTATTGTTGTGAAGACTGAACTTAACAGTTCATGGTATTTTTTAATGTTTGTGTTCACACAGGACCAGCTACAGTTTTGGAGTCAGTCCTTGGTGAAGGAAAAAATATTTTTAGATTAAAGCAGAAAGGTTATAATATATTGGTCTCTTTTTTTGTTCCACAAGAAGCGAAAACCAGAAGCATTACGTTTAGTTCCTGAACAAAAATGACTATTTAAAACCCATGCAAAGCTGTTTTTATGTTCCTAAAAAATCCCCTAATTAAAGTTATTCTTCCCCTTAAAATCTATGGTAGCCAGGGGGTTGACCCAGAATTTCTTGCCAATTGGTTCGGAACAGAAGCAGTATTTTAGCAATGTCTGGTTTAGAATTCCATACCATTTTCATTTCACTCCAATGTTTTAAGAGAACTTTGACTGTGGGCTACACAGGATTTGTAAAGAACAAAATACAAAAAGTATTAACTGGTTACCATTATTTTAAGATAATCGTTTGTATTCCAAATCCAAAAAATATTTCTCTGGGTTAGTTTTTGTTCCAAGAAAAATGGCAAATGTTTCTGGTTTTGTTCCTTGAATAATTTCGTTGCTCGTGTTGTGTGTTTAAGTGATCGTGTTCTTGAATCTTTTTTTGGACTGAGGCTCCATTTATTTATTCATTTTCTAATCTTATTTATTCTTATATATAACAACTTTTAAATATTGCGTGCAGTACAGATTAATGTAAAAATAAATCAGGCTTTGCCAGGCTGAGAAACTGAAAAAATAACACCTGAGGAAGATCATACATTTTGGAAAAAATGAACTAAACAACGGTGAAAAATAGTAATGTTTTTTTAAGTCCTGGTACTAGCAATGTCTTTGTTTGGTAATTATTTGGTCTAGATAACATAAACTCGTCCCGTGTCGTTATACATAGTATTGACCACTAGATGGCAGCAAATGTATTTGATTAACCTTACTGCAACTGGACGAAACGCCGTACATCTGATTAAGAAATAAAGTGACATAAATACCACCGGTTGGTGCGATCGAGAGAGGATTTGCGTTTTTTCGGCTTTTATTTATATATTAATAAAGATCGATCAGTCTTTTTATATTGGCCATCGATTATTGGAGAAGTTTAATTCTTCAATAGAGGATCATTGTCACCGTATTTATCATCAGTGCGCGTCGTTCCTGTCGTGTTGAGGCGTCAGTTGTTCTCCATCCCGTATAGCACCTCCTCACATCTGCTCCTGCAGCCACACTCAGCTCAGTGCACCTCCTCACATCAGCACTCCGACAACACAGGGGAGAGGAGAGATAGAGATAGAGAGAGATAGAGAGAGAGAGGGACCGTCATCCCTGTGTATGCGCAGGTTTTTCCGGTGTGCCGTGTGTTTTCGTGCACACTCGCAGCCTCGAGTCAGTGCAGAGACACACAGTCCGTAACTTCAGCAGGGAACCGCAGTTCTCCAGGTACCAACCGGACGGAGACTGCAGACCCAGCGGACTCACCAACCCCTCGGCAGCGCAATATCCGGGATTCGCATCAGACTTTAATTATTTCAAGTTACAATTAGAGCTCAAGTTTTTTAACGCAGTACTTTTGCGAAGTATTCAATTTTTTGACTATGTGTCTTTCATCGCTCCACTTTGCACTTTTTGCGTGCGCCTTCTTCCAGCTGTTCCCTCTGCCCTGCGGACAGGTGCCAAACTGCCAGGAGGTGCGCACCATGTTCCAGGCTCTGCACCCGGGATCCAAGTGGGTCCCCGAGTCCCCGGTGTCAGGTGAATGTCCTTTCCTTCACTCCAAAGTCGGCGGGATAGTTTGATCATAAGTGTTTCTGAGGGGGAGGTCACTTTTCTTGCTGATGCTCAGTTATTAACAAGACGATTTTCTCTAATGAATCACGATTAAAATCATACAGTTGCTTCCTTCCTAAATAATTGCCTAAGTAATTTCTTCAGGAAACAAAAACTCCCTTGACATTTTACTTGTTTGGTTCAATCTTTTTAACTGATGTATGTGATTTTATCAAAGTGATGATATAGGAAAAAACTTAAAAAAAGGCAATTATTTTAAGAGAATGATTACATTATAACTTGCTATACAAACAGAATTGCAGTAACATTTAGTTTTTCTCCCCCATGTCTGAGCTACAGAACATTTAATTGATATTTTATTCTTGATATATTTATGAATTTTATCTCTAATTTTATCTCTTGTAAAGGAAGTTTAACAGCTGTCCACTGATTATTAAAGTGGTGAAAATCCCATTTTGATTGAATGGTCAGATTGTCTTCTGTGGTGACAGGGCAGTACAGCGGCGTCTTGGTCGTTGCCTGTTTTTCCATCTGTGTCTTTTTGCTTCTTACACATAATGTGTCAGGGACACATCGGCTGAAGTAGATTTCTGCAACTGGAGCTCTTGAATACTGAAAGCTCTCCAATGTTCAGGTCCAGAGAACGTCTCCAGTCCAACAGCATCATTTTCTCTTCAGGCTCTTGACCTTTGCAGTATCAGACCACACACACATACTCACACTGTGCCTTTATGGGTACTCACCTGCCTTTATGACCGTACTTCATTAGAAGAATAATTACAGTCCTCGCCACACGCTTCTACTCAACTTGTTTTTTTGTCAAACTGTCTCTGCTGCTGTATTTAAACAAAAGACATAAGAGTTCAAATCAGTTGGACAAATAATAATTCAATATTTATTCAGTGTTTTTACCTCATCTTGGCCCCAAAGACAGGATTCTTCTGTCTTATCTTGGTTCCATTGAAATTATTTGTCCATAGTTATGTACTTGGTTTATGCAGAACAGACCTGGGCAAACTATGGCCCGGGGGCCAAATGTGTAAATCCAGCCCGGATCGTTATTATACTTCTACATTTTCCTTGCACTGCCTGGATTTCCCCAAATGATAGCATAAAAAAAGCTAACAGTGTTTTAGCCCTAATACCATGACTTTAAATATTTAGTAATACAATACATATGTCTCAATTTACAGGATCAATTGTGATTGTTCTGTGATAAACTTGATTAGACTCCATAAGGCAGGAGTCTCCAACCCCTGGCTTGTGGGCCAATTTCTGGCCCACATGGGGCCCTTAACTAGATGCAGTGTCACAGTTCCTATTTAGACCTCTGTTCGTCTGCTACAGCTCCATCAATGTCTGCTCAATATTCATCTGCTCCATGTCCTTTCTGCCCACTCTCTGTCTCTGTCTTTCTCTCCCCGTCTCCCTTTCTCTCTTTGTCCATAATCATCTCAGTAATCACTCTACTTGACCTGATAACATCCCAAAACTTGTTTGGCTTAAGCAAAATATAGTGGCACAAATCCATGCAGTGCACACACTCTAACACTAGTGGCCAGTGCAGAGCATCTTCTCAGTAACAAGCTCACAGAATGGACCAAACTACTGTCTGTCCTGTAGTGAATATTGAGGCTGAGCTCAGTCACAGGTGAAGATGTTTGGTGTTTGAGCTCATGTCTGGGACTCACTCTGCAGTTGTTCTCGTCTCAGTGGGTCACAGGTTGGACAGCACTGGTCAGGGACGTTCATTACGGCAGGGCACATAGAGGGAGGGCTCCCTCATGTGGCCGGATCAGATAGAGCTATAAATGTTAATTGGTTGTTTTAGTGTCATGTTGGCAGTGGGACCTTCTCCAGGTCGACTCTCTGTTTTTTTTCCACCAGTCTGTGTTCAGTGAACAATGTCAGAGTGTAACCAGTCACAGCAGGCTCTGCCTCCAACAGCAGGAGAGATTTGCAGTTCACTTTGAAGCATGTTCTGGTCACGCTCCCATGGCCACGTGTTAATCTAACATCTGTGGGTGAATTCAACTCCAAACAGCAAGACTTTCATTTCCCTGTCTTCATCTTAGGACCCACTGTGTTAGTCGGACCGTGCGTGTATATAAATAGATATATATGTATGTATATAAATATAATAATATGTATATTTGAGTTCAATTTCTGTAAAAGTAGAAGCGTATATCCTTGGTGGCGCCTTTGAGTTGCAATGACATTTAAAAGGATGATTAACCCGAGAGGAAATATTCTGATCTCTGTCTCTTTAGTTTCTGCTTAAGTGTGAACATATATTTCCCTTTAACAAGGACTTTTTTTTACTGTTCTTTTTACCTAAGCTGAAGCTGGTCCTGTCTGAGCACAAACAGTCAAAATGCTTACAGTTGGTTCACACCGTCTCAGGGCGATGGTTTAGTTCAGCCTTCAAAATAATAATGGTCCTTTAAAGACATCCGCTGAAACTGTGTGTCCTGCAGGTCTTAGTACTCTGTGTAAAACAATACAGAATTGAAACAAATGAAAGTGAAGCCTCATAGTCCCAGAGAGGGATCACAGCCTCCCTTTATGAAGCTGCACTGGAGGACAGACAGGATATGATTCCAGAGACAGAACAGCTCTGTCAGTAAAACAGGAGAAATCTACAGTATACTGGTTAAAAATGGTACTGCAACTGGAACATGTAGTTAGGCAACAGACTCTCCTTAATAGGAAACAGAAGAAAACTACGTCTGACCAACATTGAATAAGATACAATAGAATAGAAGATACTTTATTGATCGCTGGCTGGGAAATAGCAACAGGCATTAGTTAACAATATAATCTGAATAATCCCAGAGTACCTGTTGATTCATCGCCATTAAACTGGACCAGAATAATCACAAACATTCATGATAAATGAGATTAAAACACATTTTTCAAAAAGCACAACAGTCAAATATCATCAGGTCAAATTCCTGAGAGTATAAGTGTAAATGCATCTTTATGGAGTTAATGTATTTCAGGCTGTTTTAACATCTTTGACACAATCCAGGCCACTGACCTGAGGTTGAACCTCCAAAAACCCAAGCTTGGAGTTGATGAGGATTTTAAGACCATGGAGATTCAGTGAAACTAGAACCTTTAGAACCTTTTAAGAACCTTATACACCACAGTGTGTGTAAATGATAACATGTAATGATGCTGTGGAATTATTTGATAGGTTTAACATAAATGTATTTAGATTTTCTTCTAAAAATGGCATAAAAAACATAAAACAGATATTGTTCACATTTTTAATCTCTTTCTTTATGAATATTAAAATAAACCACATATCATTGCAGTTACACCAGTTTTGCACAAATAATTCATATTTCAAAACATATTTCAAACATGGCAATTCATACATACATTTGAGAAGCGTTGTCATACATTGTCTATGTATTTAAAGTTCTGTCAGTGTGTGTTGGTGTGTGTGTGTGCGTTATACATAGCCTTCTTTTGTAGCCTGCACTGAAGCTCTTTGTGTGGGGGAGGTGTATGATTCAGGGCGACTTCCGCCTGTGTTGCCAAGGGGGTAAAAGAGTAAGAAACAAATGGTCTACTTTTTTATTCCTGTCTTCATCACATGATTCAGAACGATGGTGAGCAGAGATAGAAACCACTGCTGCAGGAGTGTTGTGTCTTTGTAGTGGATGTGGATGTGGGTGTTTCTACTGACTGGAGGTGAGACGGAGACCACAGTATTGGTCCACTCTGATCTCACCCCCGGACATCAGCGTCAGAACCAAGAAGAGTTTGTATGGAGAAGTAAAACTCATGGTCCAGAAAAAGTACAATAGTTAAAGTTCCTTGTCAGTGAGAACTCCCGTGTTTCTGATCTGAAGTCCAGGAGTAACAGACCCTTCTGGTGATTATCTTCTGGGTCAGGTGGTCAGAGTCTGTTGTTTATTCATCATGTGTTTACTGAACACGGACCAAAGGCTCCTGCTGTGTAAATGACATCAAACCCGTCTCTGGTCGATCCGTTTGACCTGTGGCTCATTAATCACATAGTTCTACTTTGTTCAATAAGTTTCTCCTCCTCTAATGAACAACTCTTTGTTTTGTGCACATTAAAAAAAATCTCGTTTGCATTTACGCTCCCAGCTTTCAAACTATTGCTTCACCAAACAGCTCTTAACTAGAGCAGTGAGCGGAGCACTAAAAATACTTAAAACATTTGAAACCCCCAGCAGCTAATGACGCTGTTATTCCTCAGGTCGGTTTTAAATTGCTCTGTTGTCGCTCCATTTATTGTTTTTTTTTACAAAGTGACACAGTCTTGTTTTGCCCTGCAGAGTAAACCATTGTCTCCTGTGCTCCACACTGCTGCCGCTGGATCATTTATGCTCATAATGAAAGGACAAGGACAAAAAAAAAAAATCTATTCAACTCCATCTATCTATCTCGATACAACTTGATCTTTCTACCCAGAATTAGAACTCTCCTTCAGTGCTGTCCTAATTGTTGGGATATTCAGAAACACACATTGTATTTGTGGTTGTCGTTGCTCTTCAAACCTTAAGTCCCTGAGCTTGTTAAGGACGTGAGGAGAAGGCGAGCAGAAGTTCTACCCTGTGGCGTTTCCACTCTGACTCTGCGTCTGGAGAGACGGGGCTCATGGTTGTCAAATAAAGCGGTGACACGGTGAAGGGCGATCAATGCTTTCTTAAAGAGGCCTTCAAGCACCTCGACCGTCGTGGAGATGGAGACCATTCTGCATTTAGAGTCATGTGCGCCTAAGTGTATAATGATTTAAACACGTCACCTTGAGCTGAAATGGTGTGTTTGGGAAATTTACATCTAAATTGCTCCGTGCTCACACCTTGTCTCTCTTCATTCCGTTGCCAAAACGGACCAATTAACCAGCGACGCGCTGATTCAAGAAATGCCACCATTCCTGATGGCTCTGAGCTGAGGTGTGTGTAAAAGATGAGGAGTTTAAAGGAGACCTGAGCTGAACAGAGATGTTGGAAGTTTGTTCCTCAGGGACCTGTCAGTGAAGACAATGAGGGCTGTATTCAGATGGAGTCGTTGTTATTGTTCCTGAGACTCCATTTTCCAAACCAAACCCTTCAATTACGCTTCCTCTTGTTGATATGTGGATAAGAAATGCATTAATCATCTGCAAAACAAACGCTGGTGCAGATGAAACTGTCAGTTTCAAAGACAGTAATTGCTAAATCCTAGCCTTGCCTCACCTGTGCTTATATTGACAGCTTAATAATTCTGCCCCCTGCAGGCTGAAATTAACTTGATCTTATCTGTCAGGAGTCTTTTGTTGGTATTGATTTAAGATGTTCAGCTTGTCAGTATGCATACAGACGGAATTGTGTGACAGTTTTATTACATTTCACTCATTACTTTGCACACCTCTAACCCCGATGTGTGTCAGGACACAGACACAGCCTCCTGCTGCTCGACTTCACACCACTTATCCATCCTTAAAACTGTCAACTCCCAGTGTGGCTCCAAAAATCTTTCATTTACTGTCTCCTTCAATGTAGTTAACACTCATTGGACATACAGCGCAGACGTACATAAAGTTGTCATCTTGTAGTGGGTCTTTTTATTTTCTATATTTATTTATATGAAGAAAGATAAACAGTCACAATGTTGACAGTAATCTCAGGGAAATTACAGTTCATCAAGATTAGTCAGGTTTGATTGTGCCCTTCCCTTAATTATGATTAATCCAGTTTGTCAACATTTCTGTGATTTGATTTATTTGACAAATATTTGGATTACACGAGTTAATAAAAAAAAAAAAATAGACAAAACGTTGACAATCAGCGAGTTCCTTTTGGGGAATGGATGGATTAAAGAATATAGAATCACAATAACAAAGCATGTCTTTGTTATGAATGTTGGGAATATTCTACAACGTTGTCAGAGCTCCGTGACCCGGTGACCACACTCCTGTCTGTGATACTGAGTATCAGGTGGTGGATGATGGATTGACAGACGGGTTACAAACTGATTCAGTCAGTTTTAAAAATATCCATGCTCACGTGAGACCGAGGCCCCACGGTCAACTTTCCTGTGATTTGAAACCCAGTTCAGAAAATTAAAAATAGAATCAGGTGCAGTTCAGCAGTTGTGGATTACAGCACAGCTTCTACTGTTTTTCTACAGATGGCGTTTAGCGTTTTAAACATCCTGATTACTCCTTCGCCACGCTCGCTTTTTCCAACCTGCCTTGACTCACTGCAGTAGTTTCTCTTAATAGTGTTTCAGGGTCTGCTGATCAAAAGCTTCGGGGTGTCATAAAATGAGGCTGGAGCTCTGAGGGGATTGGGATTTTGTTTCCAAAATAAACTGTTTTTTTTTTTGCCTAACAAACTCCTCACACAGAGAGTTGTTGTCGACTTTGTCCCATTTTTTTCCTTCACTTTTGATGCCAAAGTTTTGTTTGTTTCTACTCATGTTTAATTTCTAGTAAGCATCCCAAAGCAGCTGTACGGCCTCGGCTCGGACCTCCTTGTGCTTTATCAGTAAATTGGATTTAATTGGGATTCAGACAAGGAAGTGTGACTCAGAAAAGTGTGGTGTCAGCCCTTTGATGAAGGCATTGTTGCATAAAAATCCCATTAGCCTTAACTACAGCAACACAACTTTTGAGTCATTTAGAAAAGAGTTCAAACTCCCTCTAGTGCTGGCCTGACATTAGGTCACGCTGCCGTGTTCATGGTTTAATATAAAAATAGCTTTTTATACAGAACGTCCTTCAGTCCTGCATCACAAATAACTGCAGCTCATTCTGCGTCATCAGCCTTTGTTCTACTGAGCTCTATGTGATGGTTATGGAATATGGTTCCATTACATTACATTACACTGACATTAACAACGACATTATGATGAATAAAGAAGTTTTAGTTTTTCCTGTTTTGTCAAAGAATCCACTTACAACTGAACTATGAAAGGCTTTTACTGATGTGTTTCCCTGCGCTGTCCTCACTTTGATATATTACAAGCTGTTTTTATAGAAAATACAGCCTGAAACCTGGTTACAGCTCACTGACTGTGCATTTGATCTGCGCAAAAATATTTATTTTGATCTGCGGTGTAGGAATTTTGCCTGAAGATGAGATGAATTTTCTGAGGATGAAACTGGTGTTTGAGGAGAGCACAAAAACAACATGTAACCCTTAACTTTTATGAATAAAAGTAATCATGCGGTTACTGTTATTGTGATAAAATGTGATTGCAATTAATTGATATTCATTTAGATAGATCATCATTTCTTAATATGTCAAAAACAACCGTCCTGCCTCCCTCACTGACCCTCTTCCTCTGTGTCGACTTCCCACCAGCTTCAGATCTGCAGGTTTGCCAAACCAAAGGTCCTACCTGTTGTTCCAAGAAGATGGAGGAACGTTATCAAGTTGCTGCGCGCACCAACATGGAATCAGGTCTGCAGGTCATCAGTGCTCAACTGAAACGACTCATCATCCAGAACGCTGCCATTTTCCAAGGTAAGCCCACCCGCCAGACTGTGTTGATAAAACGCTGTCATCATCACTTTTATAAATTTATAACCAGGAGCTCACATCCACAATAGTCTGCTCTGCATCTTGTATTTGTTGGCCTTATTTCCTGGTTGACAGCAGGGAGTCCTTGATGAAAAAAGTAGAAACATAATGAAAGCAGACAGGGATGAAATGTTCAGCTGCTCTTCTACCTGATGCCAGAGCAGCACAGACAGACTGTGGTTAAAGTGACTTTACATGTTGTGAAGCTGCTGTCATGTTGGGACAGACATGTTGTTGCTCCAGACAGTGGCAGCCTCACGGGGCTTCAGGCCACGGAACGAGTCAACAGTGGACGTGGGAACCACTGACAGGTGAGAGGTCAGAAGAGAAGGAGTGAACAAACTGGGTTTAACCACAACACAACAGAACAGACTTCAGAACAGTTTGGACCTGGGCTGTTAAACTCATGTTGGTTCAGGAGCCACATCAACCCTATCTCAGGTCGTGGCGACAATTGGTCCTTATATTGGACTCAGTGTCCAGGTTATGATCACATGGATAAATGCCATGTTATAGTCATGTATAAAAGCTCAAATGTTTATAACCTTAACAATGGCAACTACAGGAAACACACAGGCATCACATTGTAGGTCTTTCAGAGTGGAGCAGCAGCAGCAGCTCCTTTATTGGCGCCCATAGACTCCTGTGGGCCAGCGTTCTGTAACTAGTGTCCACTTATGGGTTGTGAAACGCAGCACTGTCCTGATGTGCTAATTAAAACTTGAGGTTTTAATGGCGAGTGCCGGGTTTGACTTGGTTGTTCCGCACTAACTAGGTTAGAGGCTGCTGCTGTGGTTTGGCTGCTCTTTCCTAGAAGTGGTTCGATGCTAAGTGCTTTAGCATAGCACTGGTGAGAACTCCCTAAACAGCCGCTGGCCTGGAATCCTCTCAGCATCCCGGTCTCATCCGTAGTGTCGACTCAGTTTTCATCCTCTGCCTCTTTTCTCTTTTCTTCTCCGTCTCCCTCAGAAACAGTCACCCTTTCTTCCCATCCCTCTACTCTCTCTCCTTCAGCCTGTCTTTCCCTCCCGCTCAGGCTACTGGTGGGAATTGGGAGCACGCCGTGTTTGCAATCTCCGTGACTTTTTTTTTTCTTCAGCATCCTTGTCTGCCAGAGATCAAAGGGCTTCCCCTTCTGCTCCTCGATCTCCTTCTATCCCTGCGTCTCCTCTTCCAGCAGCTCCACCTGCCCCGCTCCGCTTTCCCAAGCCTCAGACTTCACCAGAGGTTTTCTCCCCTTTTGAAGTCAACTCGTGCAAACAATAGAAAAAGTAATCGCCCTCTCCGCCCGTGCTTTTTTACCGCTGAGATGACAGGCTGCTCCGCATTAGTCTGCATCCAGATCGATACCAGGAAATAGGTACGGCATTAAGAATTTCTAATGACGCGTGGCTCTCGTCTTCCATTTGGCACGCTAATGATCCTTGGCTGATCTCTTTATAGTTTACCAAGGATATGCCATGTAATGGATAAACAGCAGCCTCCACTCTGAGGTCTCGTTCTCTTGGATGTCATTTGGATTCACATTAGCGAGATAATAACACCATCTTCCCACTGTGAGCTGCGTGATCATTGGCCTGATGCTGTCAATTTAGTTCAGAGTGAGAAGGTGTGAACCTGTGCAGGACGCTGGTCTTCATAAATAGAATGTCCATCGTTTGCATGTTAATAAGTCACCTTTGCAGACAGACAATAATGGTGCTGGGATTGCAGTGTTGTTGAAGAGACATGCTATTAATTAGGGATGTAACCATGCATCGCAGGTAGATTAAAAATCAATACAAGTGCAGGACAGTTGGGTTGAAAAACCTGAGACGAGCTGGGCTGCTGACCTGAGGTTAAGCCTCCACCAACGTATGCTGGCAGTAGATGATGGGTTCCCATCCATGTCAATTGAACAGATTTTCGTTTTTGTTCTGTTACTTGATTGAACTGGTTGAACAACCAGTTGTTTTATAGATGTCCCATTATATCCCATCATACAAGCCAGAATAGCAAACACAATCCTACCACAACGTAGGGGTAGGAAAAAAAACCTGATTAATTCTCTCAGATGAAGCTTGTTATTTTTTAAGTGAAAAAGTGTTAGAAATGATTTGTCCTAAGGTCATTTTTGTGTTTTTTTGAAATTCGTTAATTTAAAAATCAATGTATCGATTGTTGAATCAAGTATCGTTCTGTTGGGAAGTGATTTAGCATTGAATTGTTAGACACCCCAAGATTCCCCTCCCGTCTACACTGTACTGGACATGTGTCTCTGTTTAAAACAATAGCACAAGGACAGTTGGCAACGATTTTTGTCGATCACTTCTTTGTTGCACCCCTGAGTCTCAGCAACGGTGCTGATTTATATTGATGGTGTGAGAACATGTCATATCTCCCTCATAAGTCCTCAGTGTCTACACTATATTCCTGGTACAACCATCTGACGAAGCGGAAACTCATCCAAAACCTTCGTTTGGCATTTTGTGTGATTGGCAGCTCTAATTGTCGTTATTTCCCTGGAGATGTTCTCTGGTGCTATGGCTGTCCCTGCTGCTGCTGCTGCTGCTGCTGCTGTGATTCTGCGACTCAGTTTGTAGATTATGCTCTTTAGTTTATGAGGCGAGCTGTTGTTAAACTTTTCTCTAAAATCCTCGGCAGTCCTAGAAGTAGAACTTTGTGTCAGCGAGGCCGTGACAGCAGAGGCAGCACCAGGACACGTTTCAAAGTGCAGCGCTTGTGTAATAGTGACACATCAGAAAATGAGGCTCTCCTGACCACAGAGCTGTGTTCTCTGGTGCTATGGCTGTCCCTGCTGCTGCTGCTGCTGCTGTGATTCTGCGACTCAGTTTGTAGATTATGCTCTTTAGTTTATGAGGCGAGCTGTTGTTAAACTTTTCTCTAAAATCCTCGGCAGTCCTAGAAGTAGAACTTTGTGTCAGCGAGGCCGTGACAGCAGAGGCAGCACCAGGACACGTTTCAAAATGCAGCGCTTGTGTAATAGTGACACATCAGAAAATGAGACTCTCCTGACCACAGAGCTGTTGGAGGGAACATGACCGCGACACCATCATCAAAGCTCTCCCACAGCCTCAGGGAACTGGCTTCACCAAACGAGGAGACACACTGGTGTCCAAAGAATGAACGCAATTAATAAACATGAGAGGACGGGATTGGCCCGGTTGCCTAGAAAGCCAAACGTGTTGGTGTGTGTGCAGATATCAGAGAGTGAAAAAGTGGGACAGCCGCTGCTCCTGCAATGACTCACTGCGTCCGTGGAGGGCTGGCGCAGTAGGGTGTTTGAAAACATGTGTGCCTTGGACTACTTTCAGGCAGCATGTGGTTCCACTCCCTGTTGTGGGGCTGAGGAGGTTTTCTCCACTTTGCTCTGAGTTCACAGACACGATGCTATGTAAATGATCAGGAGTTTGGAGGGAACTTGAAGGAGAACGCTGTGATCTTTCTATGAACGTCCATGTGGCATGGTTACAAACTCTACAGCCAGGAGCTCTGAGGCTGATGGGAAAGTGGAGTTGGGTTTAAAAAAGTTGACTTGACAGAAGTTGGAATGAATCTACTTTTATTTCGCTGTACTTCAGTGTTTCTCAAAGTGTGGGCCGCAATAAACCAACAGCAAGTTCTTTTTTTTTTTTTTGCATTTTTTGGTGACAGATTGCTACATGTGCGACCTTGCAGCAACGTGTCGCAGCGGATGAAAATCAATGAATGAATGAAATACTGAATTTGTTTTTAAAACCCCGTTGTTGGTACAATATGAAATCTCCTTCCTCTGAACTGGTAAATTATAGAAAAAGTTTGAGAACCACTGCTTGACAGATGCCTGTTTCTGGTAGAGGACATAAAATCATTAATTTAAAAGAATGGTACTGACTTCCACAGCTTCAACTGCTTCGTTTTCAATTACTCTAAGTGTATACAGAATTTTAATGGCTCCCCCCGGTGGCCACGGTGTAGTTGATTGTTGACCTTGAGATGTGGTTGCCCTCATTTGGCTTCCATAGTGCTGAATGGACATTTACCATGGCAGGAGCCCAAATGAGATGTGGCAGGAGGTGGAAGATGCAGGAGCTGGCAGGCCCGAGTGGCCGCTCCGTACAGCAGCCCATAATCAGGAGCAGACCTCGCTGCCCTCAGCATCCACTGGCTTTCTCCCGCTCATTAGCCAATTCGCTCAATCCTAAGTGCTCCAGGCATCTGACCTGAGCAGGCTTCTCCTTTGTTTTTCCCATCATCTGCTTTCCAATAATCATCCTGTGCCTCACTTTCTCCACGGAGTCATTTTGTCTTCTGGAGAAGTTTTCCCTGAGTAATCCAATAAGGAGAAAGACTGGTGGGATGTGAGCCTGCTGTGAGATGTCTGAAGATGTTTACTCGCTGCCCCTGGCTAATCTAATAACTTAATGATGGGGAAAGGCAGTTTTCCTAAGTCCAATGGGCTTCTTGCAGCATCGTTTAGCAGACGTGATGGGGTGTACCAGCCATTTTCACATCTTCTTCTCTCAGCTCCTAATTTGGTTTTGTCTTAATTGCTGCGTTTTATCATCATGTGTCACTTTGTTTGCCACTAATGGGATTTTGAGGACGTTTTGTTGACGGAGTTCGTTGTGCTTGCAAACTGTTGTGCAGATTGTTACTTAATATTACCATCTGATTCTGACAAGTTTAATGTCCGTGGATTCTGTCAGGGCTACAGTGGAGAACCCGTCAGAGTTTGTAAGGCAGAAGAAGAGGTGTCAGCAGTAAAGTCTCTGACACACAAACAGATTTAGCTGGAGAAAAAAAGCAGTTTATCTGCTGCCTGAATAATTTTTTTGCATCTGCTGTGGTTAAGTCTCCAGGATGATGTACAAAACAGTGTTTTGACAATGAATTTTAAATTTTTAGTGTAAATGTATCATGTTTCATCATAGGCATCCGAGGTGGAGCTGTGAGCAGCTGCTGTCTGCTAACTGCTGAGT
The DNA here is from genome assembly GCA_016785265.1 of Paraplagusia blochii. Lineage (NCBI taxonomy): Eukaryota > Metazoa > Chordata > Actinopteri > Pleuronectiformes > Cynoglossidae > Paraplagusia > Paraplagusia blochii. Next base: position 315,479 of record JAFBJS010057541.1, read on the forward strand.
TGGAAAAGTCAACGCAACAAACTGAAGAACTTTGCAGACGTCACTTCTCTCTGTTTTCTCTGTCTTGAAGCCTTTTTCTTCTTTTGAAACATTAAAGTCAGACCAGGATCTGTTAATCTACGGTTAATTCCAGCTATTGTTGGAGTCACATATGTACACAAAAATACTTGTTACACTTTTGTAGACTTGATATATACAGGCTGGTCCAATTTAATCATTTTTCCAGTTTATTTTTTTGATGAATGATATTTACTTTGTAAAAATCACACATTTTTGTGTTATTTTACAACAACATGGGCTTCCATTGTCACTGTTTATCCCTGGCGTAGGCTTCCCCTGCGTAAACCCTGGCAGGACACCATCATTCAGCACCAGAATCATCCTGGGATTCCGTTAACTCTCTTTTAACCCCGTCAAACCTTTGTTTTCATTTTCTCATCCTTCAGCTTCTCTTCTTTGTCCCAGCTCTCTGTCTTATCTCTGCGTCCTTTGTGTAGGTCTCAGGCACTTCTGTCTCCACAGGAGGCCTCGGCGTCTCCCTCCCTGTAGGACGGCGTCCTGTTTGAAGTGCTCCTGTCGTCTCGCCTCGCTCTCCGTCCACCTTTTCAATCGTGCCTTGGTCTTTTGATTTGACCAAAATCAAACCCAGAAAGTCTGCATCTGTCTGCGTGCTGATAACATGTCAGCCAGTCAGCTCCACATGGGGTGAACATTTGCATATGATTTTCGACTTTGACTCCGATCGCAGTATTATCAGCAGGGAACTCCAAAAAGAGCTAACATCTTTAGACATGCAGTTTAGGAGCTTTATCTCCTAAATATTCACCACTGCCATAAAACAAAGGCCGATCTGAGACTGAGAGTCAAGTTTAAATGTTCTTGTTCGTCCTGTGGAAACCTGTGCAGAGGAGAAGAGTACACTTTGCTCTTAGGAAGGGACAAAGACTGACCAAAAAACACAGAGATATAAAAACTCAACAGAAAGGTAACAGGTTTGAAATCCAGGTACTTGTATTGCATCACATAGTCCTAGAAACCTGCAGGGTTGTCAGGATAATTTTTTTTCTGCACACTTTAATCTGATGAAGCTCTCAAGCACAGAACCCAAACGCTGATTCAAATAAAGTCCAAGAAGAGCCGGCACTAGGTGGTCACTGGACCAGAATCACAGCGGTATTAATAACAAGGTATTGATTGAGGAAACAGAGAAGACCAGCAGGTCACCAGACAGAAATGAGTCTGCAGAAGTAATAAAGGACAACGTTGGAAGAAGATCTAAAAGATCAGCGAGGAGTGTGTGAACAGCAAAGAGGGGAGGGGTTGGTAACTGCAATTATTCTGAGCCACTTATTGTTACTTAATTGGTCTGAGAAAGTATTTTTTATGTCTTGCAAAATATTTGCATTTTAACTGCGAGGCATGCAGAACACTATTTGAAATAGATAAAATAGAAATCCTTTTTATCTTTACGGCGCTTTTAAAATGTAAATAATGTAAAAACACGCAGCCACTGGTGAAGGAGTGATTCAGAGATTGTCAAAGTTTCACTTAACAACTTCCACACTGATACAAACATCCGGACATGTGTAATATCCAAGTGAACTTGTGAAAGACTTTATTCTAGTAGGTCGTTCACTAGAGGTTTAACCATATTTTATATCATGAACAAAAAAGTGTGAAGACAGTTCTACTGTCAGGGACTTGTGTTGTGTTTCAGCTCAGCAGAAGATGGTTTTTAGTTTGATTTTTGAAGTCAGATTTTCCCGTTCATCTTCATCGTTGCTTCACCTCCCACACTGTGTTCTTTACACCGTGACAGGAATTGTCATTACAGGTTTCTTAGTATGAGCGTGGCTTTTGGTGTTGGGCCACATTTTAATGACGTGCCCTGTTGCACGCCTCTCAAGCTGAATTTCATCATTGGGGAAAAACAAACAGTGTGGAGTCGGGATAAAAGTGTCATTTGAAACACTATCATCAAACAGGGCTGACAGCTCCTCCCAGCTCCAGCTCAGAAGGAGACTTTGTTTGTCTCCACGTCTGAAGACTGAGGATGGAGAAGGAGAAGGGGGGGCAGGAGGGAGGAGGAGGAGGAAACAGTGGAGGGTGAAGAGTGAAAGTAGCATATTGACATGAACACATCTCCTCCTGAGCTAATGAGCTGCTCTAAATGAATCACGCAGCATCTCCATACATCATGTGAGGTCGTTCCTTCTTTTTTCACCCTAATGGATGATAACAAATCTGCTCCTCAGAAGTAGCCGCACTGGTATTTAATCAATCGTGGCTAAATCAATGCAAATGTAAAATCACATTGGAACAGTTACATCTATTAACAAGACGTATTTGAGAAAGTACAATTTGTCTTCATGTTGCCCCGAATGGTGGCTATTCTTAGATGTCACTTTGTTTGTTTTAATCCTGCCTGCGGGGCTGGAACAGTCCAGGGATAGAACTAGAATCTGGCTCCGCGCTACAGCTGATGTGATGTGGTTAAACCTCCTCTTTACCACATGGGGCTGCTGGGGTGGAAAGAGAACTTTGTTCAAAAGTAGTGCCTCAGTAGGGTATGTTTCTGGGGCATTCTAGGGCAAATGGATTCAGTAAATATAATCCATCCATTCATTTTCACCTGCTGCAAACCTTTGGTTTTAAATAAACCAAGCAGCCAAACCAGTCAAGCTGAGCAGCATTTTAATGCGTATATTCTTTGTTTGATTGACTTTGTATTTGTATCCATTGTAGGGAATTGTTTTTACCTGCAGTTTTTATCGTCCATATCATATCATCCTGTTCACCATTGCAGTTTTGGTCGTATCTTCCTATTGTAGCAGAATGATAACAGTGTGAATGCACCCTATATCAATGTGGATCTGTTTTAGTTCAGCTCTGTTGGAAAAAAACTCCAACCACCTGCAGATGTCTGCATGTCAATCCTGGTCTTTGTATGCAGCTTTTGTCAGGTTGTGGCCTGGGACACCAGCTCTGGATCAGCCGTTCTCCTGGTCCCGTTGTTTACTGAAGGCTTCTTCTGTGCTGTCACTCTGTAGACTCTCAGGTGTGACGTCTTTGAACATGGTTTATTCTGCATGTTTTGTCTGATTATGTGCAAAAACAAACCCAGCTCCCTGGAGTTGGAGAATGTCACAGTGTTGTGTGCGTTGGTGATGATACCACACGTTTGTTTATCCTCAGTAACAGCACAATTACTCCTTCACCTCAAGACCTCACTGCTCTGCCCTCTTCCTGGCACAGCAGCTGGGCACTTAACGTTCACCCAGATGCATTTTTCATTTCAGACCATCAAATATTGAAAGGCTTACGCAACACGAGCTCAGTCATGCAGACAAAACAACTATGTTAGGTCAGGGTGGAGAAGGGCAGGAGGTCTGCTCCTACATCTTTGGGGTCTCATGGTTTATTTAGAGCAACATAAATATGTAACGACAATTGAACTTAACCTCCTTCACACATCATTCAGAGAAGACATTTAAACTCCAGTTCAACCTTCACCTCACTGCTCTTTAAAGAGCAACTGGAGGTGCTGGAGGTGAAGATGCTGAGATCTTCACCAGGGTTAGCAACGAACTCATCACAAGAACAGTGAAGGTGAGGCAGTTTGGAGAGGAGGCAGTGAGTTGGTGATGTGTTCAGGAATGAACCACAGAAGACATATAGATGTAGAGAGGAAGTGCATGAACATTGACGGTGTAACAGAAGAGGCAAATTATTGAATGTGGAGGCGCCTGAATGCAGCATGGAAAATTTGGAATTTTAAGATTCAATTTCCAGCCTAAGGAGACAACCAACATTTAGACCTTAGAAAATTCTGTTTCTGCCAAAAAAAGTTGTACTTAAAGCAGAGACACTGTGAGTCTGAAAAGAATTGATTTTCAGGATTCATTCGAGTCTATTGACCATGCTTATCAGATATCAACCTCATCTTACTTGGTAGTTTTGGTGGTCACATGGGGATAAAATCATTTCTTTTGCTCGTGGAAAATTCCATAGGATGTTTTGGAAAAGTCACCGATTAAAAAAGTGCGAGAACCTTGAGTAGAGTTGGCTTCTCATCAGAGCTGTGAGGCAGTGGTTGTTTACCCTCTGATGTGTGGTGGTCGACACCACACTGATCTGACTCTGAAAATGAAGGTCATTTTCCTCTGTTGGTCCTTCTCTGTACTTATGGAACCTCTCCAGTAAGGCAAGATCAGTAATCCTGCATCATCCCCACTGTCTGACTGTCTGTTCCAAGTTCCAAGCCCATATTTCTGTAAAACAAATATCTCACTTTGTTCACAGTAAAAACAGAATTAAGGAAAGGCCTTAACTCAAAATATTATTTTTTACTATTTCCTATTTAGTACAAATGCACCTTCTAATCAAGGTGATTAAAGACCTGAGCTGATGATTGAGAGAAAGGATTTGTTTTCATTTGAATACAATTCACAGACAAAGAGTTTCCTTTTTTTATTATTTTCTCATGCTCTCCTTCAAACTCCATCCTCCACTGTTCAGACTGGAGTGGAGTGGAGAACGCAGTCAGCCTTATTGAAGTGATTGACCCTGGGAATTATTGATGAAGTAGGAAACCATGTTGGCCCAGCAGGAGAGCGTGAAGAGGCCGTCGTTGGCCAAGGCACAGGCCAGAACTGGATGTTTTAACAAAGGGAAGGGAGAAACAAGGGTGAAGGCTGGAGAGGGACACTCATCCACCCGCTACACGCCTCCCTGCTCAGGTGAAGAGGAGGAGGAGGAGGTGGAGGTGGTGAGGGAGTCTGTTCCGAGTCCCAGTGGAGCCTCATCAGTGGAGCCCTTCTTTCTAACCCCCACACCCCCTTTATACTGCACGAGGGGGTAAGTGGTGTGAAGCAGAGAGCTCCTGGACAAGCTCCATTACTCCTGCAGCCAATTCCCCAGGTCTGTCTGTCAGAGGAGCGCTGACGGGCTCGCTGTTGGGGAGCACTGGGTCGATCAGAGGAGGTGGGAAGGAGTGTAGTCATTCATTTACCACCTCCCCTGGGTGGAATCTGAAATAGTTGAGGACAAAACTATTAGCCTGTTAGATCAACTGTCTTACTTTTAATTATTAACTCTTAATTAACTCCTGGTGCAGAAGAAGAATTAGTTTGTCTGTTCCATCCTCTTCTCCTCACCCAACCTCTCAACTTTCTCCTCCTGACTCCCTATAAGTTGTGGGCTGCACCAGTATCGTGTTTTTGAAGCTCAAATCTCCACAGACCTGTCAGGAGCTGGGATTCAAACCAGCAGGTCTCAAAGTAAAGGGCAAATTGTTTAACTGCCAGTTCAGAGGCCAAACCCCCTGAAAGTAAAGTGATATTTTTATAATAAATCTCAAAATCCTTTTTTGACAACACGTATTTCAGCACCTGTCTGTACTCAACACATTACTGCACACGTACGGACAAAAAACTCAATAAGCTGGAAAATATTTGTAAATTACTGTGGAAATTCATCTTGTATTTTTGGCTTCATAGTTTAACCATTAACATGAGACTCTTCACTGTTGCAGAGAAACCAGCTGCATCTCTTGACCTTGTTGGGGTTGATCCTCAGATTCAGCTCTTTGTCATTTATTATTCAACTCAGTCTGCTCAATAATATGCCGTACAGATTTCATGACGGCAGTTCTGATTGGCTGTTGTCCTCGTCAGATCTGCCGGTCAATAAGATATGACCAGAGCTCATTGGTCTTTACATCTGAAAGGATTTTTATTGGTTTTATCAGAGGTTTTTCTTAATCTTTGCACCTCAGAAAAGGTTTTTGTTGATTTGTTAATAGCTAGCATCCGTAGCCCTTTTGGTGCCAGGTCAGGGGCAGATAGAGTGAACATTTGTGTCAACTAAAATCAGTGCTTTTTCTACGCTATTTACTGGACAAATGCTGGCTGACAAGTTATACATTTTTTGGTATAAATTTTTCATTTTATTCGACCAAATTGTTGTCTATATGTGACCTTGGTGCCTTGGGATAACAGTTATTATAAATTAGGACTATAAACAAATGAGTTGAAGTTCTTGACCCAAAACATGGTGGAACAGTTTAAGTTTTCCTTTATATTATTATTATTTTGTTCAGCAAGTTGGAAGTCTGTAGTCAAAAAGTTTAGTTGTTAGTAAATAGAAAGATTTTCATTCCTCAACTAAGGAACTTTTCTGGTTGTAAGAGGGGACACTAGTAGTTCTACTCCTCTAGACCACTGTCTTCTCCACTGGACTAAGGCGTATTCTATATTTTCTGGACTACATTCCCTGGTATAAGTTGGAAACACCTTTTTTTGTATCTAGAAGGTCTTGTTTTATTAACAGCCCAAATGTTTTCTGAGTCACGGAGGAGTCTGTGTGACAGGGATGACACCTGTGAGTGAGCTGTGTTTGGGTTTGTGTGCAGGGCACTTCCACGGTCGTCTGTCCCGGCTCTGATCCCATCACTGTCACACTGAGCGGGGGATTAAACCCCTGCTGTGTTACAAGAGACTGCTGAACTGGTCCCAGCAGTGTGGACCACTTCAGGGGACGTCACTCTGAACACTGCCCATCAATATTTGAGCAGCTTTGGTCACAGCAGCTGTTTACTTAACACAACACACCAGAGGAGACAACAGAGTCACCCTGTCAGTCCCTACACCCGTCTCCTGCCAACCTCTCCGTCTCCTGCCCTCCTCCCCCTGTGTCTTTTCATAGACACCGTACTACCTGAATATTCTCTCCCTCTCTCCCTCTCTCTCTCCCTCTCTGGCCTCATCCATCACAATCCCAACATGCTGCTTCCTACCTGTCAACCTCAGTAGTGCCTGTCATTTTTTTTTCATTTGTGCAGCAGCCTGTTGTACTGTGTAAGTACACACAGTCTCTCAGTGATGGATCCTGTTGTCCTTCTGCCTGTATCTGTAAATTTGTAAACATATCTGTGTCTGCGATTCCCACATCTGTCACTAGTTGGTTGTCACTGTTACTGAACCGTGAAAGTGAATGGTTTAAACTTCCCACATTACAACAAGGACTCAAATATGTAGGCCAGGGTACACAGGAGTACTATGGTACCATTGCTCTTTATTTCAGCGATAACATAACTGACATCTAGTCACTGATCAGATGTTGTTGGTAAGGAGTTGTTAACCGTGTGTTTGAGACGTCTGTTTTGTTGGAATAAGTCCCTGGATTTGGAACGAATTATACAGCTTGTGGTTCTACAGAGAACCAGGTCTGGAGTCTTGTCACTACCTCTGGTCCATACTTTACTGTAGTTAGTTTTATTTTTTATTTTAAGTACTTTAAACGTTTTATCAGCAACTTTTTTATTGGCATTATTTTCTTTTAACATTTTTTTATTTCCTCTGCAAAGGGCCGCAATCTATAAGTTGAGAATTACTGATTTTTATTTCTGATATTTGATATTTTAACTTTTGTTGCACCTACTGTTCCAGTCATTGACCCTCATGTTTTGTGTTTTTTTTTTTTTTTTAGCTCAGATATTAGCTGAGTGCACAAAGCATAAAATATAGGAGAGAAAAAATGAAAGACACAAAGATTGGTGTTGAAGGACAATATAGGACATCTGAGTACAGAAGGATGAAGGACAGCACATCATCTCCTGTCCTGTACGTCCGAGCAAGGACGTTTTGCATGCGAGGTGCTTTCAACAAAAATACTTTTTGCTCCGTGCCTTTTCTTCTTTTGTCTGAATCAGGACTTCAGACGTGACCTCATGAAGGTGTGCACTTTAAAATAGAGAAAAGTGTCACAGATGGTGAAGAAAAATCAACCTCGAACTTTATCCTTACAAAGGTAAAGATTTTGAGTATTTTCAAAAAATTCTTAACTTAAGACTTAACTTTAGCTAGCCACGGAAACCTTGACCCGTCCTTGTATTTTCATCATTATTAATTGTCTACAATCCAGGCTACGATTTTATTTGCATTGAACTTTATTTACTTATTAAATAGAGGCAATTTAAAGACAAAGTAGTCATCATTATTTTAAAATGAAAACTAATTTGACATGGTGCATCCCTCCCTGCCTCATCTTTCTCTGTGAGTAGCGTGCACACTCACACTCTCAGACCTCAGGAGAGGTGTTGAATTTAACCACTACTTTTCAGAGCAAACTGTAGACTGGACCCTGGGGCTCAGCACAGACTGGATCTCCTTACAGCACAGCAGCTCCAGCACTGATGCTCTCTGTAGAATAAGAGTGTAGAAATGAGAAAGAGCGTCGGTGCAGGATGATCACTGACTCTGGAGAAAACATGTCCGAGAGACACGATAACTTGCCTGAGAAACAAGACTGATTTTAGCTACAAATACTTGTAGGTTGAGCAACAGTCTACATAACTGGTTAATACTAGTTAACTTTGCAATGACAAAGTATAAAGTATTTATATTTTTTTGGACAAATTCATTAATAATCCAGGTAAGTTAGCAGTCCTAAATATGACAGTTATAGGAAAATTGTCTGTAAAAAGGTTTCTTTCAGCAAAAAAAAATATATCCCAGAGTTCATTGTGTTCCTAGAACCAAAGCTTTTCAACAGGAGCAGCTGGTGACACAGTTCCATCGTATCCTGAGGCTGGACCATCCTGGTTAATAATGCTGCGACTCGTGGTTGGTTGGCTGCTCTGGTCATTGTCTGCATGCCTTGAATTAGAACACAGCTACTGAGACCTCAATTAACTCAACTCCAATCTGCTGCATTCAGAGTTTGGAAGGAAGGCAGAGAGATAAGGAGAGAGGAGATGGAGACTGTAATCAGAACTACATTACAGTAGCATCACTAACATTAGTAGGACGTGTTGGACATGTTGGACTAATGGTAGGATGACATCAGGTGGATGGAAGAGTCTCTGGACTATTCTGATTCACATTTCTTCATGAAACAGATAATGGGTTTTTCAGATATCGGTTCTGGCTCCTCGCCGCCTCCTCCTGATCCATCCTGGCATCAAGTCTCTTTTGTTCTTCTGAAAAATAATAGGCAGCTTTGGGAATGACGTGAAATGAAAGGACAAGACAAGGCACGTCAGAAAATTACTTTTCACTCTAAATAATTTTATATTCCACAGAAGATTTCCCTTTCCTGCGGAGTCTTCTATTGACGTTTTCCCTTTGGGTCCTTTTTATTCTCCGTCTCTTTGTGTCCAAGCTAAAATAATAAAAGTTTAAAAAAAAACCCACGCAAATTGAATATGAATATGAATGAAATAAGTTTCCATGTAAGGACAGAACAATCAATAGCGGTTGCCGGGGTGTGCGCGGCAGGAGAGACTTTGTCAATGTCATTTGAAAGTCTGCACAGTTTGAGCCGCCGCCGCTTTGAGGCTCACGGTGAGACACTGACGGCAGGAAGAGAGAAATGAAATCTACAGCACGAGGCTGTGGTTTGACTGACGGCAGCTGTCAGTTCGCCTGTGACTCTCTTTTACCCAGCATGACTCTGCAGTCAGAGCTGAGACATAAACAGTTACGCAGATGATTTCACTCGGTTGTAGTAAGAAAATATTTACAAGTTTAGGTTGAGAGTTTAATTTGAGGAGAGTATTATGGATAATAGAATTTCTATACATCCTGGAAAATATTTGAGGTTTTATTATGTTTGAATACACAGGTGTGTTTTAGGTTTTAGCTGACCCAATATATTGATGCAATATATTTTTTTATTGACAATTAACATGCAAAAACCAAAAGTCTTTGTCTTTCTGTCTTTTTATCTGTCCGTGTCTTTGTCTGTCTATCTGTCTGTCCATGTGTCCATCTGTCTGTCAGTCTATCAGTCAGTCTGTCTGTCTGTTTGTCTGTCTGTCTGTCCATTGTGTGCTGATTCATATAAAAAAGTTCCACAATTGGAACCGATCTCATTTCCATTTTGGTACGTGAACAGAACCATTAATGTTATTTTTCTCTTGTTATCCTTGTCTGGGTCTTGATCTGGGGGGGGGTGTATAGAGAGGGGAGGTTGGAGGGGGACGATTCCACCAGTTGCCCCCCCCCCAGCTATTGTGTGCGTGTGTTTTATCATCAGCCCTCGGACAGAGCTGCAGGCTAACAGGTGTCTGGTTAAAGCTGCTCTGGATCAAAGCCAGTAAAAATAATTACCAAACCTGTCTTGAGAAGAATAACTGCCCCCTCCCTCCCTACATCCATCCTCCATCCCTCGCTGCCTCCCTACATCCATCCCTCCATGCCTTCCATCCTCCATCCCTCGCTGCCTCCCTGCCTCCATCCCTCCCTGCCTTCCTCCCTCGCTCCCTCCCTGCCTCCGTCCTCCGACTCCCTCCACAGATCACAGATCCACAGCTCGTCTGTTGTCTGTACAGAGTCTGGATGAGTCTGATGTTGAAGCTGTGTGTGGTGAGTGTTTCCACCAACTGTACGTCCTGGTGATCACAGACAGACAGACAGTCTCCTCCAGTCAGTCCACTGAATATTTCATCCCTTCATCATTAACACGCAGCCAGGAAGACGTCCCCCCCACCACTGCCCTGGCATTTTCATGACCTCTTTTCTCCTCAACACTCAGAAGTCTCGTAACTGACTCCAGATCAGTCTTGGATTTTCATACATATTTACTTATATTTCTTTCTGCTGCTGAAAATAATTTTTTTGGCCCAAGAAGGCTTCAGTCAGTCTAGTGATCTTGTTGTTGAATCTCCCAGGCCATTAAAAGACCTGATATCTTTGTCAATCTCCAAACATGTGGTCCGTGGCCCAAAACTGGCTCACTAGGTTGTTCAATTCACCATTCAGTCCACTTTGAAAATGATAAAATACCAGAACACTTATCTTGAACACTTAATGTTCAAGTTATTTTTTGTAAAATTGTAATTTATTTAATAATTAATCTATTATATTTGTGAATTCTGTTGCATGAAAAAGAAGAGGAAAATTGACTGATTATCTACCTATAAATTGGGCTGTAATTTAGCTTTAGGATAACTAGAGCTGAGCACAAGGGTTCAATAGTTGTAGTTCATCTTAACTTTTATAACCCTGCTCCCTGCAGAACCATGGTGAGAGAAGAAGATCATGAAGACAAATCTAGGACTCACTCGATGGAACCGACTTTCGGCAGTGTGGAAAAAAATATAAAACTTGTTGGTTTTGTTTTAAGAACAAAACTGTGAACCACTATGACAAGATAAAAGTGTAGTCTAGTAGATGTTTTGACTGGATTAAAGAGAGGTAGTGGTGAAACCTGGAGTTATAATCTGAACCAGTGAAGTTCTGGTGCTTGGACCAGCTTTCAGCCAAGACAGCTAGGTATTTTAGTTGGTCTGTTATTCTATTCTTTTCCAAAGTTTCTGACTGTTACAAAAAAGCTGCATTTTTGATGCTGTAAATGCAGTGACACATTTTCAAGAATGTGAAATATATTACTGGACACTTGGACTGATCAGAGTTCATGCTGTGTCCAAGGTGAAGCAGTCGTCCACGACTGTCACGCCTGTGGGACAGCAGGGAGAAAAAACAGGGAAGTCTCAATATCTGTACGATTTTATTCTCCAACTCTCGCGTGTGTCACAGAGATGAATTCTGAAGGAGATTAAAATATATTCTGATCCTAGGATTGAAGTCAGAGACGGTTGTCTTACATTCTGTCCTCACATCACCGTCCTTACACAGAGTCAGGACGGTGTCACAGACAGATGAGACGTCACTAGAGGCTCAGGCTCAGCCAGGATCCTTCCCTGGGGGGTGAAACACTATCAACTCTGACTGTGTGACTGACAAACCGCCACCGGGGGCAGTCACAGTGGACCTGAGGATGAACTGAACTAGCATTTGTGGGTCACTGAATGTGCGTGTTACATGTGCACAGTCAAACGGCTCAGCCCTCGGGGTTTTTTCCCCAACGCCCCCAGGACAGTCAGCGAGTGACTCTAAGTCCTGTGATCACATGATCAAAGTCACACTGTGAAAATGTCCTGCTGTCATTTCCATGAGAAGCTCAGCTTCATACATTTTTATATATTTACAGTGTCTGGGAGCATCATGTGACCTGTCAATATTGTCACACCTTCTGTTCCTAAAGAACTTCAATCAGTTAATCCTGTTAATTGTGCAGACTTTAATCTGTGGGATTAGGAATTAAATCAGTCATTCAAGTCATGTGACTACCGTATTTTCCAGACCATAAGGCGTTCTTAAAAAGATGTTTTCTAAGAACCAAGTTTTCTAAGAGTAAGAGGATGTTGTTGTGTGAGTATTAGGACCCCAAAAATTTCACCTATTACTGACTTGGTTACAAAGCAGATTTCAAACTCTGAAATCAACAGTTTTACGATGATCAGCCTCGACTGTTTAACACTGGAGACACTGGAGAATTTGATGGATTTGTGGAAAAGGAGGGAAATGAAAAAGTCAGTGTATAGTATTGTATTTTCTGAGTTTTATGCCACTTAATGCGCCTTAGGATCTAAAACTACTGTCCCTTCACTGTTAAGTCAAGATAGACTAAGATCTCTGAGGGACCAGTGTGTGGAGCCTAGACTCACGCACTTCAGTTACCTCTGGTCTAAGTAAGTAACCAGTTGACGTCACATAGTCACAGAACACACACTTTGTACGTTTTTTATCTGAACGCAGATAAACTGATGTGAGGAAGTGAAGCTTATTTTTAGAAAGATGAAAAAACTTTTTTTCAAACACAAAAGAAACTTCCATTTGGACGGAAGGAGAGTGGCCTGCAGCGTCCACACTGATCGGGCTCAGGAGAGATTACCGGCTCTGAAGTACAGCCACTGGCCAGGAACTGATTCATCTTCAAACATGCTTTTAAAGCAGCTGAAACTCAATAAGAATATTCAACACTGTAGAAACTTCAGATCTAAATTTAAAGGTTTCCACCATGTGATGGACGCAGCTCAGGTTTGGTTTGACAAGTGGACAACCAGAGAAAGTGGATTAGCTTCTCAATGGACCGCACAATGTGTGGGCTCACTGCTGGGGATGATGGTGGTTTACAGCTGGTAGTGGTAGTCCTTGTGTTTCATGATTGAGGATAAAAAAACTAGACAAAAAAAAAAATCTCTGTGTCTCAGTGAGGCAGCGTTCCACAGGTTGAGAACCTCAGTTTAACAGATTTTTGTAGCAGCTGAAGTGGTTAAAGGTTTATGTTTCTGACGCAGTGGACAGAAAGTCAGGAAATCAGATTTCCTCGTTAGCACCATGTGATCATCCAGCTTTGATAGTTTCCTCTCCTGCCTTGAAGTTTTTATAATTGGTATAAAGATGATTCTGAGTGAACTAATTCACCGAAGCCTTGGTTTGTATTCACATCCTTGGACTGTTTGTGTGTTTAGGTGATTGAATACAAACGTGGTTTTCCTTTGTCCGTTGTCACATTTCAGTTTCATTAACGGCTCTGTCTCTGCTCGGCTTCTTCTTCCTTCCTGCTTCACATTTCTTTTTAAATTCCTTTCCTTTCGTCCTTTTTCTCTGCAGTGTTAACGAATGCTGAGACACAAAGCAGAACATTTCCATGCACGGTCCCAGGTCCCTGTGTGTCGTCCTCTAAGAGTCGGAATTGCTTTTTTGCCTTTGTCAGTGTGGGTCTCTGAGGACAGTTCTCCTCAGAAGTGAAGCAGCGTTTTAAATGGGTAAACACTCCATTGTATTTCTGGTTATTGACCGTCCTTGACTTTGTCATAAGGGGAAGTTTCTCTGGCATCTTAATTCAATGACAACTTCCCTTTCAGTCAAATCTTTTTTGACTGAATTCTAATAAACCTTGAAATGTGAGCTTCGCTGCTGCTGTAAGTGTAATAGTAACTTGTAAAGGATGCAATGAAGCATAAATAGAAAGTAAAAAAAATCCACGTCAGTGTGAATTTAAGCTCAGAGGTAAACGCATAATGTTTAAGGCTAATGTATTTTAAATAACCATAACTTTAACGGCTGATGTTCTTGAATCCACTGACATCACCATCCAGGCAGATCCATGGCAGCACATCAACTCCTCGTCTTCAGCTCATAAAGCTTCCCCTCCTCTGGCCGACGATGGAACTTTGATTTAAACATCTTGGTTTTTATTTCATTTCATTTCCTGTGCCGTCGTACTGTAAGTGATCATGTGATTAATGTGCGTGGGTCAGTTGACCACACACACACACACGCGTCGTTTGGTTTATAGGCAAATTGTCTTCTCATGCTGCCTTTATGACGTGTTTTTGATGAAGAGAGAAATGAGAAATTTACAGATAAGGCAGTGAGCATCCAGGAAATAAAAGCTTTTGTCTCCCATCCTCCCTCTCTCTCTCTCTCTCTCTCTGTCGCTCTTTCTGTCTTCTTCATCTTCATCTCTCTTCTTCCAAACTGTCTTTTAATGTCAAAGACATTAAAGAGCTTTCCTGGAATGATAAATGTTTTATTAGGTCTCATGCGCTCTTTTTTCCAAGGATAAATACAAAGAAAGGAAGACGGAGTGAACTTGAAATCTTTATCTCCCTGTGGACTCCATCTCCAGATCTGTTAGTCTCTCCTCTCCTTTACATTTTTTTATTTTAATAAAAATTCTCACCATGGAATCTGAAAATAGTTACTTCCCGGCCAACTGGACATAGTAGGGTTCTTGACAACATTTCACCTCTCAGCTTCTTCAGTTCTTCAAGCGTTTTCAGTTCCTCTTCAGAACTGAAGAGGCTCTTGGATGAGAGATGAAACATCTTCAAGAAACCTACTATGTTCAGTTGCCTTGGAAATAACTTTTTGAAATGAAAGACCTGGATGACTAAGAACCGATACAGACATCCCTCCATGGTCCAGTCCACAGATGGGATATTTTTCCACTTTTTTTCTCGTCTGTTCTCAGGGTGTAGACGAGAAAATCTCTGATCAAATCTTCCAGCTGCTCAAACACGTTTATGAGCGAGTATCTGGAGCTGCGGGTTGGACAAAAAAGGATCCAACTTCTCTTTTGCACTGTTGCTAAATCTTACATTTAGCCCCCAGGCTGGCAGATGATTGTATTTCCTGTGCTGTAATAGCTGTCTGTCCTCTGGGACTGCGTGTGTGCTCCGTCTCTGGCACCCCCTCGGCTGTGCTGCTGATTGCTCCTGCTTTTTTGAAGGAAAAAAAAAATGGGTCACGTTATTTGCGCTGCAGCATGACACCTCTTTCTACCTGAATTCAGGACAGACGACTGCTGTAACTGCTTTAGGACAACGACTAACAGGGCACTTTGATGGAGAGGTGAAATAGACTGAAGGATTTTTATGTCCAATACTTTAACTGCAGTTTGGAGTGTCTGTACAATATCAATGATAATGATTTCCAGATTTATGTTTGCCAAACCTGTATCAATCTCACCAATACCATCGATACCAATACCAATCAGCCGATGGTGATATATCCACTGATATTTGCCCCCATCTCAGAACCTCATGTGCAAAACCCAGGTATTGTGTGTTTGGATTTGATATCATGTAATTATGCTAATCCAGCCCTTTTTCATTTGATATTATATTGGACACCTTCTTCTTCTGCTCCTTTCACCTTGTCCCCTTTTTAGGGTTTGCCACGGCAAGGAAACAATTTCCATCTCCCACTGTCCCCCTGTGCCCCCTGTCCCCCTGTCCTCCCTCCATCTTTAGGATCATTCTTCTACCAATGTGTATCTACTGTCCGTCCTCTGAACATGTCCAAATCATCTTATTAACCTATCGTCCTTTTGGTATTTGGAGGGTAATGCAATTTCAGGATGGCCAATAGAAACAGTACTTTTACAGTGAGTTCTACACTCTCTGTGTTTGAGGTCAGTACTGATTCCCTCACAGACCTTCTGACTAAGAAGGTTCTGCAGATGTCTTATTACCTCAGGTGAATACAAACCCTTCACCAACGGCTACTTTGATATAATCATTCCAACTGTAGTATTTGTTTCTGCTAATTCAGTTCCTGACAACACACTGTAACTGTCTGTTTCCAAGATCTGTCTCTCACACGTCCATCAGCTGATGTGTGTCAGGAAACGTCCCCGAACCAACTCTCTGTCGTTGACCCCTCCTCTCCTGCAGGCACGCACCCCTCCTCCGCATGTTTTTGCTGTTTGCAGCAAAAATCCAATATTTCTGGGCTGCGTTCAGAGGGTTCAATCCCAGAAGGTTGACATCTTTCCACCTTCACTTGTGCCATAATTGCTTTGGCCTCATCCATTAATACTCACAGACTGAAACCCGGGAGAGCACGCACTCTGAGCGGCTCCACAGCAGAGAAGCCATTTCCTCCACTTCCCCACAGCTATCATGTCAGAATGTAGAGCGGTCTGATTGGTATGCTCGCCGGGCAAGGGCTAATGATGCATGGAGCTGCTGCAGCTGCTTAAATGTGGAGGAGAGCCGCTCCATGCTCGGCTACGTCTACTTTAATCGCTCATCGCCAAAACATTAACCACGTCAGAAACGGTAATGGACTGTTCCGGTTTCTTAGATCTGCGCTGGACAACACACCTGTGAATGCGTCCAATCCAAACATGTCTTGCTGTAAGACGTGTGTGATTCCCAACCACTGTGCCAGGCCACAGAGACTGTCACTTAATCTGGCTGAAAACTATTATGTACTGCATATTCTACACCACCATAAGGCACAACATGTAATAAGGTGCATTTAAAAATACAAAAGTCCAAACTTGTTCAACACAGTCAGAATATCTCACTGTCTAATTAGACCACATAAAATACATAACTTTTCGCTCACTTTTTCAGTTCTCTTCTCTTCCTCAAATCACATTTTCATCATTTTTTCCATCATTGCATCATTGTTATAAAATGCACCTTATGTAGAACTTTCTTTGCATCATATTTTTTTTTCTCATAGCGTCATGAACAGAACAAACACAGCAGCAGCTGACCTCAATAATCTTCTGTCTTTCTTCAATTCCTGCCAGTCTTCCTGCATTGTCTTCAAAAACAAACAAGATTTTCATCAATTATCAATTCATTTAAACCAGATGATTATTGTCTTACATCAAATTTATCTTTTGTGAACTTCTCCTGTGGTGGTGTACCAGAGTGTTCTGTCCTAATATATTGCATGTGGGCTGTGGCTCAATAGGGAAGTGTCAGGTTGAGCCTAAATTAAAGAGAACCACAGTTTGATTTGTATTCCAAGCAAGAGTTCTGGAAAAGTGTGGATGGAAATAGGGTAAGAAGCTAGAGCAATGTGTGTGTGTCAGAAGGTGTGTGCTTGGGCTTGTGTGTGTGTGTGTGTGTGTGTGTGTGTGTGCCAGCCATCGCCTGCATGACTGCCTTAGTGTGTTTGACCCAAAAGTTCAAGGACAGACTTGTATCTGCTGCCTCTGGCTGCTCCAGTCTGTACCCAAGTGGTTTTTATTTAAAGGGACACACACACACACACACACACACACACACACACACAGACCAGCACTAACCTTGTGATATGAAATACATGACCCCAGTTTGCACTGATACAAAACCCTGTCTGGACTCAGTATCCTTTCCATCCAATACTGTATCTCAACACACAAACACACACACAGATACACACTGACCCACAGCCAGAGTGCGTCCTGCAGCCCTGGATTAATTACTCTCCTCGGAGCCTGTGATCCCAGAGAGCGTCTGCGCTGCGTTTCTCTCCCTCTCCCCCTGGCTGTAGGCACGGAGATGGCAGCGCTCACCCATTCATCACTGTGACTTTGTGGAAGGGAGTCATAAGGGATGGGGTGTGTGGGCGAGGAGGAGAAAAAGGGAGAGAGGGCAGAAGTGAAGGTGACCTGAAGGGGATGGAGGCGGAGGAGGAGGCGGAGGAGGGTTCCTATTGAAGACCCTTATTAAAAATTAAAAGCGTTGCCGTTTTTTGCTGGTTTCAACTGCGTAGCTGTGATGCATGGACCGATGGGGTGAGTCTCTGAGGAGGGGTGAGAGCAGATGCAGAGTTAAGAGGGTGAGGTGGCTGAAGAAGAGCGCGGGGACTGAGGGAGTTGTGTGTGGGAGCGAGGAGTGAGACACATTAACACCTGAAGGAAAAATAACATCTCGACTTGTCGAGTTACGACTCGACTCCATTGTTGTCCTGGAAAAAAAAAGGTCTTCACGACCATCGTTCATTCTGCTGCAGATGTCGGTTTCACACTCAGATTGATGAAGGCTGCTGTTGGAGTGAGGATGAGGAGGTGGCAGGGCAGCGCTGAAGGTTACAGCAGGCCTAATTAATGGACACAAAAAGACAGAAGCAGTGTGTTGTGTCCATGTCTCCAAATTGGTGCAAGTGGTTGGCTTTGTCCTATTAGACCAGATGGGATTGGAATGGACTGGACTTGATTGGTTTGGATTAGATTGAATTGGATTATAGTGGGCTAGCTTGAGTTGTCTGGAATTGGGTTTTGTTGAGTTAGGTTGGATACATTTAGCTAACGTCAGGATGAATTACATTAGATTAGACCTGTGCTAGGCTCAGGGTGGGGGGTGTGATTGGATGGGGGGGTGGGATTAGATCGGATTGGACTGAAACTTAGAGAGGACTTGAGCTCAGATTCACTCTGAAAACCAGAGTCTGGTCAACAACTTCATGCATCACAGGAAGAGAATTCTTGGTTCATAAAGTATCAATGTATCATAAATTTGAGGGAAAGATGTTTTTTGTTTTTTTCTTATTGGTCTAAAACATTGTTTTTGTCACTTTTTTGTCTGTTGCATCTCTGATCTCGGGGACTCCGACATGTCATAGAAATCATGGAATCCTTGGGTGTTTTGGGGATGAGTTAGAAAAGAAGTCAGAAGAACAAAGTAGGTTGAGGTGTGTCTCAGTCATTCAGGCAGCGTAGGCGTTCATCTTTCATCTCCAAACAACAATGAGGAGCTGAGGGAGTTCCTTCTCCTCCGTCATACAGAGGCCTGTTTTAAGTCCCACCTATTTATAGTGGCAGAAACTGAGACGCGTTCAACACATCATTGAATTTGGGTCTCGTTTAGCATAAAGGTCTCGGCATGTTGTGGAGAAGCAGGCGACTCCGCTGAGGGAAATTTAACCATCGGTTGAAAACAAACAATAAAACTACAAGTGTTTCTCTTCGATGTTAAACAATGGGAGGAACAGAAAAGATTCCGAAAGATGCTGCTGAGAGACAAGGATGGACAGGATCAGGACTGAGGTGATTAGAGGGACAACACAGACAGGAAGGTTCAAGACGGGCTGCTATCATGCAGTGAGACAAAGGGACCTGGTGTCCATTAGATATTAGATTTGATAAAATCAGAATTGTAGTGTCTAGAGTTGATAACTTAGTCCCACAG
>JAFBJS010057541.1:348296-368444 GCA_016785265.1 Paraplagusia blochii
AAGAGAAAAAGAACATGATAAAAAAAAGTTATATACGAGTCAATCTGCACCAGGGGTCTTAAAGTCGTGGCCTGCGGGCCCTCTGCGGGCCGTGGGACGATATTTTGCAGCCCCCAACTTGAATTTCTAATAATATTTTATCGATTTGGTTTCCACATTTTGTTGTAAATCCTACAGTTTCCAAAACCGTGATACACAATCTCCTACTGGTTCAAATATGGAAAAACTATGGCTCAGGGACCAGATGCTGGATTAGAGGAATGAAGTGATTAGAGGGACAACTCAGACAAGAAGGTTTGGATTGAGATGGTTTGGACATGTTCAGAGGAGGGACAGTGGATACGTTGGTAGAAGAATGATCCTAAAGATGAAGCTACCAGGTAGGAGACAAAGAGGAGATTGATGGATGCAGTGAGGGAGGACATGGAGGTGGTTGGAGTCAGAGAAGAAGATGGAGAGGACAGGGGGAGATGGAAAGGAAAAGAAGGAAAAAATATATAGATCTGAAATAGAAAGGTAGTCACTGAAGAGTCTCCTCCATTTTCCCACTGTGAGGATGGTGTTCTTTGGTTAACATGACACTCCTAGGCTAGTTATGGTGAAAAAACTAATGTATTCTAAGTTCAAAGACAGTCTTAAAAAACAGATTTCCATACAAAACATTACAAATGTTATTTCTTACTGTCCTCTATTAAAAAACACACACTGCCAGTGGAGTTTCCTCCAGAGAATTCCATATTTTTAGACCTTTGAAGACAATTTTTTTTCCAGATTTTGTTAAAAAAAAAAGAACAAATTAAGTAGATGGAGTCAGACTAAATTGGTTGCAAGGTAACTATAACTTTAACAGGGTCTGTTTCAAAGTAAGACTTGGAAGATAAGGATGTCTTTTTAACCAACACTTACATATTCTGAACAACAATCACTGTAGGGATTTGGTTGGAGAAAAACCGTGTAAATATAATTCATACGATGCAAATATATAAACACACACACACGGTCTGGTTCTCATGAGTTGTTGGTTCTAGTGCATTTACTTCATTCTACAGCATCTACTGAAACCAACGTCCTTTTTTTTTTTCCAACGTGCAGAAAAGAACAAATTAAGAAGATGGACTAAAGACTAAAATCTGTTGAAGGGTAAATATCATTTTAACAGGTTTTGATTCAAGGTTGTGTTAAAATTTGATTCGTTTGCTTTGATTTAAACATTTTTCATGGTGCTTTTCAAATCCATCTTTGACCTACACTTGTACATTATCAAAATTTCAGCAGTTGAAGCTTGTTATTCCAGTATGATTTTCAGAAGGGTAGTCTCAGTTGTGTTGTGGATTACATTGGGATTTGTTACTTTTTAATGGCAACCTTCAAATTAAAGTTTGTTTTTTTTTTACCTGCTCTCCACTCTGCGAGTTTCCACTGAAGCTCCTTCCTCCCGTGTCGGCTCAGGCTCAACATCCTGGAGACTGCAGAGGAAACAGACTGTGATTATCAGATGCTGTGAAGTAACGGCCGGCTGCACAAACATGTTAGTTTCATGCTAATCTTTCTTTGTTTCTGGTTTTTTTTTAAAGAAACACATTGTTATTTGATGTTTTTTTTTTCTCCTTTTTCCGCTACCTGGTTGATGTGGTGTCAAAGGGAATGAGAGTGTCATAGAAGGCAGCCAGTGTCTCCACGTTGGAGCTGTGGAAATAAATGGAGAACAAAGACATCGTTTCACAGGGCAGCGTTCAATCACACCGGAGCAAACACACCAACGTGTAGGTGAAACAATCACTGCAGGGATGGTTGGAGAATCGACTGTGTACACATAATAATTCATACCGTACAAATATTTACACACATGCTCTGTCTGGTTCTCATGACTCGTTAGTACTAATACATGGACTAATACATACAAGTATACATGAAATACTACTAATGCTGTCAAGACATGTACTGTATTATTAATGAAGTACAGGAATACAGAATTATATATTGACCTATATAAACATGGGTACTATATACTGTATACTGTACTTTATGAATAACTTCCTTCTATCTGACCTTGACTTTGGCAGAACGTCTGGGTGCGGTAGATGTTCTGGTTCTCTTTCGATGACTAGTTCAGGAACTGGTTCTGGTTCTGGTTCAGGTTCCAGCACAGGTTCCGGTTCAAGTTTTTGTTCTGTTTCCAGGTTTTGCTCCCGCTTTAGTAGTTGTATTTCTAACTCCTGCTTAAATTCCGACATCACCTCCGACTGTGGTTCTGGTATTATCTCTGGTTTTAGCTCTGGTACCGGTTCTTGTTTTTCTTCTGGTTCTGCTGTAGGTTCAGGATCAGCTTTAAGAATAGTTTCTGTAACAACTGTGACCTCCGTTATGTGCGAGGATAAATCGGGAGATTGTGTAACAGACGAGGTGAAAACAGATGGAAGCGGAGCCTTTACGTCCTCAGGTGTTGATACTGGACTCTGTGTGACCTGGTCACTGTTTGATTGACCAGAAACAACTAGAACCTCTGGCTCCGGCTCTGAGCTGACAGCTGGAACAAAGACAGGAATGAGTTCTGGGAGAGGGGTGGCCACCTTGGTGCACCCTGGCTTCATGTCTTCAAATGGGTCTCTTAATGAAAGGGGCAGAGGGGCAGGGTCTACTTCTGCAACAAGGTCTGGTACAGTGTCCTGCACCTTTGGCAGGACTGGTTTCTCTGCAGACACGGGGACAGATGTCGTGGTGCTGGTTCCACTCCTGCAAACAACAGAGAAAAATTAATTAATCTGTGGAACTTGAAGTCTCTGGTCACATGGTGCAGCGGAGAAGGGCAGAGACGTACAATTTCCTTGGTTTGATCTGCGGTGTAGGTTCGACAGATGTGACAGGAGAGGTGACAGGCTCTGGTGACGGAGGGCTGTCGTCATCGTCATATATTTCCACTCTGCGTATCAACAGAAATTCGTTCAAACATTAAATGCTTTAATATATTTCTATTCTGACTGTCTATTCTTACATTATGTAGAGAGGTGTTTACCTTTTAGCTACAAATGATATATTGCTGTTGACCAGAGGTGTGTCCGCAGTATAATCCTTAGACCTGTGATTTGCAAACACACAACGTAAGCTTTAGTTTTAGTCCACTAAAAGTCTGTAAGTAGTTATTTCATTCAGAAATATTTGGGATGGGATCAGATCAGCCGACCAATATTAGCGGCCTAATATTAGCAAAGTTAATATGTGTAATTTCTCCGATAATGAAAATCCAATACCAAAATGTCACAATTTTGACAAATAATGTGTGCCCTAAATTTGTAGTGGAGATACACATGTATATATTATTGATGTAGTCACTAGATGGCAGCATTGCAGCTAATAAAATCAATCTCAAAGGGTATTTTGTACAAAAAAAAACAATAAATATCACTGCGGGTATATCGATATCTATTGAAATCAGAGTCGAAATTTAAGTGTTTGGACAATATCTACTAGGCATATCGGATATCGACAAAAAGTTCTGCTTATCTACTAGCCATTAGAAGGCTATAATATTGTGCTAATGTGGCTGGATACTGCCCCCTGTGTGTATTTTTAAGATGTTTTTAGGATAGGAGAATCCAGAGGTGCAAAACAGTATGATACTGCTGTTGCATTACATAGAAATAATAACTTTCTGCATTGCATTGTGCAATTTTCTTGTTTTTATATAAACATTTTTTTCAACAATTACTGCAGGCTCTACCTTTTTTGCATATATAGACATAGTACAAATCATACATACTCAAATTTCTTAGCAGCTGAAAGTACATATGATCGCTCTCTGACTGCAGCCTTCTTCAGGACACTGCTGGCTGCCTCCGTCCTTGGAAATCAAAAGCAAAATGTGAAGGTAGTTTTTTATTTTTAGAAGTATGTGACAGTGTACCGCATGGTAAAACTGTATTTTTGAGCCAGAGAGGGCGTCTGTACCTTTTCTCCTGTTCCTCGGTGCTCATCTGAAGGTCCTGGTTCTCTGAACTGGACCTGACTGTGTGAGGGGCTCTGAGGAGCAGAGAGACAGACGGAAAAGACAGTCTTACCCAGCTGTCAACAGCTCACAAGCAATTCTGGTTCCTACACACTCACATTCTCTTGTAGGTCTCTGAAGGCTTTTTGGAGAATTGTGTTGCACCACTGCAGGAAAAAAAAAGCAGATGGATGAAGTGAACAGGGGTCAGTCAGAGGTCATCACAGTCACATCTCAGACAAAATTCTCACCTGAAATCCGTGGATGATGTGGAGGATGCAGGTTTGCCATCCAATTTTGTGAAAATCCCTCTGTAGAGAACAAAGTGTGATGTTACGAAAGGGTAAGAGAAAAGCTTCCGAGAACAAATTACAAATTCTAAAAGGTGTGATTTTTTAACAAGTCAAACAAGTTAGGACACATCTATTAGCAGAGTCCAAAAGTTTTTATCATTTTTTAATCCTTTTTAGATTTCGTCAAGTTTTTCAACCTTTAAAACCCTTGAAAAGTGAAGAATCTAATAATCAGAGCCAACATCACGTTTTTTAATCAAACATAAATGGAAACCTGGAATAAAAGAGTTAAAGATTTGAAACAGGTTTTTAAAGTAAACTCATCCAATATTTCAATTTTCTTAAAATCAAGTGAACGGACAGGAAGCAGCGGTGTGAAGGACATCTGAAAGAATTCTTTAATGAGGAAATGTTAAGTTGTGGAGTTTGTCTAAAAGTTAACACAAATATTTCAGAAAAACCTCAAAAAAATTAATTAAAAAATTGAAAGCAGTCATACAACTTCTATTATTCTAGAAAAATAAGGAGAGCAAAATGCAAAAACAGAAAAGTTACATCGATTATTGATGAAAAATGACTACTTACAAGTAAACTTGAAATGTTAACTGGTTAAAAATACGAATAGAAGTTTATATTTTGTATAATATATATTGTCTGTATTCATATAAATACATATTTTATACATAAATTATATATGTATATACAGAATATATCTGTCCACAGACACACAGATAGATATAAACACACACAGGTTGGTCGACAGCTTTGAGATAAAGATTAAGATTTGAGCTGTATGAATGTGCTATTGTCAGTGTAAACACTGAAACCAAAGCGGACAGAAGTGACTGGACAAGTCTTACCTGATCAGGTATCCCGATGTTGGCGCTCTAAGTTCAAAACAGAGGTTTGTTATCAGACCAATCACGTTCCGTCACAGGTTTCAAAGGTTCTTTGAGATAAAAGAGTGGAGTGGAGTGGAGAGCAGTGTTTACCTTTCAGTGTCCGTCTTGGTGGGTGGCGGCGTGGACTTGGTTGGTGAAGGTGTCGGACTGGCCTCGATGGGCTCTCCGTTCAGACGACTGGCCCTCACCTCAGCTATCCTGCGGGGACACACAACAAAGGGACATTTGGTTCTGTTTATCCAACAGAAATCGAAAGACACCAGATAGAAACGGTTTTATTGTGGTCCTTACCAGGGTTTCTCCTCCGCAGTTTCAGCCTGAGGTTGACTCTGACGTTGCAGCCAGCTGCAGTCTCCCTTCAGCTTGGTCCGCACTTTGGTGGTCTGGAACACGGCCGCCCGGTCCCCCTCTGAGACACAGGCACAGTATGTCACACACATACACAGCATCTTAACCAGAGTCTTTGGCGTAAATGCAGTCGCACCATCCTTAGGTCAATACCTGTTCTTAAATGCATTATAAAAGTTTAACTGAGCCAAATATTGTTATTTACACAAGGAAAAGTGCTAGTGTGAATGAACCACTAATGGATTTACAAGGTTAAAATGGATTGTGATGGACTGTAAATATAGTTTTTACGGCAACTTTTGATGTGTTGATGTTTGTATTTTTATCCAAAAGAGGTCGGAGGCTGACAGACTGAGCATTTGTGTGTGCATTAAGATACATTTTGGTCAAAGTCATGAAAAATGGTGAATTGTTTTTAGCTTTTCACACAATATCTATTGGAGGAAATGCTGGCAGAGGCAGAGATAATGATAATATACAGCAGTTTAATCGAATAATTTGGACAAGTCTGGATTAAAAAGCCTGTCGTCCATCCCATTACATAACAGTACATTATGCAGACTCTTTTATCCAAAGCACTAGACAAATTGAGGAAAAAGTTACCGTAAAATCCAAGATTAATAATGAAGAAAAGACTTATCCCAATCAATAATGATTGATTTGCTTCGCTTGAATCGTAATACTTTTGTGTTCTGGCCATGAATCGTGAATAATCACAATTTAGTTAATCACTGTTAATTGCGCTTGTGATTAATTATGATTCATATTAATCAACATCTATGCTGTGATTTATCAAAGTAAGATTTTTTTTCCTTTGACAATTGTATGTTATACACAATTTATGTATAAATTGACAATGACAGCCACAATTATGGTCATGTTGCCAATTGGGTCGTTACATAACACATCATCAACTACTTGCAGTTTCGATTAAGTCCAAGTGAAGTTATCTAAGGAATCCAACCTTTTACTTTGCTGTTTGACATGTTACTTCCCCACGTTCCTTTCACCTGTCTTGGTTTTCAGATTCCTGCTGAAAAAAAAAAAAGAAATAGAAACCCCAGCATGAGCGAGCAGTTTTGGCAGCAAGTCAAATTGCAGAGCAGGCTGTTTTGAAAAGTATGTTCTTCTATTTGTTCCCTCCCATTAAGGAACACATGCTGCGGTGAAACATTCTTCAGTCTCATCCCTCTGACATGTAGATCGTCCTGTCCTTCCACTTTCAAAAAAAGCCCAGGACAAAAAAAGAAAAAAAACCTATTCCCCAAATATAAAACGACCAAGAACATGTTGTTTTAATCCCTCACCTTTAAGAACAAAATATACTCAAGCAGAGAGATTAACTGGGGGAGAAAACTGTCACCTCATATTTTCACACACACTCAGATTTATAAATGAAGTACTCAGAGGCGAAAACACTGAGCCTCCATGTTCAGGGGAGAAAATAATAATGGAACACTTGGTTTACTCATATAAAAGTCCACTTTGACTACGGGTAATGCAAAACGACACCATTAAATCCACAATGCAAATAACTCCCCGAGCTGCAGGTTTGTTGAATCTAAATCCTGCTGCAGTCAAATATTAATGACAAAACGAATGGACTCAGGTCTGAGAAAGCAAATTTAACCTGGATTCCACACATCAGCTCGCACACAATAAATGATTAATGAAGAGAAACGGTATTAGGGCAAGCAAAAGGCAGGCCATACCAACCTCAGGGCAGAAAAAATTTTTACAGCACACACATTAACATGACAGGGGGAAACACCCAAATATATGACTGTACCTTTACACTTTGTCCTCTTAATAAATCAACCTCTAAACACAGAGAAGAATCCACACCAGTCTCTGCATCAGACTGTAACCAGGACAAACATCTGCCTACCTGCTATTGCTTAATAGCCAGCAGAGCGAAGTCCATGCAGTTGAGCCAAAAAAACTAAAGTGTCCCAGTGAGTGGAGAGAAAGTCTGTCTCAGTCTAACAGGTGTCTCCGTCCCCTCAGTCGGTGAACAAGTGGAGGCGAAGCCTCTCACAGGCTCAGCCAGTCAAGGAAGTTTGACATGGGGTGGAGCAGTGCGTTTGTTATTCCTGTGGTTGTGTGCAAGGGTGTGCATGTACGTGCACTCATTACAGGTTGCTAAGAACTTATTTTGTGTTTACTACGTAGATTTGTGCTGCTGCCGTTCACAGCGGCGCAAACACCTGTCCTACAGGTGGACAGGAGACAACGGTGAGCGTCCAAGGTTGATCAGGGAGGGAAGCACAGACAGAGGAGCACAGCTTGGCGTATCATAAACGAAGCAGCTCACAGCAACGTCTCCTGTGGGAGCTCTGCTCTCATGCTCAGTGAGCAAGAAAAACCCAGGAAACACACATCATTAAAATGTGATCAAGACACAACAAACACAACACACACCACAACTACCCGAGAGCTGGGATAAACACAACCCTCCTCAGTCTTCACTCCAGGGGAACGGCCAACGAGTCAATCTATGAACCCAGAGTCAAATCACAAACTGATTTCTCTGAAAATTATTCTTTCGTTACTACAAATGTTTCCAAAAGCAGTGGATTTTCTGTTAGAAAACACAACAGGAGGCGATCAGATACAAGTTTCTGTGTAGGTTAGGGTTAGTGGTTCCCAACCACTGGGTCAGGGACCAGTTACTGGTCCATGGGTGAATTGGTGTTGGGCCGCAGAGAAATAATATTTCCTTTTGTCCTCATCTGTCTATTACTTCCACTTGATCTATATCCATATCAACAAAAGAACTGACCAATAGAATGGCTAGGATTCCATCATCAATAATGCAACTATATTTGATTAGGAAATATTTTCTCAGTGAAGACAACAACAATAAACTCAAAATGACGCAGAGTCATTGACTCAAAATTCTAACTTTTTATACCAGTCTGGTAGCAGAAAGTTATAGACTGTGTGCACTTGAGAAATCCTTGTTGTGCTAACGACCAGTCCATGAAAATAATAGTAGACATTTAACCGGTCTGTGGCGCAAGTTTGGGGGACAAACGAGACAATCGAGGTAATTTAATCCAAAAAATAATTACTTTGAAGGCAACTGGACATAGTAGGTTTCTTGAAAACTTTTTGCCCTACATCCAAGAGGTTTCAACAAACCTATATTGTCCAGTTGTCTCTAAGCAACCATTTGTAAATCAAAAAGATGTTATTTGCTTTATTATATATATTACTCCTGAATGTATAGTGCCAGCAGACCAATCATCTTTACACCGATTTGTCCAAAGGGAAAATTGTAGAAACTGTCTTATATCTGCAACTGCACGTTATACAATAAGATGATTACAAAGCCGGTTGGTATTAAAAGAAAAGGCGTGGATGGATTACACAATGTGTCACAGAGAGTAGGTGGAAGAGGAAATTAGCAAGTGTTAAGAGCCAAAGTTTCGCACTCCAGCCTGTGTCATTTATCTGAACAGATCCCCGTCCCAGGTGAAACCAGTCAGACAGCCTTGCACTGAGTCTCGCTGTGATTCATTTGGGTGCTGCTGCCGTAGAAATAAAAGGAGAATGCAAAGTATCTCAACTTAACCCCCACCTTGTTGTCACCACACCAAGAGCAGGAATGAGAAAAATGATTAGCAGGGAAAACCCGAGGATTCACCGAGTAGGAATGAATCTCTGCGACTGAGAATTGGCCTCAGAGTAAAGCTGAGGAAATGATAACATCTCGCCAGCCTTGATCAAACTGACAGATTGACAAACAGGACTTAAGAGACACAATGTCTTCTCTTTGGTCAGTGTTTCTCAGTCCTTTCAGTGCTTTATTAAACAGAGGCCCTCAAAATATTATTATAAATTCAACTTTCACATCAAGGTGGGGGCCGCAAGATATTGTTCCATGGGTCGCAAACGGCCCACGAGCCACGAGTTGGACACCTCTGATAGATATATAGTTAGGAGGTCCTATATTGACTTTTTGCCATGGCCAATATGTATATGTTGTCTAAATACTTGTTTTCTAATAGTAACCAAAATCGATACAGGCTTCAATGCTACCATCTAGTGACTGTCGCTGCAACATACAGCTGTTTATCCCTTAAACGATTTTTTAGGCATACATGATATGGTGAAACCCAGACATTGTGATATCTTATTTTAATTATCGCAGGAAAACAATAACGATTATTAAAGCTAATACATAGTATGCTAATATTGGCCAAGAATATAAAGTTATCACCTAATATATACAGATCCAATAGCATAGAAAGTCAGAGTTTGATTACAAATTGGGGGAAGTTGGTGGCCTAGTGGTTAAGGCAGCAGGCCCCGCAAGGCCCCCGGTTCGAATCCCCCTACCGCCAAGCTACACCTGAGCACTGAGGCGATGAGTTAAATGCAGAGGTTACATTTCATTGTGATCTGTGGTGTGAATCAATGTTAAATAAAGCTTGAAAAAAAAAAAGAAATCCCCGAAATAAAAGTGTTAGAACTATTATCTTTGAATTATGGAGCTGCAGCCTGTGTTTGGTGCTGAAAGAGAATAAGCATAATAATATATTTAAATAAGAACTTTTCCTGTCGTGTCCGCAATCTTATAAGGTGTCTAAAGTTGAAGAGATAAAGATTCTGCAGCAGCTATATGAACTTCATTTATCGGTTACATTTTCTTAAATAGCAGATTGATTATGTGATTTTGTGAATGGTATCATCTTGTCCAGAAAGGAAAGGTTCATTCAGTTAATTACTTCCCCTCTAAATCGAGCCATCCTGGGGATTACTCCACAGCTCATTAGTGAACAAAGCTAAAAACCCTTCCACATCTTGAGACGCTCGGAAAAGTTTCACCAAATTGAAATGAGACTTTGAATTTATGGCAGGAGTTTTCATATTTTTTTTTCCCAAAGCTGTGTTAAAAGGCTTTTGTTTGTGGTTTCTTTTGCAAAATCTTTTATTTCATTCAAGTAAGCTTTGCCTGAGGTTTAAAATATATTTTTCATCTTGTTTGCTAGCATCACAAATCACATTAGGGATTTTGTTTCATCCCTTAATATGATCCATCCCCGTCTTTTTCTTTTTTTATATAAATCTATTCGGAATTATTTTGAGCGCTACCTTGAAAATCAAGTGAATTTGAAACAGGAAGCTGATCAGTATACACAACATCCTCCACTCTGAGGTGTCAGAATTCCTCAGAGGATTCCACCCTCAGTTCAGCCAGTGGTTTTAAAGATCAGTTTGCGCTCACAGTCACTGCTTTATTCATCGAGGAAAAAAGTTTAAATGGGAATGAGGTTGAAGTTGTGTGTGTGGTGTTGGTAAAAAAAAAGTTTTTACATAAGACTACAATTATGAACTGTTTAATTTTTCTTGATAAAAATCTAAACCTCAACCGCAAGTGTATGAATAATAGCTGAACAGCTGAAATGCTCTGGAGGTGGGGTAAACCCATGTGGTACTTGGGGGAGACTGGAAGCCCCATAGTCTAACAAAGGTATTCGTGGGGTGTTCCAAAAAACAAAACTAGTGCAAAAGGGTTGAAATGGACAAAAAGCATGCAATTTTTGCACCTGTTAATCATGATGGTCAGAACACTGGTCACTATTGTATGTCTGAGACCTTTAATTATTACATTGTTTGGTAAAACTGCACCAACCAAGTAGTTTTTGGTATTGCAGATCACGCTTAGAGTGGCTCATGGTTTCAAAACGGTTGGAAAAGGGTAGTTCTGGGTCTCTTTCTATGCCATCTATTGGGGAAATGCAGGTATTGCAGGGAAAAGGCATAGGTATAATTTACACAATGCGCACAACAGTAATATAAATTACTTTGACAAAGTTAACGAACCAGATTCAAAGGGCATATGGGACGATTCCTGTCCTCGGGTTCTTAGTTTCTTGTCAGTTTTAAAGTACATGATTAACAAAGGTTAGTGGGTCTCAAAGTAGGGGGCGGACCCCATGGGAAACTGGGAGAAATTGGATCAAGGTTTGGGGTTCAGATAGAATTGGTTAGGCGAATGCAGATGCATTTTATCAAAAACATTTGTGTCAGTCAAGTGAGTGTATGGTTTATTCTGATATATTTCTGGTCATATAAAAAAATGTTTTCACCCACTAGTTCACTATACTATATATTATATACTAGATTATACTACATTGCTGAATACACTGTACATCTATCACAAAATTTCACAACTGATGAAGATGAAGTCTTACCTCCGTTGTGAGTGGGCCGGTCCACGTGCTGCCAGAACCCCTCCTCCACATACAGTATTCACCTGTGAGATTCTGGCAGCGTCATATTTGGATTGAACCAGTTTTTCAGGTCTGTGTTGATGCAGAACGACTTCACGCATCAGCCCATCTGTGAAACTCAACAACGGACACATGCTTGTGCCCTTTCTTGGGCAGGGATTTGAACCAGCATTTCTCTTATTAAAAGGCCCAATCCTATAACCACTGCACCAGGGGTCGTCATCAGAGGAATGTCATTAGCAGTGATAGTAAACTAATGACACTAATAATGACCTAATTTTCCAGGAACAAAAAGTCGCTGGTGCACGGTCAGCTTTAAACACCTGACGCTAACGACGGGAGCATCATTTTAACCGCCTCTCTACTGCCTCCGATGGAATCATCACAGCATCTGACCTTTCCTCATTGATCCACATTCTAATCTGTAGACTCAGAACTAAACTGATTAGACTCCCGTTTCCCGAGGCTGTGCAGCTCCTCGGCTTTAATCCGTTTTTTTTTGGTTTTTTTTAACTACGATCAAGTGGAACTGGCCTTTACTAATAGACACACCAGTAAAACAGCTGTTGGCAAAAACACAGTTTTTTTTTCTTCTTTAAACAAATATTAACTCATAATAAGTTATTTTTTTTAAAGTAAGGTTTACACATTTTAAACACATTCCAGTATCAGCTAAATAAATCTATCATACGGGAAATATGTGGCTGCTCTCTGCCTCAGTACTGGTACAAACCAGTTGTGAACCAGAGCAGTCTCTGGACTAATTATGTGTTATTATCAACTGGAAGATTATTAAATATTTGCTTTGATAAATCCAGGTGTGACCTTTTTCAGCAGGCTAGTTTATTAGAGAACAGCGCTTCGAAACCAAAACTAGGACGGGTCTCTGCTGCCATCTGCTGGTCAAAACCGTTCAGTCATTGAAAATAATAAAGTTTGGAGATGGAGCAACTTTTCTTCTCCCCGTTTTGTTACCCTTATCACCCAAGTCTTTGCTGGAATAGTTCATCATTACAAGTCTCTACAGGCTTCATCTTCATCCTTCAGCATCTCCCATCTTCATCAAACCCCTCGTCTCAGATGAGGGTAGCTCTGCACAGTCAGGGCGATGCCCTCTTTCAGACTGATGACAGGCTTGTAGCCCATGTCCTGCTTGGCACGTTCGCAGCTGTAATAGTGGTGAGTTCCTGCCAGCGCCACTCTCATTGGGGTAAATGTGGGTTTGAATGACACCAGTGGGCGCAGCACGAGAGCCAGAAGCCAGAGGAGGAGAGCCAGGCCGTACACCAGGGTGTAGGGGAGATGGTAACGTGGAGCAGGATATCCCAGACCCACCAGCACGTCGGACATGAAGTCCCAGAATCTCACGGGCTCGTCATTAGTGATGTGATAGGGCTGGAAAAATTAAGTGGTGGTTAATTGAATAGAATAGAATAGTCAATGGTTAATTGGATAGAAAAGATGAGTAGAAATTATGGAATAAATATGTTTATAAATAAATTGGGGATGTTAAACTATTTTTGCAAATTGAAAATACAAATAAAAATACCTTGATTAAAAAAAAAATAATAAATAAAAAATTAATAAATAAATACAAAAATAAATAAATAAAAAAAATAAATTGGGGAATAAATATTAAGAAATTACAAAAGCTCAGAGAAACCACAAACTCTCAGGTTACTACGTAGGTCTAAACTTTGTGAGCTGTGATGTGTATCACACTAACAAGGAGTTTGCTTTACCTTCCTGTGACCACAAGGGGGCATTGTGTACAAAAGTGACGATTAAATGTCCAAAAAGGAGCAATAAAAAACATTTATAATAAAAGACAGGAATACAAGTATAATATGACCAAAGAGGGAAAGGACTTTAGTAAAAATGTACTCACTTTAAAAGTAATATTTGCTGCTAAAACAGCAATATTCGAGACATGGGAAAGAAAACTGACAGACTAACCGGTACCAATGGTAACGGGTAATTATGACGTCAGCACCGCGGACATGGCTGCATCTTCCACTGCGTAGTTAATAGAAATCGAAGCGACACCGAGGATAAATAGATTCGGTGATGCGGAAAACACGGAAACCTGTGACGTGAATAAATATCGTCGATTTTAGGTGGGCAGGGGAGTAAAACCGTAAATAAATAAATAGTATTTTTCGAGCAAACGTTCGTTCTTGGATTATTGTGATATAAATATAGGTGGGAAAATTGTGTGTAGAGATTATGTTTTTGTTATTTTTGTACAAGATAAAATAATAGTACATTTTACTCACCTTTCCACATATGGGGGAGTTGGGCCTCAGGTGTTCAGCGGCTAAAATGTGTCCATGGACGACGTTCTCAACAAAAGTGAAATCCACCAAGTTTGTCCCGTCACTAGGGACAAATATAGAGACATCGCATAAAGTACGGTACCTCAAAACAACTGTATTTAACGACTGTTGCTACGTATCTGTGGGGAACACAGTAAAACAAGATGAGACTTTCTCAGACGTTAACGTCCTCACAGGAGCAGCATTAGCGTTAGCTCCACAGGAAGTCATTCCCGCCTTTAACCGTCAGCCTCATTAACTCCTACCTAATAACTTCCCGGTCACTTTTTTATGTTCATTTTGGACATTTTTGGCGATATTATTATTACTTTTAATTTGCTCCATTGGTTAGATTAATGTGTTTATTTTTAGATATTTAATTTAGGTGACTTTATTATCAATACAAATTAACTAAAACATACCCAATGATGAACTTCATCTTGCCCCTGCGAGCCGTGTCCACCAGGATAGGAACTAACTGTGGGTCTCTGGGGCCGAAGATGCCATGAGGCCGGATGGCAACTGTGAGAAAGTTCTTGTCCTTGTCACAGGCTGTGAGGACCAACTATAAGAAATATTTTTTTTACATTATATTTGGGATTTTTTTCTAAACTTAAAGCAAAAAGGGTACAAAGCTGTGGTTTTGTAAATATAACAGGCAAAGAAAATGTTAGGAGAAATATAACCAAAGCTTGTAGATGTAGTGAGGGATGATAAAATGTAACTGTTGGTCACTGAAACCAATAAAATAAAAAAATAAAATGTTTTATATTGACATTAGAGTGTAGAAAAAAAAAGTTTTGGGACACCCTTAAAAGTTTACACAATCTCAAATATTATTAAATATTGTGTAAATATCTTTTTGATAAAGCTGATAGTACTATAGCTTGACAGTTGACAAAATGTAAGTTCTCAACATGGTCTTATCATGGAAGTCAACAAGTAACTTCATAATTCGTTAAAATCTGAGCCAAAAGTAAATAAACCATCATTATAATTTGATTAATATTTAGTAGTTCTTTTGGTAGGATGCATTTCATACATATATTAAAACTATACAGCCAAATGTATAACACAATCCATGGAATAAAATAAATATATATATGTTTTTTTTACCTTCTCCTGTTCAATCTTGGTCTGTGTGTAGTAATCAATCGGTTTCCCTGCATATGGCAGGTCCTCTCTTCCATTTTTGATGTCCTTCCCTTCAAAGATCACACTGGCGCTGCTTGTTAAAACCAATTTCTGTCAACAGCAAAAGCCTTTAAATATCATGGCCACTCAAAAGGTAAAAAGAACTCATTCAAGCTGCATTTTAAACAGAACATTCTTTGATCCTCTGCATTCCTCACCTGCACTCCAGCCTCCACACAGGCTTCAATAACAGTGCGTGTGCCCAGGATGTTGACTCTCTCAAACAGTTCACGGTTATCACTGCCTGGAGCTGGGGAGGCACAGTGGAAGACCAGGGACACGTCCTGCAGCGCCAGCAACAGAGTCTGCAGCAGAATGATGGAGAGATTTGCATTCAACAGCAGTGGTCCCCAACCATTTTACCAAGAAGCAAATGGTGTGAAATAATATTTTCACAATATATGGTAGGTTAGGTCGCAGGTATAACAAGACACAAGTGCTTCTAAATTTACCTTTTTGACTTGTATGTGTAAATAGAATTATTCTTTTATATTACATATATTATTCTCTATATATCTATCGCTATATATTCTCTCTACATAAAACATTTTCTTCTTTCTGAGAGGCCCATTATCAAATGATCTAGTGCAGTGATTCTCAACTGGTGGGTTGTGACCTGAAAGTGGGTCACAGACCAGTTTTCAGCGAGTCACAGGCCTTTGGAATAGTCGTGTTTGGACAATATCAACAACATCAGATATTGGCAAATATTAATACTGGACATCCCTAATTGATACACACCAGGTGGTATTTAATAATGTTATAGGTCAATAGGAGAGAAAAGGATGGACAGGATCAGAAATGAGGTGATTAGAGGGACAGCAGAGACAGGGAGGTTTGGAGAAAAAGCTAGAGAAGACAAATTTAGATGATTTGGACATGTTCAGAGGAGGGACAATGGATACATTGGTCAAAGAATGATCCTAGAGATGAAGCTACCAGGTAGGAGACAAAGAGGAGATAAATGGATGTATAGAGGTAGTTGGAGCTAGAGTAGAAGATGCAGAGAACAGGGCCAGATAAAAAAAAACATTGATTCACTGTGGTAACCCCTGAAAAAAGAACATCCCAAAAGTAGTTTTACATTGGTATTGCACTTTTTGGTTTATATTTCTAGTTTCCTATTTAGTACCTGTTTGTCACAAAGATCTCCCTGGTGAAAGGTGACTCCTGGAAGCTCATAGCTCTGACGAATATCAAACACAGACACGGAGTAGCCTCGCTCCAACAGCTTCTCCACCAGGTGTCTTCCCAGGAAACCAGAGCCTCCGATGACTGTACAGCGCTTGTTGCTCTGCATGATACCAGAAACCCAGGACTGCAGTCAATAACGTGCACATATTCATTCAACACCAAAATTTCACAAAAGACACAGGAAAAAAAACTCACCGGTCTAAGTCGCGTAGCCATTAGAAATACGCTTTGACCCAATACGTGGATAAAATGACGAGACCGGAAACTATTTGTGGTAGAAAGTAAAATATTTAATTAAATCACAGTGCTTTTACACTGCTAAGCTAAAGTGTAAAACTCGAACCTGAACTTCCTACCTGCAGTCAGAGGATCTCAGTTTACCACCAACCCGGTTTAAACATATTCTGAGGCGGATGTATCGGCTCAGTGAGAGCGGCTCAGTGATTGGTAGAACGGAGACTCGGCTGGAGCCTGACGTCGACAAAATACCAATCGTATTTCCTGACGTCATCGAACACCACAATCGCAACCATTCAGCAACAACAAGCTGGTACACGTCATTTCCCTCCCACCTGCAGGCCCCGCCCCTTTGAAACAACTTTTCCTCACATTCGATAAAACACTCGTCTCCATTAATCTGTTGGTAAATGCTAATATCAGCCGTTTATTTTTTTTTTGTTTGATATTCGACAAACCAACATTTTATATTGGGTTTATTAGTCCCACGTTTCTGGTAGAAATGATTATTATACAGTGTTTTTGTCAATTTACACGGATAAAATAAGCACTCTAAAATTAGTTTAAAGTTGTCTAAAGTCTGAAGTTTTACTATGTAATTCTTATTTTTAGGAAATGATTCATTCGTAAGAACGTGACAACAGAACATGCATTTTTATGGGACTATATTGATGCCATCGAAATAAATATAGCCATGTAATTTATTTTTCTTATTTAATAAAACCAAAGCAAAATGTGTAAACATTTTAAAACACAACAAATACGCACTTTGCATGGAATAAAAAACGTTTCATAATACTGTAATTCTATATAATAAACCCCAAATGCGTATACAGCAACCAATCGTAGTGGTGCCCGACTGGTGCGCTTGATTTGTTTAACCTTGTGCCGCCCTGACTCTCAGTGAGTCACACGCGCGGAGATGCAACGACATCTTGTTCTGCGGGCACAAAGGGTAAATAAACCGAGTACACCATCATCCAGCATCTCAACCTGTGCATATCGTTTAGCAGGGAACGATAATTTGTTTCTTTACCAGATTCTATGTTGTGTATAAACCCTAAATAAACGTCAGATATTTTTGACAGACTTAGATGTTTACCTGGACACGGTGTCGAGCTCCGATGAAGGACATCTACTGATGTGAAGCGGGGTTTGTTTTTTTTTCCCTGCTCTTCCTCTCAGGAGAAAGCTCTCGTCGCCCAGAGGAAAACATTGATTGTTTAATAGATTTGCGGCTTTATTCCTTTTTTTGGTCAATCAAATTCACAGTAACTAATGGTAAGTCAAACGCCATGTTCTCTATTAACATCCTTACATTTGGTTGCTGCGTTGTCACGATAGGGCTGTATATATCGTGCCCTTATTTTGATGGAGAAAATACTGTATATTCCTTACTTGGTTCCGATGCAAACAAAATAGTGTTTAATCATGAATGTCTTCTTCAACAGGCGACCAGTGCCAAGAGACCGTCCCTGCAGGGTCCCATTCCTCCTCCTCGGAAGAAGACAGCACCCAAGCCAGAGCTGACTGAGGAGCAGAAGCAGGAGATCAAGGAGGCCTTCGAGCTGTTCGACACAGATGGCTCTGGATTCATTGATGTCAAAGAGTTGAAGGTATTTCCGATCAATAAATCAATCAAATGGAGAAAAAAAGAGAGAGATCCCCCTGTGTTTGAGTTCTGATCCTTGTGCTTCTTTTCCTTCCAGGTGGCGATGAGAGCTTTGGGCTTTGAACCCAAGAAAGAGGAGATCAAGAAAATGATTACTGAGGTGGATAAAGACGGAACAGGGAAGATCTCCTTTGCTGACTTCCTCAGTGTCATGACACAGAAAATGGTACGTCATATATACCTTAATAGGATGACCAAATCATTTACTTTTTTCCTACAAGCCTCCATCACTGTTTTCCTGTTCTCTGTATCTTCTACTCTAACTCCAACTACCTCCATGTCCTCCCTCCATCAATCTCCTCTTTGTCTCCTACCTGGTAGCTCCATCTCTAGGCTCATTCTTCTATCAATGTATCCACTGTCCCTCCTCTGAACATGTCCAAACCATCTGAATCTGGCTTGTCTAGCCATAAAGTCTTCTGTCCTTTCAACAGGACCACTGTTGGACTGTTCTCACAAATGTTCTGCACCAATCTGACATACTTCTCTGCCACTCCTGACTTCCTCATAGAAAAAACCATAGTTCCTCCTTTACACCCTGCCATAGGCCCTTTCAGTACCATCTGACCTTCTCTGTACTTCTCCACTAGGCTGAGAAAGACTCTAAGGAAGAAATCCTTAAAGCGTTCAGGCTCTTTGATGACGATGAGACCGGAAGAATTTCCTTCAAGAATTTGAAGAGAGTTGCCAAAGAGCTGGGGGAGAACCTGACCGATGAAGAGCTGCAGGTAAGACTACAAGAATGAAGGTACTGTAGTCATTACTGCTTCATCTTCTTGATCTCACTGACACCTGGTCTTTGTGAAGGAAATGATTGACGAGGCCGACAGGGACGGAGATGGAGAGGTGAACCAGCAGGAGTTCCTGCGCATCATGAAGAAGACCTGCCTGTACTGAGGGAGCGAGGTCTTCTTCTCACGGAGAACGGCGGTGGTTTTTGATGTAAATGCTGCTCTTCTGTCAAACCAGTTTCCTTAACATTTCTCATATTTGTCCAACCATTAATGATTTAATCTAAAAATAAACAATGTGATTAATCTTTATATCATAGAACATCAAAATATGACCAAATTTTTTTGTTGGTTGTTGAATCAAAACACGGCTATAATTTTTGGACATAAAACAAACGTCACTCTGCCTTAAAATGCATTAATCTGATTAATTGATTAAAAATAAAAGCGTTATTGGTGACAGTCTTTTCGTAATTTCAGGTTTAGGTTGTGCCATGAAAAGATGTTTACAGATTTCAATCACCAACAAACATCTTCAGCTTTCTGCATAGTTTGAAATTTGCCAAAAATTCCCAAGGGTCGAATCCCTTGTTTAAAATGCTGCAAATTCATCCGTAAGACCAAACACAGGATATTGTTTGTTGTCCGTGTCAGTGCAGTGACTCAGTACATTCCAATATTTAAATACTTTGTTACTTGTTTCGTGCCTGTTGCTTCTAACATTTAGCCTTTTGTTGTGCACACCTATGATGTAGCCTTCAACTATTTGTATTGTGAATTACAACTTATTTATGGTAAAGAATTAAATATATTGAGGCATTTGATTTGTTGAAAGTGTAATTTTTATAAGTACTGTAGAAACTGAAACCTTTTTTGCTCTGTAAACCAATGGTTCTCAACCACTGGGTCAGGGAACAGTAACTGGTCCGTGGATGAATTGGTGCCAGGCCGCAGAGAAATAATGTTTCCTTTTGTCCCCATCTGTCTATTACTTCCACTTGATCCATACCCATATCAACAAAAGAACTGACCAATAGA
>JAFBJS010057541.1:372761-418708 GCA_016785265.1 Paraplagusia blochii
GTCTTAGGTTTAAAGGATACAGTAAGTCATACATACAGAGTATGTCACAGAGTATGTCATCTCAACTTCTGTCTCGAGTCTCAAATTCAATTCTCAAGCTACGGAATTGTGTAGATAAACAAGTGTGTATTGGGAAAAATCTGGCGTCACATTAAATATCACAAAAAAGAGGCAACAATATGTCACATGCAAATCACTGGAGAAGGATTTTTGGAACAAGAATCAATTAGAGGTCAAAAATGAACCAATGTTGTGAATGTTTGTGATTAAAAAAATGAAATTATTACAGTGCAGCCAATTTAGAGACACTAGGAATTAGTAGAAGACAGGAGACAGAGCTGGAGGTGGACGAGTTAAAGATGCTGAGGTTCTCTTTAGGAGAGACAAGGATGGACGGGATCAGGAATGAGGTGATTAGAGGGACAACACAGACAAGAAGGTTTGGAGAAAAAGATAGAGAAGACAAATTGAGATGGTTTGGACATGTTCAGAGGAGGGACAGTGGAGACATTGGTAGAAGAATGATCCTAGAGATGGAGCTACCAGGTAGGAGACAAAGAGGAGATTGAAGGCTGCAGTGAGGGAGGACATGGAGGTAGATGGAGTTAGATTTGAGGATACAGAGGACATGGGGAGATGGGGAATGTTGATTTACTGCGGCAACCCCTGGGAAAGGGACAAGCTGAAAGAAGATGAAGAAGAGAGCAGCATGTTTTTTTTCTATAGGAAGAGCCATCTAGTGTAGGAAAGATGGAAAGGCACAGTCTTCAAACTCTTTTACCTTTAACAGTTTTTGGTGAGAATGTGCTGCTTGGGATTTTGTTTTTCTTCTTCAGCCTCTCCAGCAGTGATGTGAATTCATCATCTGAACTGCTGGCGTTCTCCACTTTAGCAGGTGCTGAGTAAGTCCGTTTGGGAGACGACGGTGGGTTTTTCTGTCGAAGAAACGGCAGCGACGGCGAGTCCTCGTCTTGATCGGACAGCACTACGTTCCCACCGTTGGCTTTAGAGGAGGCTTTGGGCTTTGTGTGTCGAGTTCTCCACGTGCTCTTGATTACAACATTATCATCATCATCACTGTCACCGAGGAAGACGGGATAGTCCATCTGAGACAGTGGTTTCCTCTGAGGCGGTCGAGCAGCCGGAGTTGTGATTTTTTTGGGAGCTAAAACATAAAAAAAAAAGATGTAATTATATTCATTTTGTAAATTTATGTTCTTATTTTTAGGAATACTTCAACACTGACGGGTCGCCGACTGAGGTTTGTACCTTTATAAGTTATTTTTGTCTCCACAAAGTCCTCGTCTGAAGAGCAGTCGTCCACAATGAAGTTCTTCAAGCTTCAGAAATAGACAAATGTAAAAATAGCAAGACGTGTGTTCATGGCACATCAAGACAGAAAACACACTCACCTGTCTTCACTGCCACTTTCTGTCTTCACTGATGTAACCTTAGGTTTGGCATTTGGAGTTTTCACACGTTGCAGAACTTCAATAGAAAAGAATGAATTAGGTGTAAAATATTCTTCAACCTTTCCCTTTTACTGCAAGCAAGGCCCACTGAACAACTTCAACTTTATTTATATATAGTGCCGAATCATAACAACTGTTATCCCAAGGCATTTTACAAACAATTATGTATAATAAACGACACCCAGTAAGTATAGACCCTTACGTCAGCTAAGGGACAACTCCCAAAAAGGGAAAAAAAATACGTTAACTCTAGAAACATGTTAAATTTATATTAAGTTATTTATTATACTTAGTGAAAAAAAATGCAAAGCATTTTAGGATTTCTGTTGACATGGCTTGGACATCATTTATCCTAATTTACATCTCTATTTCAGACTTTGTCCCCCTGACAAATTTAAGGATACAATATGGCTCACAAATTAAAAAAAGTTAGCCTACAGTTGCTTTGTTGTTAGCATACGATAAATTTAATGTTTAATTATTATGGGAAAGTTCACTTACATTTTTCAAAACTGCTATCTGCGTCTGAACTCACCAGAACAGGTGAACTGGAGGACAAAAGACACGTACAAGTCAAACTATTATGATGAGTGAATGTCCCAAAAAAAAAAAAATAAAACCTGAACTCCAATTTCTTACTTCTCCTTCTTTGTAGAACAACTTCTCTGTGAAGCAGGTTTCCCTCTGGGTGTAGCCTTTCCCACCAGAACTGAAGAATAAAAACAACAGAATTAATTGACCGTAGCTGGTGTGAAGTAATATATAACATGTTAATATATGCAATATAACTCACATTGGTCAAAGTCATCATCACTGGACTCGGTCAACAGTTTGTCTCTGTAGCCACTGCCCTTGGAGCAGAGGTTCTCCTTCTCTGCCTCATCTTCACTTTCAGAGAGACAAATGAGTTTCTTCAAGTCTTCTGATGGGGCCATGGGTCGATGTCCACTGATTCCTTCACGGCGAGTTTTACCAATTAGGTTTGTCAACTGCAAAAAATTAAATGGAGGATTAATTGCAAAAAAACATCTAAGTGGTTGATAAGCGGCCTCTGGCCCAGAAAGCCTGGTGTAGTGTGATTTGGGTGGGAGTTGAGGAGCATGCCGCCCCTGACAACCCACAATGGATTTTTAGATGGAAATAAAATTACGAATAAATTCTAGAAAGGACAAAACGCAAAACGTTTATTTTGATTTTTCTAATTTATTTCTCATGGAATACATACTATTTGTGCAAATATAACGCTTAATTTAAAAAAAAAATGTTGCGAAACTAACCTTATTATCCGCTCGGTCCAGTCCTCCCGGCTCATTCCAGCCCATTTTCGCAGCGACTCGTTCAAATAATCTGCGGGTGTCATCGTTCATTCTTCAGCTTCTGTTCCTTTCAGTGACGGAACACAAAACATACGGCCGATGACGGACATTTAACATTTAAACTTCCGGTCCGACATAAATGTCAGATTTAGAGTGTGATGTAATTATGTCAGATAGTTATATCACTTAAAATGTCTATATCAATTAACAGGAGTTTATTCAGCTATGACATAAGTAAAAAAATAAGAATAACAACATCAACATAGCAACAGTGCGGCTAGCTAAGGCTAGCTAACGTAATAACATGGCGTCTTTAACACGACTCGAAGAGGTTTTACTTAAGAGTACAACACAACTGCATGTTTTATGATAAAGATTATCAAATTACCCACGCGGTTACTAACCCTGGTATTTCAGAAGAATAATAACAATACGAAAACTTTGATTTCGCCTGGCGGAGACGAAGGAAATTCAAATTTTCTGCTCAGACGTACCGGAGGTTGTCGTCACCACAATTTGGCCAATCGCAGCGGGCTTTATACTCACGTGACGTTCGATTAACGGCCCTGATGGCTTCGTACCGACACGACGCAACAATTCTATTGTTGCCAGTATTGCTAGTACTTTTTATAATGAAACCCTTTTATTATGTATCACATATAAAAATAAACTTAAGAAAATTAATCAACTGAGAAATAATAAAAGGGAATTCAGAAAAAAGTTCCTTAACCACTAGGCCACCACTGCCCAAATGAATATATTGTGGTTAATGTTGTTTACCGCTACAGTCAATGACTTTAACATAAATTGTGAAATGTGAATGAGAAACAGCTCAATAGAGTGGTTTCTTGAGTTGTATTTACCATTAAATATAATATAAATATATTATGGCTGTAGCTATTATATTTATTAGGTTGCCTTATGTTGATTTAGGATCTGGCAATTCTGAACAATTTTTTTTATTATTATTAATTAATTCATCTTTATTCTCTTATCCGTTGCTGGGTCACAGGGGCAGCAGTCTCCTTGAATGCCACCCAAATCACAACGCACCATAATGTGAGTAAGGTTGGGCCACTGCTGATGCTTTTTTACAATTTATCTTCTTTTTTTACAGTTGACAAACTGTATGGTGCTGTTATATTTTGGGTGACAGTCATGGAGACTACTGCCCACGAATCAGTAACAGATAAGTGGATAAAGATGAATGTATTTCTCTTTTGTCTTGGTTTTTCTCTCCAATGTTGTGTGATGTCATATGTAAGACTTCACTTTGACTTTGGAACTAATGACATCACAGCAGTTGAAAGGAACAAGTCACTTGATTCTAAGGCCAAGACAATGTCCCACTGCCAGCCGTCCAGCCAACAGGAGGGGATAAGTCATGAAGAACGTTGTAAGCAACTTTGGAGAAACATGCTACCATAACGCGCCGAGGCCAAAACACACAGGAGCCCTGTCCATTCTGGAGAATGGAGCAAGAAGAGAACAGAGAGAGCTCCTGTCCAGAGCAGGAAGCAGGTAGGCCGATGTCCTCTCAACACCACTGCAGCTCACATCTAAAATTATTTCATTATGTTTGGATATTTTGTGTGATTTGGCCCTTTGTTTTGTTTCAAATATTTTCTGTAAGGGATTATTTTTTTCCCCCGGCAGAGGAAAAGCCTGTAGAAGGAGAAAGTTGTGAAACTGCCGACAATCTGCATCAGGGAGCCACAGTTAAGGATGAGGAGGAGGTGGGAGAACGGGTCAACGTGAAGGAGGAAGAAACCAACGGGGAAAAGGAGGACATAACGGAGGAGAGGACGGAGACTGAAGAGGATGTAAACAAAGACACCATCATGGAGATAAAGAAGGAGGAGGCGGGGGAGGAGGACAAAGAAGGGACAGAGGTGAAAGAGACGAAGGAGGAAGAAGGGGAGGAGGTGAAGGAAGCGAAGGAGGAAGAGCAGGATCAGGAGATAAAGAGTGACGTTGACGACGAGGACGACGATAGTGATGCAAACTGCAATGCCGAACTCTCCAGGTTGTTTGCTCACACCAAAAAATGCACCGAGTGTAACAGTCTGATCAACTCCGGCGATGGTAAAGCACAAGATGACGGTGGTTCATCAACCGAGTCCTGGCAGAGTTTTAAAAGACCTGCGAGGAAGAGAGGTACGACATCAGGCAAGGCCTGTGTGGATGAAAGAAAAGGCCATATTTTCTAAAAAATGTCATGTGTTTTTCATTTTTTCAGGTAAAAAGAAACCAAAAACTGTCAAATGTCGGTCTGTACATTTATCCTTCATGAAGATGCCGACAGATGACCGCTGCACGATGGGATTGAAAACCGATCTGTGTGAACTGGAGCAGAGACTGGCTGAAGTCCTGAATGAGAATCAG
Source organism: Paraplagusia blochii (assembly GCA_016785265.1). Taxonomy (NCBI): domain Eukaryota; kingdom Metazoa; phylum Chordata; class Actinopteri; order Pleuronectiformes; family Cynoglossidae; genus Paraplagusia; species Paraplagusia blochii. Next base: position 377,935 of record JAFBJS010057541.1, read on the forward strand.
ATGATGATTAAGCTCCAGCATCATCACAGAGTTGCACTGCAGCACTATGAAGAAGTAGAAGACAGCATCACAGAGGTTGGTCCGCTCCAAGGCAGAAATCACAACTGTCTCACTGCAGTTTTTATAACTTTTCATGTCCTCGCCTTCTTCTAGACTCTCACCAAGCACAAACGCCACCTTCAGGTCCTGAAGATCATGCTCCACGACACCCACGGCCGCCGGAATAACCTGGTGAAGCAGCTGAAAGAAACAGAGCACAAGCTTCTGGACATGAAGGGGACTTTAAAGAACTTGGAGCAGTTAAGCAAGGACCACTGTCTCCTGGAGAGGGAAGAGCTCACACGAAGGTTGACCCAGAGCGGCGAGGACCTGAAGGAGAAGGACAAGAAGATACAGGTGAGTCAAACACCAAACAGCCTTTTGTTTTTTGATGTATTTAAGGCTGAAATAAAAGACTAGAGGGTTTTTATTGACAACAGAAAAACATCTGTTTTTACATATCCTAACTCTGACAGTCAGCCAGTGTTCTGGAGCTGTTGATCCAGACCAGATGGTTTGTTTCCTGGCCTGTTGAGAGGCACAGGACATCTGGAGAACAAGTTTCTGGTTCTCTACATTTCCTGTAAATGTGAAAATACTGTTATAATTAAACAATCAGACAACAGTTATTTCATGTTAATCAGCTCGGGTTTATTGTTGGGTAAGAATGAAAGTAAAATAAACTTTCCAAAACGTGCAAAAAGTCAGAAAATCTATTTCTGAATTCTCCTTTCGACTTGTCCCTCTGTGAAAACCAGTCAGTATCTTCTACTCTGACCTCCATGTCCTCTCTCATTGCATCCATCAGTCTCCTCTTTGTCTCCTACCTGGTAGCTCCATCTCTAGGATCATTCTTCTACCAATGTCTCCCCTGTCCCTTCTCTGAACATGTCCAAACCATCTCAATCTGTCTTCTCTAGCTTTTCCTCCAAACCTTCCTGTCTGTGTTGTCCCTCTAATCACCTCATTCCTGATCCTGTCCATCCTTGTCTCTCCTAAAGAGAACCTCAGCATCTTTAACTTCTTCACCTCCAGCTCTGTCTCCTGTCTTCTACCTATTCCTAGTGTCCCTAATCCACCTATCATGGCTGGTCTCACAACTGTAAACCTTTCTCTTCACCTTAGCTGACTCTTCTCCAGCTGTTCCATCTGTCACCAATCTATTCATACATTTCTAGTAAAAAAAGAAAAAAGAAGAAAGAAAAAAAAAATGAATAAAGCGTGACAAAGTATCTAAATCTTTTGTTTGTTGCCAGATTTTGTAGTTTAGATTTCTATAAGATAAGAATAAAAACTCATTATACAATATTAAGTAAAATAAACCAATATATTGGAGATTCTGTTGTTAACTAATGTCCACCAACACTGAAGAATAAGAAGAAAAACTTTCAGACATCAAAATAACCTGGGGAAAAAAATAACAATAACAAAATATGATTTCATTTAATTTCTCAGGACTTGGAGAAGAATATTCAGTTGTGTGAAACCTACTATGGTCACCAGCTGATCAATGAGCAGAGGAAGCTGGATGAGGAGAGGAACTTCACCTCCTACCTACAAGAGCAGCTGGAGCAGCTTTCTAAGGAAACTGAGGTAACGTTACGGAGATACTTCACTTTGTTCACTAAATAATGATGATCCATGTTTTCCTCAAGGAACCAAAATTCTAGAAAAGATCAAGTCATTACACTGCAAAATTACCAAACAAAAAAATCAGATTAATATCAAAATTAAGTGAAATTTGGACTTTTTCCTCAAACTAAAGAAAAAAAAAATCTACCATATTCTTTTATGATTAAAATCTGAAGCCTTTCTGAGCTGATGACTATTTCTAAATAGATGAAATGAATATCTAACAAACTACTTGGTTTTTACAGGAAAAAACAAAAAAGCTTGAAGAAAGCCACAATTACTTAAATCTATTCATCAAAGAAGCAGCTAAAAGAGGTGAACATTACATTAAAAACAAAATTAAATTAAATTTTGTTCTCACAGAGCAGAGATCAGATGGAAACATGATTTGTTTTTACAGCCAGCGAATGCAAAATGGTTCAGACTGAAGGCCTGGCTCTTCTACCCACTGAGGCTGCCAGGCTTTTGGAGTTGAGCTACTACGAGATTGATGAGAAGATGAAACGGCAGAGCTCTACGACTGTAGTAAGTCAGAGAATTATTGGTAGATGAGTCACAGTAAAGAGGTGTTTGACGGAATACTGTAATACTTGTAATGTAGTGTCCAGATTATGTAATAATAAGCAGTAACGGTGTTAATACTTCTTCAGCATCCAGTTCACAGGAGGAGAGAAGAAAGTTCTGTCAGATCAGAGGTTCTAAGAAGTTCAGGTGAGTGTTCCAATACAGTGTTCCTCAAACTTTTTTGCCCCATCGATCGCTTAAATGTTCCGTACTATTTTCAGGGACCGGTCGATAAGTTGTGGCAGATAAATACCCCTTAATAAAAGTAAATTTCCAGTGTTCTGAAATATTTTCCTACCTATAAAATCTTCCTACCCCAAATTAACTGTGCTGGCACACAGCAAAGGTTTCTAAAGTGCACACAGTCTATAATTTTCTCCTACCAGACCGGTTAGCATCTTGTATCAATGACTCATTTCGAGTTTATTGTTGTCTTCACTGAGAAAATATTTCCTTGTCAAATATAGTTGCATTATTGATGATTGAATCCTAGCCATTCTATTATTTCTATGCGGCCCGGCACCAATACACCCGCGGACCTGTACCGGTCCCCGGCCCAGTGGTTGGGGACCACTTTTCTAACACATACACCCCAGTAAAGTCGCCACAGAAAGAAAACTATACCATCTATAAGAGGTTGGACATCAGCTGTTCACTTAATATAATTTCATCAATTTGCCTTTTACTTTCAGACAGTCGTTGGTCAATAAGAAGACAAGATCCAAAAACCGAGGATGAGGACACGTCAGACATGTCTGAAGTGCCTATGAGCACAACAGACTCCAAAAGAGAAAAAATAAAGAAAATCAACAACTACTACCCCTTCAGTCAGGCCATCATGAACCTGCACCATGGAAAACCCACCAGCAGCTCTGGGAACCTGAGTCCCCACGAAGGCAACGAGGTGGGACCTCAACTCTTTGTGGTGAGTTTGCCGGTTGAGAGATCCACCAGGAGCAGAGCTGCACAGTAATTCAATCAGGACAGACGTCACACGGCAAAGTTACTGTACCGTGCTGTAAACTTTGCTGCAACTTTTTGCTGCTTTGATTCAATAAAATCTAAATGTAAAATATGTTTCTGATACATTTAAAGTGTTTTCTTTGTTGCAACAGGCAAACCTTTGACTACAGTTTAACATATCTGGATACTGATAATATGGTTTATACTTGTGTTAAAACTGAGATAAACACATTTGCAAATGGCCACTCCCAGCTTTGATTCCCTAGACCAGGGGTCTCAAACTCATGGCCCGTGGGCCAGTTGTGGCCCATGGAATGAAATTTTGCGGCCCCCACATTGATTTGAAAGTTAAATCTATAATTCTGTTTTATAGATTTGTTATCAGCATTTTATGGTAAATCCTAAATTTCTAAGTCCCCTGATCCACAGTCCCCTACAGGTTCAGTGTTGTATTACACAGTCTATTGAATTACTTCTTTTGTACTGAACACGGAAAGCTGATGCTGCCCTTTGGTGAAGTCTGAGACCCCCGCCCTGTGTACTAGAGCAATGTGTACAATTGGCTAATTAGGAAGGTCTTTTTCTTACACTGATTGGCTCATGCACTGCAGTCATATCCCCTCATGGCGGCCATCCTCTAGTTCCCTTTTCTGTTTGTCTTGTATCACTATTCTCCAATTATGAATTGCCTGGAAAAGTTGAATAGTCAAGGTTAGGGAGGGTTGAAAGGCGTACATTAAAAACTTTTGCTCCTCAACTTTGGACTTGGACCTCTACTTTGGTCACAGGGGCAGCAGTCACCACAACAGGCACCCAAAACACACCGGTGCACGTGCACCTGCAGGTGGTGAGTCCACTGGAAGTCAACCCCCCGAGCTGGGATACACATTTGCCCAGGAGGTGAACCCTGGAGTTTCTCAGAATAGACAGAGACAATGGCCCTGGATCACAGTAAATATCACTGTATATTAAATGGATATGTGCAGGGGTTGTTAAAGTTATCACCTTCAGGGAACCTAAGTGAGAGACCCTGTCTGTGTGTCAGTAACGAGGACATGTCAGCTTTGCCATCTCTTTATTGTTTTTATTGTATTTAGAGCCTATTGGCCTCATCGACAGCATACCATAAACAGACAAAATACAAAAACAAAAACGGTTTAGAAAATACTTACCCAGGCTGGATCTTGTGAACTAAAAAAAAAAGGAGACTCAAGTGTGGAAATCTGCAATTAAAACTATTTTTAGGCCCAATCCATTGATTCAGAAGTCCAGCCTTGTCCAAACTAAGAATTCTTACAAGCATTGAGACATCACACAGGACGACAGCTACTGAAAAAATATCCCTCCACAGTCCACGAACGCCGTTAAGGTTGGCATTAAGGTGACGGGTCTTTATCGGACTCGAAATCTGCACAAAAGAACTACCTGCCGTAAACAAGAGCTGAGGCCGAAGAGCAGCTGAACTCGGCCTTTTTATAGTTGCATCTTTAAGCGGATGAGGTGAAAATTCAAGCAATGATTTTGGTGCTGCAGCATTGACTGTTTTAAAACAACTCTCCCTAATGATTTATATCCTGAATAAAAAAAAAAACGACTTGATTAGCATTCTCTCTACATGCTGCCATTAGTCCAATTTACAAACAAGAACAAACGCCACTGATTTGGGAGGAGTTTCGGAGTGGGGGGCCGGGGGTGGGCAATGAGGATCCTCTCATGCTTAAACACACTGCATGTCAGGACAACAGTCTCAAGGTTCATAAAACACAAGCGTGGGGTGACAGACACGGGCCAAAAGTCTTTTATGTGGGCTCCGTCATAAATAAAAGTCCCGTTAGCAGTGGATGAGAAATCTAGACACTACTCAAGGGACTGGGTTCAGAAGTTGAATTTTCAAGCTAGGGTGCTGGAAGATGAAAAAAGAAAAAAAAAAAGGTTCCCAGGGTTGAAGATGACTCGGATGAGAAATAAAAGAAACTGGCATGCTTCCTTCCAGTTCACGCACTCTCGCTAGCCTCAATTGTTTGGAATTTAAACATGTGCTCGGGCTTGTTGCCATTGCTATGATGCTCCCACATCTGCAGGTAGAGTCTCTCCAAGTCTGTGGTGTACTGCTTGGTGTTGAACAGGGGACTGCAGATCCGCTGCTTCCACACACGTGCCCTAATCATCTTCAGACTGAAACGTAAAGGAAAAAAATTAGTAAAATGGTAGAAGATAACGCTTTATTAAAAATAAGAAAAATTGAAGTGGACTAATGCGTCTACTCACAATTCCATGTCCGATCCAAGTTTCACAGCTATGTCCTCATAGTCCTGGCGACTCTGAGCTATCAGTTCAGGGCAGCCAAGACAGTTGAGTTGTGAAGCCGCCACACGAGAAGCAAGGGTCTCACCTTTACGAAAAAAAAAAAGAAAAAAAGAAATTTAAATAAATTAATGCCTTAAATCAGTATTCCAACCTTTTTTTGGGCCATAGATCAGTTTAATGTCTCATACTTTTTTTTTTTTTTTTACAGACCGGTCGTTAAGTTGTGGCTGATAAATACAGATTATTAGAATTAAATTTGACTTTGCAATTTCAATATTGAACAATCGTGGTGTCCTCACCTGGCATGGTGACCATGGGTGTTCCAGCCCAGAGAACGTCCATGCCTGTAGTGTGACCGTTGCACAGGGGAGTGTCTAAGCACACGTCAGCCAACTGACCGCGTCTCACGTGCTCCTCTTTTGGCGCCACGGGAGAAAAGATGATGCGTGAGCTCGGCAGACCCATGTTTTGGGCGTACTGCACGATGTTGGGCTCCCCTACTGCGGGGAACCGCAGAAGCCACAGCACACTGTTGGGCACACGCTTCAGGATCTACAGAAAAACAGGAAAAAAAAGGTTATCTGAAAAATCTCAAGACAGAGGAGATTAATGACAATTAAGTCTGATTATAATTGATCACAAATAATCACATTTAGCTGAGAGTAAGGAAAGAAATCAACAGGTCTGACTTACATTTGCCCACATTTGTAGAGTCGGGGGATCAATCTTGTAGAGCTGGTTGAAGTTGCAGTAGACGATGGAGTCCTCTGGAAGACCATACTGGGAACGAGTGGTCACGACAACTGTGCGTGGCACCTCTTCACCAGTGGCAGCTTTGTTGTTGATCTGCAGTGGACACAACGAGGACTATCACCATGAAATGACCACAGTACAACTGGTCCTGATTGTTTAAAAACAGTTGAAATAATTTGGCAAAGTCAAGAACGTTTGGTCGATTTTGTAACCCAACCCAAAGTGCCACCAGTCACCCTCACCAGTCATTTCTACCCTGGTACCTTTATTTTGATAAACACATCATACCTGCAGGGACACAGTCTGAGATTCTGCTGTAAAGATCTGTGAAGGCAGCAGGCTACATTTTATTTGCTGCTCAGATTTTTTTTTTGTTGAAACTAAGGGCAGATGATAAAAGAGAGCAGGCGTAGAAAAAGGTGGAACATACCTGTGTGGTGGCCAGGCCGTTGCTGACGGTGAAGCTGTTGATTGTGACCTGGATTTGCCCCTGGTTGATCATGTTGATGATGGCTTCAGCTGCAGTGTTCATAGGAATAACCGGCATGGAAAGTGCTCCGTTGGTGTCACCAGCCGTGTCCTGGTTGTTGTCACACTTCATCTGATTTTACCAGCAGATTCAGAGTCACATTTTGACTACATGTTTATTTTAACTGTACAACAAAAACAGGACCAAAACTTACCTTTATTACTTTCACATCTGGGAGACTGTCTAGGAAGGCTTTCAGATCAATACCATTGAGAACAATACGGTTATCAAAGATGTGTCCGTTAGACTTGAAATCTATCACTGCCTTTTTCTGTGAAGACAAGTTAAGAAAGTCAAGGTGGGGGTCACCTGGTTGTGATATATAGTTAAAAACAAACTTTGACCTTTCGAAGGACAAACCTTAAGGTGGGGAAACATGTTGGCGTGGTCTCCGATGAAGAAAGTGTGGGGCATGTATGCCAGTTTCTCTGAATATTGTTCAGCCACTTCCATCGGTGAGGTCTCTTTGTCAGAGACGATGTAGTCCATGAAGGGAGCCCCACTGGTTCCAGGGTAGCCCAGCCACATGGCCTGAATAAAAGAGATCAACTTTAACTTATGCTTTTCCATGACACAATTTTTTTTGACATTCAAATGTTTCTAGAGGAAACGTGTGTAGGGCATGCCTACCTGAATGGGGGCTGGACGAAGGGCAAAGAGTTCATTTCTTGCACCTTTGGTGTATCCGTTCATATTGACCAGAATGTGGATTCCATCCTGATGAATACGATCAGCAGCCTTTCCATTGCAAGGGATCTGAAATTAAGAAGGGATTTCTTAAAGCAATGTCCTATTTTTAAATATTCACCAAGATTGATTGAAATATAACACATATAACCACATATATCACCTGAGAGAGGTCTGTGAAATGATGAGCCTCTGCCACCACTTTGACACGGAAGTTTGTGCTGTCATCTGGGCTGAGTGCATAGCAGAAGACCTTTAAGGGACAAAATGAAGTCAAATAATTAAGAAAGTTAGAATGGAAACGAAACAATTTTTAAAATCAAAGTTTGTAATCTTTACTGAATTTAGTTCCAAGTTCCATACCTCGAATTTCTCAGGGCTGTGCATTCCAGGAATGGACTGCATGAGATGTGAAGTTGGGTGGTTGCCAAAGTCAGAGCTGACGTAGCCGATGCGCAGACGTCCGCCACTGGCCTTAAGATCTTTGGGATGCTCGTAGGGAGGTTTGTGCAGTGCATTGATCTGGATGTTTAAGTAGAAAGATACGTCATGTTGCTTTTCTTGTTGCTTAGAAAAAAAAGTCAAATTATGTCACATAAATCCACAGTTTCCCTGCAAGCGACCCAAAATTCACAATTGTTTTTCTCTGTAAATACACTGACCAATCAGCAGGAGTCACCACTGGAACATTTAATTATTTGACTCAAAGGATATGCACACAAGGTCAAGTTCCTTGGGATTTAACTTTTGAATTAGAAAATGGTTGGTTCCAGGTTGGCTTGTGTAGAGACACCGTGGACAAGTACACGTCACACGTGGCACTTCATGTACAAGCCTGTGGGGGCACTGTTTCAACTGCGGTCGCATTAAGTCTATTTCCATAAGCAGGGTTTGCATTTCTTTATATTCATTATTTTTTATTATACATTAAGTTTATTTAAAGGTATCATATTTGATACCACATTAGGTTAAAAAAAATTGTATGCAACTCTTTTATACATTCGCTCACAAGAGTTTTTTTAACAAATTTTCTGACAGTTAATTCCTATGAGCTCAACTAATTAACTAAGCTTACAGCAATCAAACTACATTGAGTGGGCAGTGTATTTTTTTTTTCTATCCGTCAATTTCTTACCATACCCATTTGCCAGTAGCCAACAGCTGCCATCACCATCCACCATCCAGCTCCCAAAAAATATAATTAAATTTTACTTGCTTTCATCATTTTGTGTACCTTGTCCAGACAAAGGTTTCCGTGGCGCTCAGCGATGGCTTTGCGGAAGCCGTGCGAGAGAGGGTAGAGCATGCTGTGGTGTGGATGAACGGAGGGCAGGCGGTTCTTGTCCAGCTGGTCAGCCACGATGCTCACAAGCTTTTTCATCCGCTCGTCGTAATCTGTCCAGTCACACACGATCTGAGGGAAAAAAAAATTAGATGAAACAGTTTAAGGAATGGTTTTGAGACAACAGTTTGTATTTGTTAACAAACATTAATATCTACGAACCTGTAGGCAATGTGCCAAGTTGCAGTAGGCGTCTGGGAAATCTGGCTTGAGTTTTAAAGCAGTACGGTAGGAAGCAATGGCCTCAGGAATATTTCCAGAATCCTGAAGAACATAGATGAACAGAACACAATATTAAAACAAAATCTATTTACCTATATATGTAAATGGTGAAAAATAAATGCTATTTTTTTTTTATTTTATTTTAAAAATATAGCTTTCACCAACCTTGTGAATAGAGGCCAAATTGCTGTGTGCATCAGCAAAGGCGGGGTTAATCTGGATGGCACGGGTGTAGCACTGAAGTGCTCCTTGTACATCCTGCATCTCCTTCAGTGTATTTCCCATGTTTGAGTAGGCATCAGCAAAGGTGGGGCTGATTCTGTTTAAGAACACAACATGTTTACACAGGTGAATTATCAAGACCAGTCATCTGAGTTATGGTTGTCAAGAGTCTTTCAACCAACATATGAACTGGAAGAGCAGCCTACAAACCTGATGGCTTCTTTGTAGTGCATAAGGGCTTCCTGGAGTTTTCCCTGCTGCTGAAGAACACTGGCCAGATTAGAATGAGCTGCAGCAAACTCTGGGAAGACCTGAATAAAAAAAACAATATACAAACAATGAAGAGCAGCTGAATACAAAAAAAAACACAAGAGAAATATCTGGCCATCTTAACCCACCTCTAAGGCCTTTCTGTAGAGCTGAACTGCTTCCTCGATGTTTCCCTGCTCTCGCTTGATATTGGCTAAATTGTTGAGTGAGTCGGCGTGAGTGGGACACAAGCGTAAAGCTGTGTTGTAGCATTCCTCTGCCTCAGAGACCTGCGAAAAATTAAAAGTTCAAACCAATAAATGACATGAAGCCAATACCCGCTCGATTATACCAAACAATCCAGAGGAAAGAGAACGTGTTGGTGCTGCCTTACGTTGCCTTTCTCTTTCAGGGCGTTTGCCAAATTGCAATAGGCATCTGGAAAGTGTGGCTGGAGTTCAATTGCCCGGCGGTAAGTGTCAATGGCCAAGTCGATGAGACCTTGTTCGTAGTAGACACAGGCGAGATTCCCATGAACAACAGCATGGTTTGGGCTGAGACTCAGGGCTCTCAGGTATCCAGCCACAGCCCTGGAAGCAATTCAACAGAACAAGGACAACTGTGTTGAGATTTTTAAGTCTTAAAATATGTCACCAACCAAAACTTGCAATCTTTCTGTTTATCAGAATGTTGGAGTGGAAGATTTAAACTCACCTGTCAAAGATTCTGGCTTCCTTCAAAACATTTCCCAGGTTGATGTAGGCATCAAGAAAATTTGGATCCAAGGTGACTGCCTGTTTATCAACAATAATTTTGTATATTTGAGCATCAAAAAGTGGAGACATGAAGTAGGACTGAATGGCACTTCTTTCTTGTAAGACAACTTACCTTTTCAAAATGATGTATGGCGAGCCAGATTTCTCCCTGGGCATTGAACACACAGCCCAGGTTGCTCCAAGCCACGGCAAAGTTGGGCTGAGTCTCAATGGCTTTCAGGTAACAGGCCTTCAGCGGGTTTACAATGAAAACCACAAGAAAGGAGGAATAGACGTAGAATGGGGGGGAGGAGTGGTTTGTAGAAGGGAGGACAGGGTTTACAAAATAAAAACAAATAGAAGATTGAGAAAGCAAGAAAAAACAAAAAGGGAAGAGAAAACAAAATTAGTGACCGTCCTCAGTTTTGGCAAAAAGTGAGTCTACAGCATGGGCTCGCCGGCGCACAAGTCTGCCGCGCTAAGCTGCATTGCTTTTTCCTGCGCTGCGCCGATCCAACCGACATCCACACCAATGCCTTCATCCTACAGTTATGACCACACTCCCAATAATGTGTGGTTTTGTAACAGCAGTATTTTAACTATAGTAAGGTGTAGGCAGTCAAATTGAACATTAACAAATATAAGATATTTCCATCTTATCTCACAACCTTGCATGAAGGACATTTGGCAGAGATGATGGTCCCTGTAATGCATGCGCAACAAACGCAGGCGCTGGGTGGGTGTTGCCGCCGCCACCACTACAGTTCACATATGATGCTGCTTGCGCGACCATGCCACCGGCAAAGGTCATTGCTGCTGCGCTCGCCGAAAGGCCAGATCAGAAAGCTGCAGACCAACAACTCCAAGCAGATGACCTGCTCTCACCAGACTGGCACACACTCAGCACCCATTAATCATTTCAGAATTGGGGAAGACCATACAATGATGTTTGGGCAAACCACCAATAGGTACATCATCTGGTGGTTAAAGGTGGGTCATCAAAAGCTGATGAAGTAGTAAAATTGTTTTTAAAAAAGTAACATTTGTTACTAAGTTTCTTTTTGTAGGAGATTGTAGATCTGAGATTGTGAGGCATTTGGGAGCTAGGCTGGTTACAAATAATGGAGAGAGGTCCACAACCAACAGGCCAAAGGGAGTAAGGGATGTGGGATCGCATGCTTGCGCTTTCCGCCGTTTTGGTTGCTAGGAAGGTATCGCTGCGCAGCCCCTGCGCTACTGCAGACTCACAGCGCACTATCTGCATGATCATCAGAGCGCTGCAACTCCAAATAAAGAAGGAAAAAACAAAACAAAATAGGAAAAATAACCAACATGGAAGAGTTAGAGGGTGCTTACTTGTTGTTTTTTTTCTCACGATAATTGCTTCCAAATCCAAGTTTTCTTTATACTCAATACAGAATAGGGAAATTAGTCTAGCTTTCTTCAAGCTGTGCTTACAGTAATTTGACTTGTTAACTTCTTTTTTTTCATTTGCTCTTCAAAGGAAGCCACAAGACAGGAGGATCTCAAGCATAAAGTAGGTGGTTTTTCTTTTGTTGGCAGTTACAAACCCGTTACCATATTTTTGGACTTTGTCAGAGTGGCGGCCGCAGCTGGCTGGAAGAAGAGGAGGGGACTGAGGCTGCCCTAGTGTTCCTTTCCGCCAGGCACCTACGCAGGAATAGTGTCACCCACCTGAAACCTTCTAAATAACAATATCAGTTGTGGAAAAACCAAAAGAGACAAAATCAGAAAACAAGATCATTAGTAGAGTTTCCAAAAAAATACATTCTTTTGCAAAAAATATGGAAATCAAAACAGGTTCTTCCAAATCACAACAAACAAAATGGATTATACTTAAATTAGTTCTTAATTCATGCAATGAATGTTTATTAAAATATATAAAAATAAATAAAATAAGGAAAGCTAATAGGGGAAATAGGGAGGGAAGAAAGGCTTTGATAAGTTCAATTTGTTTTTACTACAGCCAGGATTTTTTTTTGTTAGGTTGCAGGTCCAACTAGAGGAGGGCAGTTACTGGCTTGATCTTGCCCAAATGAACTGATCTCATATTTTAGATAAAGGCTTTTTGCTTGTTGTTTTAGCATTAAACAAAAAGAAAAATCTCAACTTTGATTTCTTTATCCTGGCCTGCTTTCTTGAATCCTGCCCAATGGAGTAGGGAGAAAAGTCTGTGGTTTAATTACTTGTATCTAGATGCCTCCACAGCTCTGAAATAAAGAAGTCATCGCTGCTGCTGCGCATACTTTCGTCTTTCTAACCCAGCATCTGACGCAGGTGGTGGAATAGATTATGAGCTGTCTGCCTGACACTGCTTGGACATTTTTAAGCAGAGAAAAGAAAATTCCCCCAACGAAACAATCTGCATCTTGCAAAAGCCATTTCAACAAGTGATATCTATTAATAAATAGATATAAAATGTTTCATGTCATATAGGAAAGATCCTCTAAACTGATTGATTTTCCCAGTGAATAACACGCTATCATAGCAGATGGGTCAGGAAGACAGCTCTAGGCGCAAACTCCACCAATCCTTTGCAAGCGCGCGGGGGGTGGAGCGACAGAGCAAGAGAGCTGTGACTCCTGGATGCTCCTCCCCACTCCTTCACCCCCCCTCAAGCACAAAATAAGATGGCCTGTAACCAGTGGGACAACTCCAAATCTTCAGGATGGACCCAACCCCAGAACCCACCTGTGTAACGCAGACACAAGTTTTAAATGTTAAAAAAATACAAGTTAAACACTTGCAGGGATCGAAGGACTCGCACCTTCAGCCAACAGAGCATTTGCCAAGGGGGACATAGATAGGGTTTGTTGGAGTATAGTGGTGAGGTTAGAAACCATCTTATCTTTTGCACTGCAAAGATGATCTAACTTCTCAGTTCACCATCAGTTCATATACTCTTCAAAGACCGAGCCAGCATTTTCCCTCCAAAGCCAACTGTATGTAAATACATGGACTGAGGTTTAAAATTACTATAAACTTTAATCCTTCATTACCATAATTTCAAATTTTTTAGTCTTTCTTCCAGAAAAGGGAGGGGCTGAGCATTGGTCGAAATTGAGGAGAGGCAGAGGATACTGGGACAGAGTGGATGCAGTAGAGGTGCATATTTAAAGCATAAATGTACTGAGATGTCAAATGAATAAATCTTTCTTGAAAGTGAATAATTTTTATTTAACTAGAAAAAGGGGGAGAAAATAAATCCAAATTGTCTTATTGTTGATGGACTGATTCCAGTCCAATATTCCAGTAGTTAAAGTCTTTCTGGAACGAGGGAAAATACTTTCCCATTAGTTATTTAGCCAAAGTGTGGAAAGTGATAAAAATGGCAAGAAAAGGAGGACATTGATGAAGGGAAAAAAACAAACAAACAAACAAACAAAAAATTAAACCAAACCATCGGCCCACTCTAACATACCTTAGCCTCTTCCAAGCGTCCAAGGGCTTTGAGTAAGTTCCCCAGGTCACTACGCACACAATAAAGGTCCTAAAGGGAAAACATATTAAATACAAATAAAAATATTATACCTATTAAAAATCCTTGGTCACTCTTCCAACAATTGCAGGAAACACTTACAGGGTTATACTGTAAAGCAGACACATATGCCTGCACTGCTCCCTCCATGTCTCCTGCCGCCACAAGAGCTGCTGCCAAGTTGATGTATCCATCGATGAAGTCAGGTTTAAGCCTCAGAGCGTGGCGATAGTGTTCAATGGCTTCCTGCAGTTGTCCACGCTCCTTGTACACATTACCCAGATTGGAGTAGGCTTCGGCCAACATTGGGTTCTGTTTGATGGCCAATGTGCTGAAGTGAGCAGACCTGTAAGGTTGGAATGGGTATTTAAAGGTTAGCACAGTTGAAGCAAAGGTGGGGCAGGAAAATGGCTCAAAGCAAGGAGTAGCAAGGAGCAAGGAAGAAAGATGAGTGGAATTTGTAACTGAATTGGTGAAGACAGGTGTCCTAGCACAGTGTTCCCCAACCTTTTTTCGCCATGGACCGGTTAAATGTCTCGTACTATTTTAAGAGAGCAGTCGATAAGTTGTGGCAGATAAATATCCCTTAATGAAATTACATTTCCATTGTTCTAAAATATTTTTCTACTTATAAAAATCTTCCGACCTGAATTAACTGTGCATGGGCAGGACAAGTGCACACAGCCTATAACTTTCTGCTACCAGACCGGTATAAAACATTAGAATCTTGTATCCGTGACTTGTATCAGTGTATCAGTGACTGAGTTTATTGTTGTTGTCTTCACTGAGAAAATATTTCCTAAACAAATATAGTTGCATTATTGATGATGGAATCCTAGCCATTCTATTGGTCAGTTCTTTTGTTGATATGGGTATGGATCAAGTGCAACTAATAGCCAGATGGGGCAAAAAAGGAAACATTATTTCTCGGCGGCCCAGCACCAATTCACTCACAGACCGGTACCGGTCCCGGCCCAGTGGTTGGGGACCACTGTCCTAGCATACTGCATATAGAAAGATGCCACAAAAAGTCAGGTTAACGCTTATGTGAGAAAATCTGGTGATGTGGAAATGTTTATATCTTTAAAATATGATACATAGAAAAAAATAGAACAGCAATTACACTGAAAAGTATTAGTATTAGAACAACACCTTAGTGTTGTTTTCTATTTCCCATGACCACCAGAGTGCTTTGAAAATAATAGTAGATCCCTCATTCTTCACCATTAGCTCAGCGTGTACTGACTCAGCCACCTCACACCTCACCTGTCGAGTCTTCTGCACTGGAAGTGGATAGAGGACAGGAGAAGCAGGACACCTGTGTTATCAGGCTCCTGTCTCCAGAGCTGCATGCAGTGGCGCTCAGCAGCTTCAAAGTCCCCTGACTGATATTCCCGGTGCGCCAGCTCTGCCAACCCTTGGAAGGAAAGCATACGTTTTGTCGGTTCTGGAGCACCAACACAGCCCAAGGGGGGAAAACAACATGTTAGAGGTGATGGTAGAAATTAAAGCAGAAAAATGAAAACACAAAATAAACAAGGATGAAATGATGGAAAAAAAGTAGAAATGATGGACATTTGGAATGTCACATATGAACAAGGGAAATGAGCGATATAATAAGTAAATAAAAGCAACTTATTTGTAAATCTGACTTATTTTCAGAGAATATTGGACTATTTTAAAGTGTTGGATGTAATGATGTAGTTATGGCATCACTTTCTTCTTCTTTTCCTTTCAGCTTGTCCCTTTTTGCAAGGGTTGCCACAGCTATCAATAATTTCCATTTTGTTTTCTTGCACCTTTGATATGGCCAAAGTTTTGCAAGGGATGCCCCTCATTTATCCCGGCTTGGGACCGGCACAAAACAAAAACAGTGACTTGTGCTCCCTAGTGGCTGGTTTATATGCCATCAATGTATGTTTTTCTTATTTTAAAGGCCAAAAAAATACTCAGAAATCTAATGTATGTTTAAATAATTGAGTGAAATATGATTGTGGCAGCACATTAGTGATCACTGAATCTCATTTTAGCTGCTGAACTGAAAGATAAAGTCTGCATAAGTGAAATTAAGGAGCTACTGTAAAATGTTCAAAAGAAAAAAATAGAAATGAAGAAAAAAAAGTGACAGAAAAACTGGGATTGGAATATAGGCCCGACATTCATTCACAGATTCATAATCAAGTAAACACAATTCTCTGTCACATTTCACATGGACTCTCAGTATAAACCTACACATCATGTTTACTCTGTTTTTGCTGCCGTCATAGGTAATATGATTCTGCTTATCTTATTCTGGGTGTGGCAAAAAAGCACGAGGCACAACTGAGTGGACGTGGGATCGGTTGACTGGCATGTACGGATATACAGTGATGTGCATGAGGGCGTAGTTGTAAAAGACGATAATTTATATTTGAAGTAAAACAGGTTCATCCACCTATTATTGTGACGTCTATTACTTTTGCCTACTGAGGGAAAGGACCTGCTTCTCAAATATAATGGCGCCCTAAATGGCCACCATTACGTATAGACCCAACTAGATGTCATCATGACGATTCTGCAGCAGCAGAAAATGAAGACTTAACTATAAAGCAGCTTATTTCTCGATAATAATGCTAGGCTCTTTTTCGTAGACGTCATAATGTTATTTTAAGGGGAGAAAGCGAGTTATCGTTGAATTAAACTGGAAGGAAGCCATTTTCTTGATGCGACAGGATAGAGCCGCGTCGGAGTAAACGGGTTAACCATAGCTGTCTGATTGACGTACAAAATCCATTAATAATGGCGTTTATCGGGACATAATAAACGCATCAATCTTCATTAATATTCCCGTTTAGCCAACCAGTTTAAGGAATAAAGGTGCAAAAACATTTCCTGCCCATCAACGCTAGAACAAGACAACAACGTCGTGAACCAATTGCGCTTTAACACAAAATAGTCGCCGCCATGATGGCTCATACCTATTCATATGTGACATTAGCGGGTAAACACCACTAACCTGTACTGTCGGCCACGTTTCCCACTGAGCTCGCCATCTCCTCAATCTTCGCGTCCTGGACCGTGGTCGTCAACGTGCCTTCCTTCAGTGTGACAGTTTAGAGAGAGAAATTAGGCCTGCGGGCTGTTGTCTTTGTCGGCTACGGTCAGGCAGCACAGTCGCCTTTTTCCTTCAAGCTTGACCCTTCTGGAGTTCAGTTAAACTTCCTTCCTTCGTTTAGTATGACGATGGTATGATGTAACCCGATAATATTAACGTTTTCGCCGAGTATTGCCGAAAATGTTGCGACTCTAATTTACGTCGACATTGCCAGACACGAGCTCGTCGTCACCCTGCGGTGAAGCAGCGCTGCAGCCCGAAATGGCGGAACTTCTTTAAGAGAAGAACTAGATCCTAGGTTAACATTTACTATGGAATAATCCAAAATATTATACACAAAAATTAAACAAAAATGTGTAACATACATGGGTGGGTTTATACTAGTGATAGTGGTAGGTAAAAACACATTTAAAAGGCTTGTAAGAGTAAGAATGAATCACACGGCGCGGAAGAACACAATGGAGCAGTGCGACGGTGTTCTAGAACAACCTGAGGAAATAATATTCCTTTTTTATTCCGAGTCCACAGTCCACTGAGATAAGAAAAATGTGTATTTTACTCTAGAAAATTCATTCTGTAATGTGGACATAATTAAAATACAATATTAACTATTAAAATGTCCCCACAACATTTCGCATTTCTGTGTTAGTCATCAAATTAACGTTTTTAGTAGTTTTAAGTCTATATTTACCAGCTACTGCTTGACTTTTACTATTATTATTACTATTACAACTTACCTATGTGTGCTTTTTAAAACATTGCGCAAATGTTTGTATTTCTATTATCCATGTATATTGATATTGTGTTTTTTAAGATCACCAGTAGAGGGCAACCTGTTTCAACCCAGGGTTTCTCAACTGTCGAGGATGCTGGGAAAAGCAGGAAAACAGCTCCTGTGGCACAATGCACCGCAATAAGGAGACTTTTGATAAATTAATTGTTAAATGACTGCTATAAATGCGTTTATATTTTATATATTTGCCAAACCAGGTTAGGTCATATTAAAAGTTAAGGTCTGTGGTGGACCATTCACTGTTTCGTCTACTAGATAGATCATATGTGTCAAACTAAAGGCATGGGGGCCAAATGTGGCCCATCAAGTCATTTTGTATCTTACTAAGCCTTTTATAACGTAAATGCGGCAGACTTTCTTAACCTAATAAATAAACAAAGGTGTTATAGCACGGCAATTACCAATATAAGTTATGTAAATAAACAATAATAAACTGCAGTAGCATGTATTAATATGTATTAGAGTAGTTACATCTATAGTCTTCCAAGTACAACTGGCCCTTCAAAGAAAATTGTTTTGTTGATGTGGCCCCCCGGTAAAAATGACTGACACCACTGAGATAGATGGATGGATGGATAGGTAGTTAGCTAGGTAGTTAGCTAGTTGGTTGGGTCGGTAGGTAGATAGATAGATAGATATGAACCATGCTTTCCATTTGGGGAATTAAGGGAAATTTTCGGCTTTATTGCCATTTTGAAATGCATTTAGTCAATCTTTTGTTAACTCCTTGCATTCACCAACTTCTTCTCCAACTATTCACACATCACACATACATGTCAGCTTCAAAGATGTGACCCACGGAGTAATTAATGTGGCATCCTGCCCCAGAGATGTTGAAAAGGGGGTGCTACTCTGCTGCACCCCACTTTTTCCCATAGCTCCTCATGGGAACTGAGTTGACATCATTGCCTATGTTGTCTTTGCTCTGTGTGCTCAAAGCATGCACAGCGCACAGGGTTTGTGTACTCTTTCACACGTTCCTCTCCTCTGCCCTCGCTCTTAACACTGCTCGGCGGCCACTTGTGCACAGAATGATGTCATGGCCACTGTGTGTCCATGGCAATTGCATCTGACATGCTCTATCTTTGTGCAAACTACAGTCACCGGGAGGGCGGTCGGGGTGAGCACATCTCCTCTTGCCTAAAGGGTGAGTGACAGCTCCAAACAACAGTGCCCGCTTTCAGTGTCTATTTTAGGAAGCACGTGAGATCAGAGGGTTCACTCACCCACATCAATTCAGTCCGGTCGCTATTAAAATCTCAGTGTGACCTAGAGATATAGGGACTATTTCACGTGCTGCCTAATTGCCATGTCAGAGTATACCGCTACCACAAGTGGCCTAAATAATATCAGCCCTTTTTTTTCATCCAGCACAAACTGATGACCTACATTATTTGTAGGGAATGGAATGTTTTCGTCGATCATGGAAGGGGAATGCTTTGGGCTGCATGGGCAGTCATTTGTCCATTAGTAAGACATTTGCGTTGGATTTAATAGCTTGCAACAATTTATGTATTTATGCAAAACACAGAAAAAAAAATCTGTTTTCCGTAGATTCTTTGTAATACAACACTGAACCAGAAGGCGACTGTGGATCAGGGTTTTGAGAACTACTGGATTTACCATAAAATTTGGAGAACAAATCTGGGTGGGGGACCGCAAAATATCGTTCCACGGGCCGAAAATGGCCCACGGGCCGTAAGTTTGAGGCCCCTGGTTTGGGCCTCTTCCACCTGGTTTCATGGACGTGTTAATGCTGTTTTCCAAAGTTCCTTTAATTCAATATGAGTGCTTAATTGTGCTGCAAGAAACTGAACCCGACCATGTGTTTAAATAGCCCGAACGATAGGATTTCGTGGAGGAAAAGTTAAAACTTCAGCGATTACCGCTGACACAGCAAGACAACACGGAGGACGACGGATAAACTTGTTGCCCCGTGCCATTTAGGATTACATCTTAATAAATAAATGCCGTGAGAGATGGAATATTTCTAAACCAATCCTGCGTCAGCCAGACTTTCCCCGGGGATTATAGCTCGCAATGGAAATTGAAGGCCAAGCCACCAGACAGACAGACAGTAAACTCTTTGGACTCTCGAGCTGTCTTCATATAAACCCCGGGTTATGTGAACAGAAAGAATTTACTGCACCACACATTTGTAAAGTAAATGGTGAAGGCAGTGAAAGTTCAGATCAACCCAATTGCCTACGAGGAGACAACAATAAATTTGGACACTTTATTACCTCTCCAGACGGCCCGCAGCATCAGACATATTTGTAGGGATAAAAGCTTCCGTCCAGACTTAAATAAAGAGACACGTAACAAAGGCATTTCCTCACGTGCCCAGCTGTGGCGTACCTGCTGTGACTGTTGACACACTGACACAAAAAGATGAAACATGGGGAATTTATGACCCTTTAAAATCCATAATAACACTGATGACTTCTGAAACACGAATCCCAGCTCTACCACCTATAGCTGGAAGGTAACGGTTAATGACCAGGTTTGATTCATTCTCTTTATTCAAGACACTCGTCAGGTGCAGAGTCACGTTTTATTGCACATTTTGTGCTATAAAACGTGTGTTATGACCAAGCCATAAAAGTATGCAGAGAAATACACTGCTGCAAACAGCGTGATGCCGTTTGAAGTAACCTTTATGGTACGTGTTTTTCCCGTTAGTGCTCATCACTTGGTCAGATTTGCAGAAAATCTGTTCTGAATTACTTTCACGCTGTTGTTGAGAAGCTGAAAAAAAGCAGCAGATCAGTATCTTATACCATCAGTCAAGTCACCAAATAATTATTTGACGTGCTTTTATATTGGATTGGGTTACTTCACTCTTTAACCTTATCTGTTTCGGTGTTCCTCACAGGGCAGGTCAGGGCCAGTCGGAGCAGTGAATGCATCATGATTGTTGCCTCCTTTAAATCTCATCATTTATCTGCTGTCATCTCCCCGTGACTCTCTGACCTTCCTTATTTCACTCTGCTCACTCCTCCTTTCCCCGCGTCTCTCTTGTCTCCTGTCTAGAGAAGTGGAGCGACAGCCTGGACGGCCCGGTCGCACCTTCCATGACACCAGCTGTCTATCTGTCCCATCTATTACACCCACTGAAAGACAGCCTGTCTAACTTTGTAGCTTTTTGTTCACCCTCTGGGTGTCAACCAGACACAACTGCTCGTCCCTTTGGTCCAGACACTCGGAAAATTCCAGGACAAGGAGGTATTTTCATGCTGTACTATGGGTTGTTTTGGATACAAATGATAAATCTAATACAATAGTCCTCATTTCCTTACTTGCCGATGGTAAAGACTGATACTGAAAACAAGAAAAATGCTTTCGATAGATAGATAGATAGATAGATAGATAGATAATCTCACCGTAACGGTAAGATTTGTTCCGTTACGGTGGGATTATCTTAAATTAAATACCTCCAAACTGCTGACGTAGTTCAGATACTATCCGTGAGGGAAGTGAGAGACTGAAGTGCAGCAGGAGAAAACATAACAAAAGTTAAAATGCTGCATCAGGCTGCTGGGTCAACACATTTTCTGGTTATTATTTTGAGTACTTCAATGCAATATCTGACCCTTGCATCCTTTAGTAAACTGTGAATTCTCCCAGGGTTCAGGGGAGATTCTTGCTTGAATGTTCTAAGAGTCCTCAGATGAGAAACTCCGCTGATCCCAGCTTTGCCAGATCTCATTTAGATCCACCTGAGGGGCCGCTGAGTACCCTGCAATCCTGGACGGTATGTCTGGTTGGGGAGGGATTAGAGGAGCCCTCCTCTGGCTGGCTGGGGTCCCAGTTTATCTAGGCTGGGTCATCTATGTGACCTCCTGTTTTCCTGGTGTTTTTCCTTGTAGTTTATCCCTATGTCAGTCGGAAAACTCAAATAAAAGAATCACTTTTGTTTCTGGGTTTTTATTTTCCTTTTAAAGGTAATACAAAGCTGGATTCTTCCACAAACTCACCTGACAAAACACACTGATCATCAAACTGTTTTATTCAAGTGTTCCATAAACTTGATGACGACATCGACTCAATCTTTGAAACATAAATCGCTTGTTTATTTTAAGTGGTCCTGAATCCTGGGTTCAGAAATAAAGGCAACATGTGAAGAGGTACGGCTTTGTAAACGTCTTCATCCTTCTGTTTGTTCAGGATCACATGGAGGTGGAGCCTTAAACCCTCGAAATAAAAAACACAAATAAGCTCTCAAGAGTTAAGGTTATAATTACCATCTGTGCAGGTAGAATAAACACTAAGGTTCATGTCTGAACACAGATGCTACTCTGGAGCTCTGGTTTGTTTTTCTAAGTGATTCAACACGTTACTCGGAAAACTAAGGGTCAGGGGCCGGATGTGGCCCATTTGGCAATTTTACCCGGCCCGTCAAACCCTTCCCAAATTATGTTTATAATATATATTATCATTATACTTCTGCTCACATTTTCTTAATACACATTGTAGAAAATGCAACCACAGTATTTTAATATTTAGCCTTATGAATGACTTGCCCACATTAGAATTGGACACGACCAGTGTTGGGCAAGTTACTTTAAAAAAGTAACATTACTTTACTAGTTACCGCTCTGAAAAAGTAACTAGTTACGTTACTAGTTACAAAATTATCAAAGTAACTAATGACTTGTTACTTTACTTAAAAAAACACATTAAAAAAGTTTAGTGTTGTGTTCTGTAGCAACTATCATAATGAAATGTAGTGGTACAATAAAAACAAAATAGATGTTCAGACATTTTGACAGACATCTTTATCGTAACCTCAACTTGCCACTTGCCGTCGTCTTGCTTGTAGGTGTGTGCTGCTGTACTGCGTCGTGCGTGAGATGAGTTTATTTCCCTATAAGGCAAGAAGACCCGCCCAGGTCTCTGTCTGATTGGTTTAGCCTGAAATATTAACCCATATCAACCAATCATCGCTCCTTTTCAACGCATCTGTTTAGTTCGTGTGCACGGTCGTCTTTCACTCATGACTGTGAGAGTTAACACACTCCACTGCCACACAGTCCTCTCTCTGTGACCGGGAGAAACCGTCCATTTGGACCACAGATAGTAACGAGTAACGAGCCCTTTTACACCACAGTAACAATAACGGCGTTACTGAATGGGAAAAGTACCGCGTTACGTTATTAGTTACAGAGTAAAGTAGTAGTTACAGGTAACGCGTTAGTCCCAACACTGGACATGACAAATCTCTTTCGTAGAAATTGTGGCTCGTCAATCACCTGGCTTTTCTTGCCTCCAAAGTTTCTCTACATCAATGTGTCTTTTTTTTCCGCACTGACTGTTACAACATAACTGTCCTATGTCCAGCCCTGAGCAAATAAGGCATGTTGTGTCCTGGTCTCACGCAGAAGTCATCCACTGTGTAAAACCTTTTATCCAGCAAATGCATCATCCGTCTCCAGCTTCTCTCCGAGCCCCTCTACTCCCATTGGTTGTGTAACATGCCCTACCTTGTGAGTCAGCCATGGGGACGGCAGAGGTGGTGGCAGGGACAGGGGAGTGAGGGAGGGTAAGGGGGTGTGAGTCCAGAAAGAGGGTCAGATCCAAAGGGTAGAAATCAGCCTCTCGCCAGGCTTGAGGAACAATACGCTACTGTTCACCCCGTAAAGCTCCAGGTCTCGGTTTACCTCCTTCATATAAGGAGCTCATGTCTGTGTTTGAACTGTACTTACAGCACCTGTTCACATTACAGGCGGCAGGTTTTTTTTTTTTTTTTTTTTGCCTAGCGACCAAATTATGAGCTTCCTGTGTGTGTGAGAACATTCCCCCCCGCTTCCTTATTGATGCCGTTCCAAGTTATGTAACTGCACACTATGCCACAATAAAGGATTAGTCCATGTTTGACAGACGAGGCTGAGAAACAAATGGGGGGAAAAAATGTGACATGAAGTTTCATAGATAATCTTATTCACCACCTCCAGGTAGAAGAAGTGGTTTGGTCAAGAGCAGTGCTCACATGGATGGGTCTGTTTGTTCCTTTCCCTCACGTGGTGATTCACCAGCTTCCTTCGCTGTGTAACTGTACAATTATTTGTTCACTCATTTGTTTGAACAGTTAACCTCCAATCTCAGCTCGCCTGTCTTTTCCCACCCTGTTCTTTTCCTCTTCAGGGATCCTGTTTACGCACGCCGTAATAAAAAAAAACTGCGGAAAGTTTGACACCAATCAAGATACAATACACACTTGATATGTAGGAAAGGTTTTGTCTACGTTTAATAAAAATTGTCAGTCTGGAGGAAACTTCGCACCAGGTTCAGTCTCCTGTTGGACCAACACCAGGATTGCAATGTTTTTTATACAAAGGAATTGATTTTACATCACGTCGATGTGACACGACCGATCACGTCTTCCAAATTTATGTGCGTTTGCCTCCCTGCGCCTGTATCTGTGTGTACTCAGCCAGGTCGGAAATGGGCTGAACCACAGTGGCTGTGGAAGGAACTGGGAAGGAGTCTGAAGGAAAAGGCGTAGCTTCTGACTCCTGTTCACCACATCCACTGCCCTCACCACAGAGGGCAATAAAACATACACCGGGGACGGTTGCAGTCCTTCACTTTGACCTGCACATGAATGGAGATAAAGTGATTTACCATCAAGGCCAAAAACTAAAAGATGACCCTTATCATTTACAATTATTATTCAGAGCAGGGATACCTAACCTATGGTCTAGGAATCAGTGCTGGTCCAGAAGTAATTTTGTACCAGATTGTAGTAAAAATCCATCCATCTTTATCTGCTTATTCATTCATGGATCACAAGAGGGAACAGTCCTCAGGCCCCCACCCAAATCACACCCCACCATACCAGCCCCTATTGAACCTTCATACGGATGATGAACTCACGGGAAGGAACCATCCGCCCTGATCAGGATTCAGTCTTGCTCATGACATGAACCCTGGACCTCGCCTCTAGTCCAGGATAGTCCACACTTTTTTGTCTTGTGAGCTACTTTTCCAGGACCAGGTTGAAGTGATCTACCTGGATTACAATATCTAAATATATTTCTCAATATAAACTTGATATTTTATCTATACTCTATCGGTTTGTCCCAATCTACCTATTGGGCACCCATAATCTAGGACAGCGCTTCTCAAATACTGGGGCGGGCCCCCATGGGGGGACACGGTGCGATGCTGAGGGGGGCACATGTGACCCTGGGGGACATGCCTTTTTTTTGCCGCCATATTACAATATATTACATATTGTGTAATTGCAAAATTACAAAAGTGTAATTGCACATCCACTCCAGTAGTTGGCAGTGGCTCTCATTGCCCATTGTGTGCAGCGAGTTAAACTATATCTATTTCTTTTTGGGGTTTTTTTGTTAACAAGGATACATTGTTATGCAGAGGTGTAGCTATAACTATTTCATCGACAAATGCTGGGGTGGGGGCGCAAATTGTTTTCTTCTTGCTTGGGGGGGCGTAACAGAAAATAATTGAGAAGCACTGATCTAGGCCAAGACGCCAAGGATCCAGTCATATCCCTTCTTTTTCTTCAATCTTCCAGACTTTAAATTGAGCTCCTTCAACAATTGTGCAGTACAAATGCAACTTTTGACAAGTAAAAAAATTTGACATTTTGGCCAGTGGGGAGACAGCATGAGACACTGCCAAGAGACAGCTGTGACATTAAAGTCGAGAAAGACCACGGCCACCTGCAGAGTTGTGGGTTTGTTTTTTTTTGTTTGACGATGCTCTGGGAAATCCCAACTGAACTGTTGCAACTTTACTAACGGTCACCAAACGTCTCAAATCTGTAGGAACAACAGGGACTTTTATGTCCTGACAAAAAATGAAACCAAAAGACAAAACTGATATTGTAAAATTAGGTACTTTCAGTTTTTCTCTTGCCTAATATACGGTATGTATCTTATTTACAAGTATACAACTGAAATATGTTTTCAGAAAATTCAGTGAAGAAACAGAACCCTTGCCAGGAACCATTTGCCAGACAACAAAATAATGTCCCTGCAACCAACACGGACGTAAACACAAGATGTTAGGGCGTCAACAAAAAGAAAACTAAGAAATCATTACAGTAAGGCAGTGGGCGGTTCCTGTTTCAGCAGGTTTAGTTGGAACAGGTTTTGGTTTCAAAACTGGTTTTACCAACACGTCCAACAAAATCTCCGTCATTGGACCTGGGGACGGATAATGACTCATTACCCTTGGCTGAGCTCATCAAAACAATGATGTTTGGCACAAAATGACAAGAACTGCCAGAAACTACTGCTATAAAAATATCCATATGTCCAGATAAACACAGCAACATGGACTTGGAATGAACTTTACCCTAGTAAATGAAATGTCCAAATCTCCCATGTGTCAAGGTAAATGTTTGTACGATTGGTCATTGACTGGTTTGGAGTGATATACAAAAAGGCGCAGGATTGGTGCAAAATCTTATCAACTTTATTGACTACTCTTTGCTCTTGACTGATCTTTAACCCCTTCTTTCCTGGCTCAGACTGACCCCTCCAAGGCAGACTCTGAGAGATGGCACCAACTAGGGGCGAGACAAGGTTAAGGGTCAGTTGTTGTCTATGCAGAGAAAAGGGTCAGAAGGAGAGGCTAGCCCAGTGACCTCTGACAGGACATTCATGAAGTTGCAGACTAGGAGTCTGTCACTACCCTTCATTTTTGTGTTTGACCACTTTGATTTATTTCGCGTAATTGTGAATGAAAGGGAGGACAGTGGAATGGTGAGGTTACAAGGAGAGAAGGTGGAGAAGGTGGAGGAGTTTAGATACTGAGGATCAACTGTTCAGAGCAGTGGAGACTGTGGACGAGAGGAGAAGAATAGAGTGGAGTCAGGATGGAACAGCTGGAGAGAAGTGAGTGTCAGCTAAGGTGAAGGGAAAGGTTTACAGGACGGTGGTGAGACCAGCCATGATGGATGGGTTAGAGACACCAGGAATAGGTAGAAGACAAGAGACAGAGCTTGAGTTAAAGATGCTGAGGTTCTCTTTAGGAGAGACAAGGATGGACAGGACCAGGAATTAAGTGATTAGAGGGACAACACAGACAGGAAGGTTTGGAGAAAAAGCTAGAGAAGACAGATTGAAATGGTTTGGACATGTTCAGAGGAGGGACAGTGGATACATTGGTAGAAGAATGATCCTAGAGATGGAGCTACCAGGTAGGAGACAGAGGAGATTGATGGACTCCAACTACCTCCATGCAGGGAGGACATGGAGGTAGTTGGAGTCAGAGTAGAAGATACAGAGGACAGGATTAGATGGAAATAGTTGACTCGCTGTGGGAACCCCTGAAAAAAGGGACAGGCCGAAAGGAAAAGAGGAAAAAGATTTAATTCGCGTAATTATACGACTTCCATTCTTTTCATCGAACACAACATTGTTGTTGTTGCGGTATTATAATTCCTTTGATGACACACATGGGTCTTCACTTGTTTTTGATGTGTGCTCTGACAAATGTTTTGTGAAATATTTCTGCAGTTGTGGTTTCCAGACCGGGCTCAGTTGTGTCTTCATCGCACTCTGATTTATTGGCTTTATTTTATGTGCACGGTCGGCTTCATTCTTCACAGAACTCATTTTGACTCATCGCAGTAGAAAACGCAGCACAGGTGGAAGTGATATTGGCCATAATGGCTGTGTTCAACTTCAGTATCTGAGGCCAGAGAATGAGGCCAAATATGGACAGAGAGAATGACACATTCAAATGAACTGCAGCTGGTCCTGATGATCGTAATAAAAGTCCTGCGTTTCCTGCCTTGATTCAGTCAACGCTCGTGTTGGCCGGCACGTAGACAGATTTCTACGGAGAAACCGCGCTATTATTGATAACACATGCACAGTGTTGGGACTAACGCGTTACTTGTAACGAAACTACTTTTCTCAGTAACTAATTACGTAACACGTTACGTTTCCCATTCAGTAACGCCGTTATTGTTACTGTGGTGTAAAGGGGCTCGTTACTCGTTACTATCTGTGGTCCAAATGGACGGTTTCTCGCGTCCACAGAGAGAGGACTGTGTGGAGGCGGAGCCTGTCTGCTGCCTGTCAGTCATGAGTGAAAGATGGCCGTGCACACTAACTGAACCCATACGTTGAAAAGTAAGCGATGATTGGTTGACATAGGTTAACATTTCAGGCTAAGCCAATCAAAAAGAGACCTGGGCGGGTCTTCTTGCTGTATAGGGAAATAAACAGTCTCACACACGCAGTACAGCACTACACACTGACAAGCAAGACAACGGCAAGAGGCAAGTTGAGGTTACAATTAAGATGCCTGTCAAAATGTCAAAAGGTTTATAAGGTGTTTTTAAAGTAAAGTAACTAGTTACTTTTATAATTTAGTAATTAGTAACGTAACTAGTTACTTTTTCAGAGCTGTAACTAGTAAAGTAATAAATTACTTTTTTAAAGTAACTTGTCCAACACTGCACATGCACGTGTCACAAATATCACTCTTACGGCACCAACACAAGACTGATTCGAAAAAAGGATTAAACAGCAGGGTCTGCCTTCTCTGGTGAACTCCGACTGGCTCCGTAGATCAATGCGGCCCATGAAGGGTTCAGGCCCCGACTGGGATGCAGCTGAATCCAACTTGTCAAGATATGGGCAGACGTCCAGAGGTTTACATTAGTGGGCGAGCTTCCATACTGCTGAGAGGCCACGGGGAGCCATGTGAGAGAGAGCAGGTCCAGCAATACAGAAGAGATGAATAGTTCCCAAATGGGATGCGATGAACATTGATACATAAACACAGGACTGTACTTCAAGTAGTTTCAACCAAATACGGATCTGTGTTTATCTTCACCTGAATGAAGAGGTAAACACGCGTATGGAATCAGAAGGTCGTGGAATGTTCCAGTTCTACTTCTGATCTTGATGTGTCAACAGCTGTATAGAAAGTACAGAGGACTAATGTTGACACTGGCGCTGGTGCCTTTGAACTGAAAAATCTAATGAAAACAGAAAAACACTTAAGTCCAGTCTAATGGAGAGTCAGAGCGGCGTGCTTTAATGTCTGTGCGGCTGCAAAATCACAACAAAAGGAAAAAAAAAAAAACTGACCAGTTACTGAAACGTGACAGCTGAATTCTGAGTTAGATCCTGAAAATTATTTTATTAAATCTAATTAGTCTCTTGATGGCTGCCATTTAGTTAGTTTGATTAGAAGTTGTACCCTTCACAGTGCTTGCACTAATGCTTGGCATGGAATGCTACCTTCTCCACAAGTCCTGCCACCCTAAATATTAGGGATGTCCAACGTTTTGCCAAAATCCGATATGCCAAATTTTGTTCAAACCCTCAATTTCTGATTCTGGCAATAATTGATGCCAAAATATGCAGTATTTTCTCTCTAAACTGAGGCAAACATCTCTGGACCATTCTTCAAAATACAGAAAAAAATGTTTCAAAACCCAGGCGTTGTGGTATCGGATTTTCATTTTTGGAGGAAAGGAAGAATCACAATCTCACTAATATTACATAAATATGCCAGTACCAGCAGACTGATTTTATTGGACATCCCTAAAAGATGAAAAAGTTATTCTGGACTTGTTCTTGTTTTTGGTCCATTTCCTACGACCAGGCAATGAATGCTACTCGATCTCATTTTGTGTTTCGGATGAAATGCAATGTTCAAAATAATGGATTTACATTGGAGGAAGCTGGATCATGACACTGCACAGCTGACTCTGTGCTGGTAGTCAGTTATAATGAGCACCCTCCACCTTTCTGCTATATTTATGACAGGACTATATTATTACAGAGCACCTTGCCTGTACAATTGTTGTCCCTCCCCTGTTTTTACATCCATCTCAGGCTCAGGATTAAGGTGAGCAACAAACATGTTATTATGCTGCCTTACATACGGCTCTGTGCTATACATCTCACTGTGATCAGTCAGAATCAAACGCCCTGTGATATGTGTTGGGACAGTTGTGTATCAGCAGTGTTGGGACTAACGCGACTAACATTTTAGGCTAAGCCAATCAGAAAGAGACCTGGGCGGGTCTTCTTGCCTTATAAGGAAATAAACAGTCTCACATATGCGACGCGGTACAGCAGCACACACCCACAGACGCAAGACGACGGCAAGTGGTCCCTTTTCATAGTTTTTAAAGTAAAGTAACCAGTTATTAGTTACTTTTATAATTTAGTAACTAGTAATGTAACTAGTTACTTTTTCAGAGCCCTAACTAGATAGATAGATAGATAACTTTATTCATCCCCGGAGGGAAATTGGGTAACGAGTAACTAACTAGTAAAGTAATAAGTTACTTTTTTAAAGTAACTTGCCCAACACTGGTAATCGGTGAATGCGAACACAAACACATTAAATCGCTTCGATGTTTTGGGTTTTAACACACAACACTTCAAATAAACCTTCCTCGTCCTTCAGGATGGATACGAAAGAGTCCACCCGGTGGCCTGTGGTCCCCACAACTCCACACAGTGGCACCCTTCTCTACTGTGATGACCACATTGTCACTCAATCCTATGGATGTAATCAAGCGTGGTCTGTTATGTTGGATCACAGCACCGGGCAGTCAGAGCAGGACATCACGACTGCCATGTCTGATGTACGACTGCTCCGCGGGTCACTGCCGATGACTGAGATCATCCCAAGATACACAGAATTAACCGCAGGGTCTCCGATTCACCAAGGACTCGTAGGACGACCCTGCCAAGTGGAAGCAGAGACGCGGCGTCTTCTATAAACAGAGCTTCTGTGAGGTTCTGACGGACGGTATGATGTGAACAGACAGCACTTGGCAGGATGGAAACATGGAGGAACCCCTCGAGGAACCAGAATAAATCTGGGATCAACATTTTTACAAATAAGGGAGTGATAGCATTTGCTGCCCCTGGAACGGGGCCGTCCCACTCAAAGCTTTTTGTTTCCAGAGTTATAGCCTCCCTCTTCTCCTCCCTCCTTCTTTTCTTGACACCTCCCCCATTTCCCCATCTTCCTCCCCCCACACCACTTGTCCAGGTCACAGTTGGGAGACCACTTAGAAAACACTGGTACACCCCCCCACGTACTAACTCAGGGAGGTGTTTAACAACCATTATCATTCACAGAAGTGTGTGTCTGCGCCAGTTAGGGGGTTGCACTTTTTCAATCTCCTTTTCTTCCCCCCACTTTTCATGACTTATGAGGACGCTCCAATCAAACCATCTTTAAACACACATGCGCGGCCAGTCCTGTTAACTCTTCACACTCCGCAGGGAACAACAGGCAGGTGTGACCAGCAACAACAGGATGACAGGGCTCAACACCTCTGCTCCCCGCCGGCTTCCTCTCACACCCCTAACTCTGCATGTAAAAACACACCCAGAGCAACAGGAGATCCAGTGTTGGTGTCTCTGATCCACTAAAACAATGTCCCGACGTGGACATGCACTCTGGTTTTACCCAGATACCATCAGTAGGTTAATCCATTTCACCGTAGAGTGTTCATCTACCCAGACAATTGTATTTAACCCTAAACAGTCGTTGATAACCCCTAGGCCTGGCCTCCTACCCCCAACCTTAACCTTAGGGCACTTCAAACAAGACATTGGCCTCCAGGGATTCAACACAGATATCTGGATGGGTTTCCTTTTCTCTCTCTTTCTTTGTTTTACTTCCTGCTTCTTCCATCATCAACTCTATCTCCTGCCGTCTGAGCGTGTTCGTCTCTAAGTTTCACTGTTGGATTAGGATAATCCTTTTCCTGTGAAGCTTATCCTGAGGTTTCAAAACATGGAACCAGAGGCTGTGATACACCCGGAATCTTTTTTTCCCCAAGCTTTGGAGATATCGTGTAAAAGCTAAATCGTGTATTCTCTTCTCATGGGGCTACCTCAGTAATCTGTGTTTTTTATCGAATGTCACTTTTTTTTGTGATTTGGCTTCAAAAAAGTGGATCCTCATTTAGCAAGCATTGACAGGTATTTTTTCACTTTTTTTTTTTTTCACATTAACCCAGCCACTAGGGGGCACAGGCCAGTGTTTTTTTAGTGCCGGTCCCAAGCCTGGATAAATGGTGAGGGTTACATCAGGAAAGGCATCTGCCGCAAAAACATTTTGCCAAATCTAAGATGCGAGACAACAAAAAAATTTCCAAAAAAGATTGTTGACTCGCTGTGGCAACCCCTGAAAAACGGGATGAGCCGAAAGGAGAAGTGTACCGAGACCACATTGTACAATTTTTGATTTGTGAATCTCGCCTCTACAATTTTTCCTATCCCAGTGAGTCTTGCAGAAAAAGGAAAGGGATCTAACTTCATCGTTCCTTCATAATATACTGATGATTTTCTGTGATTTTCCTGTTTTTTCTTTGTTTTCCGCTGCAGTCGAGATCATTCCCGGGACAGTGATCTGTGGGTGTGATTCGCCCTGTGCAGGTCATGTGTGTTTTGGTGTGTTGTACTAGTCAAGAGCACAGGTTGTTACAATACCATGTACACATTTCCCATAACAATAAAAGCGCAAACAGCTTCATTCAAAGCGAGGTCTCTTATGAGGGCTGTAAACACAGTAACAGTGACATAGAGTGTGGGTGTGTCTGGACCGGAGAACTTGGGTTACCTCTTCTTGGTACGGTACATTTCCATGTTAGTATTCAGTCGATGCAGCTCAGTGGACCCACAGCTCCTTAAGACCCCTTCACTGGACTGAGGGAGTTAATGGAGGGTAAAGAGAGTGATCAGAGGTAACAGTGGGTAATAATACTAATTGCCGGTGATTGCAGCGCTTCTCAAGTGGAATATGTGTGTGAGTAAACAGAGGGCTGGTTCTTTGGAGTGAGCTCATACCCCCAGAGTGCTCTCCCTTTCTCTCAGCACAGCCTAGCAACAGCCTTTCCTTCCATTTTACTGGGTTTTAACCAAATAACTCAGCTGGCCATCGCAGCTCTGCACTGGTCACCCATTCTTTTGTTCCCGTCTCTTTCTCCCCGTGCCAAACATGCCCCGATCTTCATGTTTCTGAAGGAGAGGAAGGGAGAAACTGGGAATGAGTTTGCACGGATTTGTCAGAGACCAAAATAACACCCCTGGTGTCTATTTTTATTTATTTCATCGACTTTAAGCAAATCCTTGTCACCTTTTTTAACCATTGCTGGTTGTACAACTGTAGATGTTGCCAATATCCAATTTTACTGACATTTGTCTGAATGTTTCCCACAAACTGAGGTAATAGGCTCGTGTCGTAAAATCATAAAATTTTATTTGCAATATCAGAGGAAAGACCAAGATCATTTTTCATCTGCTTGTCTGGTACCAGGTTGCAGGACCTACATCTCATATCAGTGCACCGTTCGTACCCTAGATATTCTTCCTGGAACTTAATTATTTGCAGTTTTTTTTACTGGGGCCTGCGTTTGTAAAGGAGGACTT
This sequence comes from Paraplagusia blochii, assembly GCA_016785265.1. Lineage (NCBI taxonomy): Eukaryota > Metazoa > Chordata > Actinopteri > Pleuronectiformes > Cynoglossidae > Paraplagusia > Paraplagusia blochii. The sequence continues at coordinate 410,983 of JAFBJS010057541.1, forward strand.
CAAATAAGAAGGTTAAAATAGAATTTAATCCATCCACGACCCAGGAACATTGGACTGCACTCTCTGGTTTGGAGGAAGTTCTGGTGCTGACTCGACACACCACAGACCTGCTGGGGCTAGAAATCGAACCAGGAATCTTCTGATTTCAGCCATTTGACCACAGGCCACTCTAATGGAGGACATATTAAAGAAATAAAGCAAAAGATATGAAAATTTATTTTGATATCTTGAGAGGTACAATGCCACTAGGGAGCACCAGCTAATGTTTTCTAGTACTGGTGCCAAAGATAAATGGGTGATTTCCATACTGGATCAATCAAAGCCCGGGTCAACAAAGAACACCAATAGCGCCGTCAACCTACGGGGTGCTGTTGGATATTGGACCACAGTAAGTCAAAGTCAAAGAAGAAGGAGTTAGAACACGGAGTGAAATGGAAAACGATGAATTGCTGTGGAAAAGCAAGGAAAAGAAGAAGTGGTGTGACGGTGTAAAAGTGCAGAACTTTTAGGAGTGAATAAAGAGACGATCCGTGAATGTCCTCAAACGCCTAAAACTAGTTTACATCTCGTTTTCCGCTTACTCACTCCTCGTGTCACCGTGACGTGTGCCCCATATGTTCAGTCATTCACACAAAGGCCGTAGCCTGCAAAAGTTCAGCCACAACACAAACTAGACCTGTGGCCCAAGGTTTGCAGGGGCCAAAGGCCTCCTTGTTTTACCAAAAGCTTTGGTGCCGCAGCACAAGGCGCGCTGCATTGTTATGCAACAGTTTAGTGTGGATGAATGGGCTTCAACACAGGCCCAGTCAAAGCCTGTGGACACGATGGGACGAGACTAACAGGCAGGTTACCCCAGAGGGTGTCCCCTCGGGGCCTGGCTCTCAAACCTCCTTCATGATTCCCTTTCTTCGACCGAGTGTTTACCAGGATGAATGAGGCTGGGTAATCCCTGCAAGACCGAACACAAGGGGAATAAGGGGAACTCCATCAATTTCCTGCTGCCCTCATCCCTTCACCTCTTCTTTCCACTCATCTCCTCTTCTGACAACCTCCTCTCCTCTCCGTGTTTTTCTCCCCCTTTTGCTCCCCTCTTCTTCCGAGCCCTAGATCTCTGTGGGTGACATCACCAGTTGGCACGTAGAAGCGGGGGGGGGGGGGGGGGGGGGGGGGGGGGGGGGGGGGGGGGATAATTAGGTTTAGATGGCCGGAGTAACTGTGTGTGTCTGGTGAAGCAGAAGATAATCTGCTGGGCTGTGCTCAACATGAGGCACGTAGAGTTTACCAACATGAATCAATGACAGACGAAAGAAAAGTGCGTATGAAATATTTTATGGAGTGAATAAAAAGTAAACGATTTGGTCAGAATTTAATGAGTGAGAATCTGTTGACCAGAAGAACCGGTCCAGAAGAATCTAGACCAGGCGGTTCACTCCACCTTATGCCTAATATATAATTACAAGTTCTATGGAACATTAAGCTACTTGGACCCTGCTGCGTATGTGGGAGCCAGACTTGTGGTCAAGCAGTAAGAACCCAGTTTTGCATTTCTCACAGTCGCGTTCTGTGAAGACATTTTCAGCCGATTCTTTCATTTGTCAAAACTGGAGGTTCTTGTTTCTTACCAAACATAGTAATGCATACATTTTAGGGAATATTTACATTTATATTGACAGATTTCTGTCACAGCTTCTACTCCTATTTTGTGCATTTCCAAAGAATAGATAGAAAATTGATTTCTTTTCCTGAGGATAAATCGAATGCTGCAGATTTTGTTTCCCAAATGCTATTTTTCCGCATGTTTGCTTAATTTACAGCTCTATTGTGATTGATATGAGACACCAGTGTCTTATACATTGTTACTTGAAACCAGAAAAGTTTGTTCCAACACAGTGGAAGTTAAAAAACTACATGATTACTGTTGCATTGCACTTGCGATAATATTTTGAGCACATTGAAGTTGAAAATACTTTGGTCAAAGTTTAGCTTACAGGAGTTAAATTTCTCTCTTGGTGTTAAGGAAGTGGGTTGGTTTCTGCAAGGTTGCAGGTTTGAATCCACCAGTCCTCAAAGTGCTACTTAGCATGCCCCCTGCTAACTATGGTGTTGAGCTAAATCTTGGCAACACATTTAATTTCGTAATAATTAAATAATTGTCTATGTTTGACCAGGTTTTCTTTTCTCGTTGTTTTTTTTTACTCTCTGCCAAGTTTCCCATATGTGAAGAAAAACACGAGGCTAGCTACAACACACACAGTGTGGTTGTGTGCCATAATAAACAAATTGCAGTCAGAGAGAACCGTATATTTAAGAGAGTTTATTGTTAGAACCAAACAACTTTGATGGTGTGGGAGGAAGAGCAGGAGGCCCTGCTTTACAACTCACTATAGACTCCATACATGACCACCCCAAAAAAGCCCATTGGTTTACCCGGTTCATGCTATATACACAGCCTACTTAGGGAGAAACCTTTGTCTGTAGGATGCGCTTTGTCAACCTTCATTTAGTGGCTTCTTTACAACGGGCCCAGCCCATTGAATATTGACTGTGTGATCACTCTTGCCACACAAGCAGCCGCTCAGGACCCCCTATTAACGCAGCCCGTCTCCCGTGTGCTCTGAACCGGGGCATTGTGCCCGACCGAGCCTTGGTACACAGACTCTTGCGGTCTCGCTTCAGCCGGTTAGGGAGAATTTCCGTTTCCATTGCTCCAGTGACATCATTTATTTAGCACTTGATTTGTTTTACATACGAAGGCAGAGGTTTTCAAGTATATGTTTTTTTTTTTTAGTGGGTGACAAAAGACACCCAGAGATGTCTGAGGGAGGAGGACACAGACATGTCCACATCACTTCATGCTAAGGTGTCATTGTGAACCTCTGAAGTGGGACCAGAGCTTTTAACTGTCGTAATGAGTGTAGCAGCTGCTGCAGGAAGGTGACCTCGACCGGGAGACTCTGCTCTGGTGTTTTTGCAGGTCAATAATCCTCTTTATTGAGTCTCAGGAAATCCCAATTAGAGTGGGAAGTGTCTCCAGTGGCCAGATGTGCAAAGACAAACAGAGATGATCCAACCCCCCAAAAAACAACCGACTGCAACCACCTCAGCTTGATCCCTACCCCGCTGAGAGGGACGCAAATCAAAGGCTGGGAGAGTGGGGGAGACAGACGGGGATATATTTGGTGGAAGGAGATGGTCATGGGATTACGTCATGTTATCAGTATTCTGCTCCCTGCTGCTGACCAGTAAAGCTGATGTTGACATGAACGCAAATAATAACGTAAAAATACCAATTTGAGTAAATTTGTCCCCAAAATATGATCATTTTAATCATTTCAGAACATTTTCTCCTTCAACTTTCAACTTTATCACAGCCCAACAAAGGGAAACATTCATGTGCTGAGGAAACCATTGGTGAATGTGTTGCTGTGGTTGACAGCTCAGTAAACAAGTGTCAGCTCTGCACTTTAGACGGACTATCGACACTCGTCGATAGTCAGACGCGGGCTCTGAGCTGTTATGTCGATCAATTCAGTTCAGACGAGACGCAGCGTGAGGTGATACAAAAAAGTGAAAAAAAAAATAAATAAATCAAGCAAAAATATTTAGCAACCTGGGTATTAAACATGTGGCCAGTGGCCTGAAATTGGCTCACCTGGGTTTTAAATCTGGTCGATTTAGGAAATGTTGGGAAAATGTAATTTTTAATTTTTTTTTTACTTTTTGTCAATTATGTGTAATTATGTTTTGATAGTTTTGGTCGGAGAAAACTGCATTTTTTGATCTAGATAATTTTTGTCATCATCTGCAACAGTAGCTATAGCATCAGCAGCATCTCCAAGTCTTTCTCAGTTTTGCTTCTATGATAAAATAAACGATTACAAATGACCACACAATCCAGCGTAGTGGGTGAGGACACGTCTCCTGAGGATAAACTGAGTAACTGCATATTTGTGTTTGTGTGTAAGCAAAGTAAGGAAAAATGTGGCAGCACATTTAGAGAAAAAGAAAGCGTTTGCGATGTCTGTGTCTCTCTGTCTCTCCTTATCAGGGCCCTGGTTTGACCGATGCCAGAGATCCTTGTCAGACTGTTCTGGATAAGTGCACGTGATATGAGCACAGCTGGGAGAGCAAACGCAGTCTGAAGAAGCCGGTTCTGATTAGGAATACCTCCCCAGATCTTCTGTTCCAGTCTGAGATCAGACCCAGGTGTGTTTTCATGTCTGTACACGTGTATAAAAACCCCTGGCACAGTCTCAGTCACACTGACCCACTTAGGGCCACGTCCCGGGACAGAGACCAGACTCACCAGAGGCAGAAAAACACAACTCTGTGAGGTTATATCAACACATTCACATGGCGTGGCATCCCGACACTTTTACACGCTATAGAAAAGGGGACGAATAATCGATTGTATTGATTTCTTCACATCCGGATTTATTTATGCAGTGGGGAAAGCGACAGCGGCAAAGGTCACTTCATAGAACGTGTTCAACCATGGTCGGAGTTCAGGGCATAACGAATAACATTTAATGATGTGATGCAGTCAGAGAGAAGAAGAGATCAGGCAGGAATCTGCAGATGTGAGTAGGTCAGAGAAGATGGCAGCTGCACTATGTACTCTCTCTGCAACATCAAAGAAACATAAAAGAACAGGCTAATGCTAACTGCACGGTCAGGATGATTCTCAAAAGACAGGAAAGCAAACTCTTCTCCGGGGTGTAGTGAGTGGGGACAATGCCTTGCTCAGTGGATTTGAACCTGAAACCCTCTGGACACAAGTCTAGCTCCTCAACCACTAGGCCACCAATGCCCCCAACCTAAACTTTTAAAAGTTTGTTCGTATTTCTAGCTTGTGTTGATTGTTATTACATAGTTTATGTTGTCCTCCACCTGTGCCCTACACCCATTTTTCTGGTGTAGGGCATCAGAACCTACCAACCGTGGTGTAACTTCAAGGGAAAAACAAGCTGAAAGCGTTCCAGTCTGTTACAGTGGTATCCAAGCATATCAACATAAGGCTGCATCTGATGGCTGTGGAATTGTGGCTGTGGAATCCCTGGTGGTCCAGTGATTAGGATCCAGCAAACTCACCGCCACGGCCCGGGTTCGATTCCTGGTCAAGGAACGACATATTGGGGCAGTTGGTGGTCTGGTGGTTAAGGAAGTGGTCCGCAAGGTCCCTGGTTCTAATCCCCCTACCGCCAAGTTACCATAGAGGTCTACTGAGCATTGCACCGTCACCACTCAAAGCTCTGACAGTGATAGGAACCACAATGTCACAAAGACAAGGAGTTTGTTTTCCTTTTGGAATCATGAACAAGTAGGCAAAGACTTCATGCACTTCAGTTGCATTAAATGTATATTTAGTATACAACAGAAAAAATGGAAAGACACCCCCAACTTAGAACAACTTTTTCCGAAGTCAAAGACCCAGAGACCTGCTGCCAACAAAAGAACCCAAGCAGCAACAAAGACAACCTTCAGGAGTGAGGCGAATATATACCCATGGCACCAGGTGACGCAGGTGAGTCTATTAACACAGGTGAGCGTGATGACACTGATTAACTCCACCCACAAGAGGAAAGACAGATCTCACTCAGATTCATCTTCATCCATTTATCCATTACTGGGTTGCACTTCCCCAGTAGTAACTAATTTTACTACTGGGGAAGGAAAGCAAAGGTTGTGAGCAGTGGTATCACAATGTCTCGGTGATAAGGAACTTTCCTCCTCGTTCCTTCGAGCTGGAGGATTCGAACCCGAAGCCTTGCAGATCCAAAATTGATCCCTTTACCTCCCGGCCACCGCCACCAACCGGGAAAAATTATAATTACACCAACAATTTAAAACACACATTGAAATGAAAGTGTTATCCAAGGACTTCTCTATATAAATACATTTACTAGACTTAGATCCAATGTGTTCAATGTGTTACCCGGTTACAGGAGCAGTACTCTCCACACTGCCACCCAAATCACACCATACTGTGAGCCTTTCTGCGGTTGGAAAGCCCATGTGGAGCTCTCTGTTTTAGAAAAAAGCCATATTATAATGGTAGACCAACTAACTGTGAATGTAAATGCCCTCACCCTGACTCAGATTTTGGGGTTTACATATGAGCACTCTGATGCAAATTCATTCCCTAAAGAACGGGCTGTATGGGGCACAAGCTCTGCAGCCCACTGTTATGCAAAGAGGAAACCGTCTGTGAGCAGCCAGTAAATGCATCAAAGATTGTTTTGTCTCCCTCCAGTTTGGCTGCCTTGGTAAAACAAGTGAGTGATGCCAAGTTTACTCCTCAATATACATTCATCACTGACACAGTGGCCGTGCTGCACAGTGTGGAGTTGGTCCTTTTTCTTGGGCACTTCATGGGCGATAAAGCTGATATCTACCCATTGTGGCATTTCCTTGAATTGAGCCACTGCAGTGGAGTGAGTGAACAGAAAGTCAAGTTTCCTCAGAGAAGTTTTTCCTGGCTCTTGATAGCACACACAGCCACAACAATGGCCAGATCTTTTGGGTCATAACCCCTAATTACCGCAGGACCAGAAGTGATGACGGCCGCCTGTCAGCGTGGCCTGTGAAATGGTTACCTGAGCTGGGACTATAAGCACCGGGTGACATGGGCCAAAAAATGCTCCAGCACCTCGGATGAAAGGTCAGTGTTATGGATCCACCGGGCCATTTCAGCACCCGAGGGGGACTTCTGACCTCTTGGTTTTCACTGATGCCCAGTTCTGGGTCCACGGCTGGGGTGGGTGGGAGGATGAGGATGGGGGTTGCTCATCATTTCCCATATCTGATAGCCATCTGCTCCCTCTCTCAATACAATATCCTCCTCTGCCCACCAGGATCAAGGCCGTCCGCACCAATCCTTCGGCAGAGTTACGGCAACAAAGACAAGTTCACTGAAATGGACATTTTTTTCTCATCACCAGGGTTGTGTGATACTGTGAACTCGACCTGTTCCTTTTTTAGGGGATGCTACAGTGAATTAGCATTCACCATCTCCCCCTGTTCTCTCCATCTTCTGCTTTAAGTCCAAATACCTCCATCCAAAGTCCTTCTTCACTGCATCCATCAATCTCCTCTTTGTCCCCTACCTGGCAGCTCCATCTCTAGGATCATTCTTCTTCCAATGGCTCCACTGTCTCACCTCTGAAAATGTCCAAACCATCTCAATCTGTCTTCTCTAGCATTTTCTCCAAACCTTTCTGTCTGTGTTGTCCCTCTAATCACCTCATTCCTGACCCTGTCCATCCTTGTCTCTCCTAAAGAGAATCTCAGCATCTTTAACTCCTCCACCTCCAGCTCTGTCTCCTGTCTTCTACCTATTCCTGGTGTCTCTAATCCATCCATCATGGCTGGTCTCCCCACTGTCCCTTCACCTTAGCTGACTCTCTTCTATCTCAGATCACTCCTGACTCTTTTCTCCATATCCTAAGTATCTAAACACTTGTACCTCCTTAATTTGTTACTTCACTTTTACAAATATTTTGTAATGTCCTAAAATAAAAACATTTTTTGGACATCTTATCCAAGATGCTTCTAAAAGTATTTGAGATACTTTTATACTTGGAAAGTTCAGCTCTACTTTGATTCATCCTACAATCAACAACTGGAGCAAAGAAATGACACCTGAAAGCCTTAGATCCGCCCATGGGGAAAACTGGGAGGATACAGTAGTGCGAGAGCGCGCCTGCGCGTTCGCGCTGAGCTGTGG
>JAFBJS010057541.1:418958-442577 GCA_016785265.1 Paraplagusia blochii
CATTCCTGATCCTGTCCATCCTTGTCTCTCCTAAAGAGAACCTCAGCATCTTCAACTCCTCCACCTCCAGCTCTGTCTCCTGTCTTCTACTTATTCCTGGTGTCTCTAATCCATCCATCATGGCTGGTCTCCCCACTGTCCCTTCGCCTTAGCTGACTCTCTTCTATCTCAGATCACTCCTCACTCTTTTCTCCATATCCTAAGTATCTAAACTCTTGTACCTCCTTAATTTGTTACTTCACTTTTACAAATATTTTGTAATGTCCTAAAATAAAAACATTTTTTGGGACATCTTATCCAAGATGCTTCTAGAAGTATTTGAGATACTTTTATAATTGGAAAGTTCAGCTCTACTTTGATTCATACTACGATCAGCAACTGGAGCAAAGAAATGACACCTGAAAGCCTTAGATCCGCCCATGGGGAAAACTGGGAGGATACAGTAGTGCGAGAGCGCGCCTGCGCGTTCGCGCTGAGCTGTGGTGGAACTTTTTCTGAGTGAAGTTTATACAGAACGAAAGAACTGATGGGAGCGGAGCGGCGTCAGACCACAGGAGCGATGATATAACACACGGAAAAAAACATTTAAGAGAGGAAAAAAAAACACACCAGAGAGAAGTTGGAATCAACGGGTCACCGTTTTTGGCGTTACATCCCTGGACAAGTGAAGTCATCAACGGGTGGTAAGTGAAGAGAAGTTATTAAGTTATACAGAACCAGAAACAAAACAGAAAACTTGATCTGTGTTCATAAAAATCGTAGAAACGCGAAAAAAATTAGTTTCAACAATCGCAGATTAAAGTTTGGCTTTTTTACAGCCAATCAAAGCCAGGCTGGACTTTTTTCTTCTTTTCTTTGTTTTCCTGTATGTCTCAGAGTGATGATCTGTGTTGGACTCTTCACATGACTCACAGCAGCGGTCGATAAGTCTCTTAAGTTTCACCTCTTCACATCCACATGTGTTCTGTTTGATGAAAGTCTTCAGATTGCGCTCACAGCGCGCCCTGTGGAGCAGTTTGGCACCGAACGCGTCTTTGTGATTTTTTTTTTCTTTTCTAGTGAATTTCGGCACCATCTACTCCAGACACCTGAACCTCTGAGTCATTGCCCTGCTGATATTTCAAATCCTGCTTAGAACTTGCCGGTGCAAGTGCGCGCACTGCGCTGTCTGATGTTAATCTCCCACCATGCGGAAAGCAGTGGCGTATTAAAGGGTGGCACAGGGTGGCATTCACCTGAAGGCTAATAAAAGTATTGTTTTTAGAGTTTTAAACTCGCGGAATGAAATCTCCTGACGTGGCATTTTACTTATTGCGTGCAATATTTCGATGAATTGAATTGATACCATTTCGAGTCTAGATTATGACTAGGGATGCCAATATTTGTTGGCCGATCTTATCAGCCCAAACTTAGCATACGTGCACAATATCGATATGATATTGTTTTTCAACCGATAATTAATGCCAGATAACGCAATTTCTGGGTTTTGTCAATTTTGCTTCACACGACGGGTTCCGATACATTTCCGATATCAATATCGGAAAATTAAGTGTTAAGACAAGGCAATATTTAATGTTGGACATCTCTAATCTGGCCAGCAGCTGTCTTAACAGTTAATCAACCAATAGTTGTCCAGATGACATAACCAGATCCAAAAAATGTTACATTATCAATGGGACTGTAATTGTAGAGTGATGTTGCACTGAACTGTAGGTATATTGGATAAAAACATGTATGTTGTTCAAGTTCACCTTTTCTATAAGTTGACTTTAGTATTGAATACTAGTAGAATAACAGTATTTATTATTCACATATGGTCTAGCTGCTCCAATTCCTGGTTTTCACCAAGGTGGCCAGGCTTTGACTTATGGTATGGAAACAGAATCTCTCCTGATGATCTCCTAGGTGTCTAGTAAAGTTTTATCCATCTATTTTATTGATTAATATGTGATCAATTATTCATTTTTAAATTGGTTCACAGGCATAATTGAAAATCATCGTCCCCAGACAATTTAATTTTTTATCCTACAAACCTTTAGTACGTATTTATAATTATGTCTTTACTGACTAAATCCAAGCCTTTTCCTTTTAGTTGAGCCTGTTCATGTTTTTATTCAATTCTGATTTAAGAAAATATTTTTGTTTTGATTCAAAGTAAAAAAAAGCAAGACTCATCACTCAAGATATAACAATTAGGGAACGCCTTAAAGACGTGTCTTAGCTTGTTTAAAATCTGATCATGCAATTTCACTTTTAACTGAATGCAATTTATTGCTCTATTGTCGCTGAGTAGTCTAATTAAAAGGGAGAAGGTTTATTTGGCGCAGTGTTTGATCTCGTAAACTGAAACCAAACAGGATTAGACAAGCTGCTCCAACTGCCCTCAGAAGGAGGTGGAGGTGTTTGCGTGCATGTTGAAAAGGCACCATTTACATTTTTTCCCAAACTACCTAGAACCTCTGCCGAAGGTTGAAGCAGAGGTTACATATTTTTAGTTCAAACTACCAGTTAGATCAGTCGGTGCTCAGAAATTGTGCTAATGAGAGGAGAAGTCAGGCCAGGTGTTAGCTGGGCTGATGACCTCAAGCAGCCTGACTCAGTAAGTAATGACAAAACTCCAGCAGCGTCAACACGCCATCTTGTCATCCTGTGCTCAACATTGTCTGAAATGTACTTATTCATTCGTCTTTTGCAGCTTAATCCCTTTCTGGGCCGCAGGTGTGGCTGAGGCCAATCCCAGTAGTTATGGGGCAGAGGTGGGGTACACCCTGCACACTGTGCTGGTCCGAGGCCAAATGTAGAGACAATAACAATTCACACCCAGACTTATGTGGTAAATGTTGTGCGTCCGAAAGGGAGGAAGGTGTTGTACGTAAAAAATCCTCTGTATTAAGGAAGCTCAATGCAGAAAGCCTGAGGATCAAAACAGTCAACCACTGAAATTGCTGTAAGGCAAGAAGGCTCGCCAATGTTCCACGTGAGATGACATTCTTATAAAGTATGTCCAATAATAACAATTGGCCATTGCCACTAAGATTGTTATGGCCTTTTTCTTTCGATAAAGAACATTTTATTAGAAAATGCAAAAATTGCTGGAATCACACATAGGTTCCTGAGATGTTTACCTCAATTGTGCTGGAAAATGGTTACATATATCAGAATAGGTGGATATCAAAATGAGAAATTACATGATTGGACATATCAGACATCGGCAAAAAGTCAATATCAGACATCCCAAGTTCTGATCAAGGCCATTTCATGTTTTTTTTTCTGACAGGATACCTCACTGACATTTGACTTGGTTGGATAACTAAAGGAGCAAGAAAACCTTTTGACTGACAGGTGGTGGGCAGTGAACCTACCACCTCTAGCACAGCCAACACCCCAGCTGCCTCTATGCTCATCAACTTGACCGTAGCCGTCAAAGAAACTCGTGCCTTTCATGGAACACTGCCTGCCAACATCACCACTGCCCCTGAAGCTGTGGAAGTGACGGCCATGGACCCGGTGCTAGTCGCCCCTCCACCGCCATCACTACCACCTCCACCGCCTCCGCCACCACCACCACCCCCACCTCCACCACCACCCTCTTCCTCATCTTCACCTTTTAGCAGAACGGACAGCGTGCGTCGAAGCCGGCTAAGGAAGCTGAACTGGGAGCGAATCCCCAAAGAAAAGGTAGAGGGGAGGAAGAGTGTGTGGAGTGGAGCGACAACGGGTGAGGATGAGTTCCCTATTGATCTCCATTCACTGGATGAACTGTTTGGTCAGAAGGATGTAGAACCTCAGGACAGAACCAGCACCCTGAGGCGCCGTTCAGCTCTGTTGCACTGCAGATCCCCACAGGACAACGCAGAAGAGGTCAGACAATTTCACTGAGATAAGGTTTTATTGATCCAAAATCGGGGAAATACTTTCCTGACATTCTTTGTATGTTTGCAGATCTCGTTGTTGGACTCCAAACGCAGTATGAACATTGGAATATTTCTCCGCCAGTTCAAGATGTAAGTCATTGTGTTTGATAATGATTGGTACGTGTTGGAAGTATATCTTCAAGTTGAAGCTTTATCCAAAGTTCTTTCTTCTACAGGTCATTATCAGTCAGAGAAAACAGAAGTGTAACTTAGCTCAGGGGATTGTACTGAACTGAACTGAAGGGTGAAGGTCATCTGTCTAACATGGATGAGTGTCTTTGCGTTTAGACGGGTGTGAAGTGTGAAATTGTGAAAGGAGTAAGGTAGTCTGGATTATATTGCAGGAGACAGGTGTGGGAGAGGATGCATCAGGGAATGAGGGGCGTCAAGATGGGAGGCCTGTGACTCTCTTGAACCAGATGACACTTCTTGACACCACCCTTGTGAAAGTGTCTTATGTTGAAACTTCCCCTACTGAGAGAGTCACAATGTCAACCTTTATTCTTCAAAGCCTCTATAGCTTTGCATGTCATGTATAGTGCCGATCAGCGATGGCTCGTGGAACCCCTGCTGTACGACGTCTGAAGCATTGTTCATGCTAAGGAGGGTTTCCTTAGCATTAAAAAGATTCGATCTCTAGTTTTTACTGATGAAATCATGTGGAGCTAACATGCTGAATACTCAAACCGGCTCTTTTCCGAAGCAGTTTGCTAGCATCAGCAGTAGTAGCCTAGTTGTCAACGTTTGCTAGGCCTCACGTTTCGAATCCACCAGCTGCCAGGTTGCCACTGAGGTGCTCTGAGGATAGCACTATTTTGACCCCCATAAATTCCAGTTGGCTCAACACCCACAGGAAGGCTCACAGCATGGTGCAGTGTGATTTGGGTGGCAGTCGTGGAGAGTGCAAACATTAAGGGAATATACATACATTAGGTCATGATAATCTCAATTTGACAAAAAAAAGTTCACCTATAATCAGAAAGGCAGCCAATAATGTGGCAATAGTAAATGGAACTCTAATTATTTTGACGTGCAGACAGATTGACAGTCACAGGCACCATGCTCCCACACGTTTCCAACTGAAAATGGCTTTATTTTTCCAAACCAGATTTGTCAGGACTTGTAAGAGAAGCCATTAAGTAGGAAAGTCTAGTGTACACAAATATTGGTGCATTTGCGAGCTTACCCATTCTTTGTTGTGCTATTAGATGAACAGACCTGGGTGTACTTTAGGCAAAATGTGGTTTTTGCATTGACATCAGAGATGTTCTTTTGTAATGTTTTCATTATGTGGCAGCTCTATTTATAGTAATTTATTGTGTTGTTCTCAGCAGAACTTGTTGAGACAAACAAACGCTTCCAAAACAACATTGTTTCACGGCTACCTTCTTCTAGTGTTAGTTCTGTCGTCAAAGGTTTAAAGTTTATTTCAAAGCCTGCCAGTTGAATGGGTTGAATTTGAAAGGGAAAGCCCTACATGAGCCTCTGTGATGGGTTAGGGTGAGGGCGGTTGAAGGGGTAAAGTGAAGGGGAACGACTGGAATACAGGACAGATGTGCCATGGGTCAAACAGTCACTCGTCTTTGTTTCGAGACTTTCACCTTGACATCCTTAATCTTTTCCCTGTACGTCTGCTATTTGTTTGCTCAGTGGTTTTTGCCACAGTGTGGTGACAACCAACACTCCCTTCCTGACTTGTTTGACTGATAAAAAACGAGATACCGTCAGAAACAAAGTGCTGATATTCCGCCCGACATGGGTTTTCCTAAAAGTGTGTCCTGCTTTTTCTCAGACTGAACAGCCCGTCGTATGTGAACACTGATGTCATGCTACAAAACTTTCATTGTTGGCTGCTTTTCCTCAGGCCTGCTAAAGAGATAGTGGAGGATATCAGGCAGGGTGCTGGCGACCGTTACGGAGCGGAGAAACTGACAGAACTCTGCAAATTGCTCCCTGACAGCGAGGAGGTAAATAGACTTTTTTGGTATACACACATAAGACACACATAAGAGTGACAGACCCCCTCCTAATACCCTCCCCCTGTTCTTATTCATCATCTGGTTCTGGTTAGGATGATCCAAAGTTTGCCATTACACCACTTTGTTGTATGATGTGGTCTCTTCTCTTTCTAGCGCAGGAGCAATTTCACACAGATTGGGACAGGGTGTTGAGAGCACGTAAATTTGTCTTAATTAAAGTTGTTTTCCAGGATTTATTTAGTATCTCTTTTCCCCCAGGAGTCCCGTCTGAAGAGGTTCTGTGGAGAGCGTAGCTTGCTGGGGGAGCCAGATCTTTTTATGCTGCTGCTGGTGGAAACTCCAAGGTAAACCACACCTTGAATTCCCCAGAAGTCATTTCTAAATGCTTTGTTACCTTTTGGTTTTTATTGGATTCTTGTCCATTTCAAAGACTGAAGTGTGATGACATGAGGTTGTTTAGGTGATGATTGATCACATGTGGTTTCTTGACTCTGTCATCACACCTGTCTCCTCCATCCATCCACCCACCCACTCATCCTTCTCCAACTCTTTTCCATTAGTTTTCGTCTTCGTCTTGATGCCATGATTCTGCAGCAGGAGTTTGACCCTGCGCTGACTTCTCTGTGTGTGGCAGCCAGATGTCTGAGGGAGGCGGCCAGAGGTAAAGTAACAGCGGGGAGTTGTGTACCTCACCATTATGAAGGTCTAGGTTTCCTTTGACCTTTTTAAAGCCTCTATTTAGGGTAATAACAATTGAGTCTCAAAGACAAAGCCCATTTAACATGCAACACAAATCGCTTATTTTGCGGAAACTCTACGTCATATTGATGGTTCCTCTCCTAAATCAGTCAACTATTTTCTTCATACAAATTCCAAACTTGCTTGTTGTTTAAACTGCATTTTTTATTTGCTTTCCTAGAACTACTGAGTTGCCCTGAATTGCACTCCATCCTCCGCCTGGTCCTCAAAGCTGGAAATTACATGAATGCTGTGAGTGTTCCTGTCTGTTGTGATGAGGATTTCTTTAGTCTGACAGAGAGTCAGCCTCTATTTTGATTATTTGTTTACAACGCACCAATCTGTGGTGGTTTGTGTTTGGATGTGTGTTAAGAGGCGTCATTCTGACTGTGCACCTGGTATTTGTGCTGTTTGGTTTGAGTTGTCACACGTCGTGTGCACATATGTCATTTTGACCTTCCAATGTGCTGTCTCAGGGTGGATATGCAGGGAATGCTGCTGGTTTCCGGATTGCATCACTGCTCAAACTGGCTGACACCAAAGCCAACAAACCTGGCATGAATCTGCTGCATTTTGTTGCCATGGTAAGAACTATGAAGAATTAAATGCTTTGTAAAAGACATGAACTTGAACAACAAAGATTTTAGTCAATAGTTTGTTATAAGTTTTTTATTGTGTCCAAAACAGTAGCCAGTGCATGTAGTCTTGAAAAACGAGCATATGATTCAGACCAGATTTACGAGTGACCGGCAGTGTCTTCTCAAAACAATAGTGGAATAATCATGTGTGTTTGTCTCCACAGGAAGCTGTGAAAAAGGACCAGAGTTTACTGTCATTTCCCAGCCAACTGGGTCATGTTGGATCCGCCTCCAGGTCTGTCTTTTCCCAAACACACGAGAGAAAACAGTGTTTACCTCTTTGGTGCAAGTAAACACTAAAAGTGCAGGACGCTCAACGGTTATTTTTACTAAAAAAAAAACAAGCTTTATGGATTTTCTTTCAATTATGGCCACATAGTCCTCACACACTTCCCAGCCACATGCTATTATATTATTGACTTCAAGCATTTGCCAAACACTTGCAAAAAGTGGAAGGCTGTAAGGATACCAAGAATTGACAAGATCAATTGAATCATCTCAATCAAAACTAATCATTATTCTGATAAAACTCATTCAGATTTTCAGTTGTTTAGTAGCCCTGGTATTTTTATTTCCTGCAGATTGTGCGAGGAGTCTGTGTTAGAGGATCTGTCCAGACTAAAAAGCAGAGTTGCGTCCCTGAAGGACAACATCCAGATTGAGGCAGCGATTCAGCACCAATCCCAGTCTTTTTTGGAGGTATTGTATATAAGCCAGCTAAAATGTTTACACTGCGCTTATTATTCTCATTTACGTTTGTTATTAGTAACTTGAATTCTCATTTACAGGCAGCAGAGGAGAGGTTGAAGGATGCAGAGAATGAGGTAGAAGGTATGAGAATGTCGAGTCAGGCTCTGGTGGAGTTTTTCTGTGAGGATGACAGCACTTTTAAACTTGAGGAGGCTTGCCGGGTCTTCCATTCATTTTGTCACCGCTTCCAAAAGGCTGTTCAGGTTAGTTAGAGAAAATCATTGAAAAGTGAGAAATAATCAATACAAAGGGAAGCCAACTTAAGACAAATTATTCTTTTCTTTTAGGAGAATGCAGAGCGGGAATTGAAGGAACAGAAACGTTTGCAACGCCAGCGTGAAATAGGTGAGAAGCGACGCTCTCTGGCGGTCTGTACTGGGCTGGACCTTGGCCTGAGTTTAGCCAGAGAGCCTCACCACCAGGAGAACCAGGACGAGCTGGAGAAACTCTTAGAAAAGAACTTGAGCTACAGTTGGAGTCGTCGCAGTCTCAGAAGCTCTGACTCTCGCAGACAGTCGCATCACTATCCCAGTGATGCTCATCCCCACATTTCATCCCTTGTAAGGAGCTTCCCTGCTTTGGGCAGTAGCCCCACATCGGACTCTGATCAATTTAACCTCTCATCTGACCATGAAAGCAGCATGGTGCTTTGTAGCTCTCCAGAAAGCACGTGTTCCTCCACTGATCAAGAACGTGCTTCAAGAAGTAGAAGTGAGGGTGAACATTTTCCGACAAGAAGTCATGGCGAGACATCTGCTCAGGAGTCGTATAAAGTTGTTAATTGTTGTCTTTCAAAGCAGGGACATAGCTTCACAATCAAAACAGAGCCCGAGAGCATTTCATACATGTTGCAAAACCAACAAGGAATGAAAGGACTTGAAAAAGAGCACACAGATTTGATAAAGACAGAATTTTCTGCGCAATCCTGTGCCACCTCTGCTGCTACGGATACATCAACATGCGTTGACAGTCACAACTCTATAAACACACCAAGCATGACAGTATCGGGCAAAAATGACTCTCTTCAAAGTAAAATGTCATACACAAGCTCTTCTGTTAATGACTCTGTACATGAGACTGTTCAACCCAGTGGAGTATCTTCTAATGGTGACAGCAGGGCTCAGTTGTTTAGGTACCAGAAATCTCAGAGCCATACGCTAGCATCAGGTAAAAGCGAGACACAATCGGCAATGACACCTGTAACAGGTGCAGCAGTGTCTTTCTCAGAAGAGGAAATAATAAAGCGGATGGATCCACTGGAGGCAACAGCACCGGTAGACAACAGCTGGATGCCTTCGAGTCTCCCCGAGTTCATCCAGTCACAACCAGAGGAATACTCAGACCTGCCAAGTTCCAAGAGGGAGAACGGGAGATCCTACTCTCGTGTTGGCGAAACGTTAGAGTGTCACACTTTAGTTAAAGGCCTGCGATCCTACGAAGCCTTTTCCCCACCATCTTCCCCTCTCCCACGACCTGCCCCCAGCCTCTGTTCCAAGTGGAGGAAAGAGAGAAAGATAGAGAATCAGGAGCGGACAGGGTCTCCAGCATTAAAGGAAAATCAAACCACGAAGAACGCTGCGCAAGGTGGCGCCGGATCTAAAAGAGTAACTGTGTCGCGGACGGCATCCTCCGGCACCAGTGGCATTCCCAGGGTCCAGTCCAAAACCGAGTCTTCAAATGGGTGTACAGCAAGTGCAAGTCCGTCTGCAACCAGTCGGCTTTCTATACCTCGCACAATATCAAAACGATCCTCTCCTGTTCTCCTGCGTCCAACTAACATCCAGGCAGATGTAAAGAGGAGCAATAGCACAAGAGAAAGGACTGTCAACAATCCACAAACTCCAGGAAAGACCAGTGTGGCACGAAGGTCCTCGGAGAGATCTGCATCAGAGAGGGTTTCTGGAAGTATGTCGTCGTCATTTGTCAGGGGAAGTCCTGCTCGTGTCTCCAAACGTCTAGCACCAAACTCAGAGACTCAGGTCTCGTCTCACACTCCAAACAGTCCGTCCTGTGCCACAGCCAAGACGATACGGACAGCTGTCATCTCTGCAGCCCGTAATAAGTCAGCCAAGAGCACCAGCTCCTCCACTGCTGGATCTAAAATACCAGCTTCTCGTCTACCTGGTCCTAAAATTCCTCGAGCTACTGCAGGTCAGCCACTGTGGAGATAATACAGACCATGCTGTGCAGTATGATTAATTTTACAGGTATTTTAATATGAAACTCGGTAAAGGTGTGACGTTAATGATGATAATGATCATTTTGGCTTTAATTGCGTTTCTAAATTATTACAACAACATGGCTCAAATGTCTTTGCTTGACAAACATGGCTTTCAAACAGGAAGCAACAGGTTTGGCAAAAAACTCTTTAATTCTGACCTCCTCTGCATTTAATTGTGTCCTTTGCAGGCAACAGGACACAATGGGACCACTACGCCCCAATTACATGTCATACAGGAAGTTTTTCAATGACACTGACATAGTTTATTTTTAATTATTACTTTTTAGGAGGTGAAAATGTGACGTTAATGCAACGTGTTCGTCTGTATCACTCGAGTATTTCACGGTCCTAACTTAACTGGGGTACTTTATTGAACTGTTCACCCTCTTTTTGAGAGGTCTAATCAGTCTGATGCACTTTAAGAAAAACAGAAAAAGTATCTGTGAGCGGATGATTTCTGTAATTGTTGTTAATATATTAAGATATTATGTAACTGTATGGAAATGTTTTGGTTGTTATTCATTGCATTATGTGGATTTGTAAACTGAAAAGATGAATAAAAGATGAAAAGAAAAAAATGTATGTTTTTTTATTGAACTTTCATAGTAGTTAAATAAAAACCAGGAATCTGGAGTCAACTCTTAATTTCACTCAAACATCTAGCTGTCTTTGAGAGCCCATTCTCCCCTTATGTTTCTTTTCCACTTCTGTCCTGCTTTCTACAACTCCCAAATCAGTCACCCTTAATTTTGTCAGTACCGGTTGCCATGGAAATGCTACAGATGTCATGGGGAATCTATAAGCAGAATGGTAGAGTCTCAGGGCTGGATTGGAGGGTGACTGTTGGTGAGGGTCTCAGTGGGAATGTTCTGTTTATAGGCCTCAGTGACGCCAATCCCTCATGGGAAAGCCAATAAACTGGTACGTCTTTGTTTCTTGAGTGTCCGGTCGCCAGTCACTGTTGGCCTCTTAACCTGGCTCAGTATATAGAGGTGACATCATCATTGGGTCTCCAGGGGTGCAGGTTCAACTAGTCAAAAGTGATGCCTTTTAGCTGTTGTCTGAACCAACAGGCTGTAGGGACAGTGTCACATCTAGTGGCCAGTAAATCATATAGGGTCTTCCAGATTTCTTCTGAATACAGAATAGACATCTACAACACTGAAGACCTAGTTGTTTGTGGTCTGAATGTATGGGTGTAACTAATGTATAGACAGTAAAACACAGGAATAATTGGCGAGAATGTGGCAGATTAAAGAGAGAATACGGCTTAATAAGTTCCGATGCATTCAGGGCTCTCTTCAAAAGTTGGCAACCAAACAAAATTCTCCAGACCCCATGGCTTGAATCCACTGACTGTGCTGAAAGTGTTAGGTATGGGAACATAGTTTCCTGAGTCTGTCAGAAAATGTGTTGCTGCTGTTGGTAGTTTTTACTGCCATCATCAGCCGGTTGAGATATATAATTATAAGTCACCATAGGATTCTTTAACTTTAATTATAGGTCAGCCGAAAGACAACAAAGAAACAATGTTTATATACAAGGAGCCTCAAGCTTCCTCACATTTTCCTGCAGAGGGAGCTATGGACACAATTTGAATGTAATAACACCAAAGGCAAACTTTGAATTGATTTACTGCCACCAACTGGTGAAAAAAGTCCATTGTAAAAACTTTTAATCGCCACCATTTACCTTTTATAATGGGAAATAAGAAATTAGTAAGAAAGCCAAAGCTGATAGATTGATTAAAACCTAATGCATGACAACCAATAGAAGAACATCTAATGAGAATTTATCGGGTAGGTTATGCTGTTTTCCAAATAAATTCTAAAATAGAATTTCTACAACCTTATACGTTGTATTCCTTGCGGCCAATGGTACTATAATTTGCATTATTTCGGTATAGTTTTAACAGCAGTGTTCTTCAACCACTGTGCCGTGGTACAGTAGTGTTCCGTGATATATAGTCAGATTTGGAAAATTATTCAATGGCGCATTTTTTGTTTGAATAACACATAAAATAAAGCAAATGCGATTGTGAAAGACATTTTTGTTGATAAAACTGTGATAAGACGTTATATTATTAATATAGGCTACAGTCGTTGAAGTAACATTGTTTTTCTGGTTTCTTTTTGCCTTTAGTCGAGTTCGTTATATTCTATTTTCTTTCAACTTAAGTACTTACAAAAAACAGGAGGGTTTTAGAAGTAGCACAACAGCTCCACCCGACGTATGACAGCCGGAACCGCGAAAAAAATAAAACTACAGCTAGCAGCTGTCATTGATAAGACGTTATATTATTAATATAGGTTACGAAGGTTGACGTCAAATTTTTTGTCTTAGGTCGAGTTCGTTATACTCTGCGTTCTTTCAACTTATGTACTCACACAAACCAGGGGGAATTAGACGTAGCACAACAGCTCCACCCGATGTCTAACATCTCGAACCGCGAAAAAATAAAACTACAGTTACCAGCTGTCATCACTTCTGTACGTCACTTTTTACGTAACGGACAGCTCCCCGGATGCGGCTGTGATCTAGACCAAGCAGAAAGAGATCGAAAGCCAAGTGGCGGTAAGTAACACTATCACACATTAATCAAATTTTAAATGAAATTTTGTGTTCTATGTGTATAGGGAACTTATTTTAAACAGTTACTGAAACGTCCCTTCTCGTAATAATAATTTGTGTGGAGAAACGACTCGGTACTAAAAGTTTTAACTTGTTTGCTAACTAGCCACCAAACTTGCTAGTTCCTTAGCTTGATGCTAACCAGGGGAACGCCTTGTATCAGTGGTGCATCGAACCAAATATTATACACTATAGAGTGGCGTTCTATGTGTTGCTTTAGTTGTTATATATTGCTTTGACTAATCTAACATATTTGTACACACAGTTGTTTACAACACAGAGCGGGTAAATTTAAACTATGTTCCGTTACTTACGACGTTGGGCTATGTCGGACTCGGCTAACACTTCTGCTAACTGTGTGAAGAACTGAGTTCCTGCAAAGTTCCAGAGGACATTTAATATGTTTTTCCTCTTAATGACTGGCTCCAGTTTTGCTTTTTAGAAATGTTATTAAGGCACCGACCGTCATGTCACTCCTAATCTAATAAAAACAAGCATCTATCTCAATTTACACACTTAAAACATTGAAAACTTAACTAAGACGGACGCAGCGATAATAACAGTGTGTTACCTGATATTTTGTGCCGTCATTGCAGCGGTTAAACATACGAATAGTGCAACAGACGCGCGAAAAGAATGTAAAAAATGTTAAGATTGCAAGCAACTGACACAGTGTTGCAAAGTAATGCACTGCTGCATTGTTTCTACGTTTTTCATGTTAACCTATTTTGTAATATCTACAGCAGGGGTGAATAAACAGGCTTAAGTGATCTTCCCAGATTGAAAACGCTACCTATATTTACATCTGTTTCTTCCCTATACAGATATTTGATACAAAATAGGTTGTTATTGTTTTTTTTTCTTTGCAAGTGCAGAATGTTATTCAACTGTGTCAAGCTTTCGCAGTTCTTGAGGGTTGTGTGCATCTGTGTATGCAATAACAATATTGGCCACCAGTTGTGAGTCTCTCAAGTTTAGCCTAATTTACACTGATAGTTTATGTTGATCGCTACATGTAAGTTATATCCACTGTTAAAGTTGTACCATGTTTTTTTCTGCCATTAAAAGGGACAGGTGAGTTTTTGAATACAGTAACAGGAAGTAAACCAGATTCCATCTTGTTGTCAGGTGCTGCAGCCCCAGTGGTCTAAGGCAGGATGCAGACCATAAAATGTGTTGTGGTGGGGGACGGGGCAGTGGGTAAAACCTGCCTGCTTATCTCTTACACCACCAATGCCTTTCCCGAAGAGTACATTCCCACTGTTTTTGACAACTACAGTGCTCAAATGAGCGTGGATGGCCGCACTGTCAGTCTCAACCTGTGGGACACAGCAGGACAAGAGGAGTACGACCGTCTGCGTACACTCTCCTACCCCCAGACCAACGTCTTCATCATCTGCTTCTCCATTGGCAGCCCCTCTTCCTATGCCAATGTTAGGCACAAGTGGCACCCTGAGGTGTCCCATCACTGCCCTAACGTGCCCATCCTGCTTGTGGGTACCAAGAAGGACCTGAGGGGCGACGCAGAAACGGTTAAGAAGCTGAAGGAGCAGGGCCTGGCTCCAACCACCCACCAGCAGGGCAACGCATTGGCCAAGCAGATCGGGGCAGTCAAATACATGGAGTGTTCTGCCCTGCAGCAAGACGGCGTCAGGGAGGTGTTTGCCGATGCCGTGAGGGCAGTGTTGTATCCAGTTACGAAAAAAAATTCCAAGAAGTGTGTGCTGTTGTAATTAATGGTTCCCACTTTGGACTGACAGAGAGATGATGGAGATCCACAGAATGCAGAGGAAGTCTGAGAAGAGATGCTCGTCGTCTAGCTCACTCCACGCCACTCCTAACAGTTCAGACGTTGTTTCATCTCCCCTTTTACTGCTCTCTTCCTTTTATTCATCTCCTGGAGGATTCCTCTCTGTTGCCATCATCACCAAAGTGACTATGCCAAAATGGGGGCAACAGAAAGCATCTTCTCTATCTTTCTTACATTTACTTTTTTTTTAATATTTACACTCTTTCCATTTACAACTGTCCTAGATTTAATAGCTTCTCTGCTTTGCATTATAAAGTGCCGAACATGGTTGTAACAAGCCATAATAACATTGAAACAAACCGAGCTGCCCTTTTTTTTGACTGGAGAGAAGAGATCTGCCTTTGGTCAGGTGGAAAAATAATGACTACCTCATGGTCACACCCAGGTTGTATCTCATGGGACTCCAGCAACGTCACCACTCACTCAATAAGATGAGGAATGTGTGTGATGGCTTTTATTTTGAAGTAGCTCGAGTCCAGACTAGGTGCAGTGACTCCTGGATGAATGCCAGTACCCTTTAAGCAATATGATTGGAGGCGAAGGCCCTCAGTGCTCAGGCCTTTGTGGCTGATGCTCGTGCCTCTCACACTGCTCTCATTGCCACATACGGACAAGCCAGTAAGCCTTAAATGATAAACTGGTCGATGAGAAGCAGCTGAGCAGTTTCCCCGTACAGCAGTAACGGAGAAAGTGTCATCAGACCTTTGCCAATACAAACCACTCTGGTACTGGATTTATTGGGCTGATGTAGTCAGAAAGTCAGGTTGTGGGACAGCTCTCCTCTGTCTTCATTTTAACAAGATGCTCACTCAGAGTGCCATTTAAAACATGCCTAAGAGTTCAACTTTGACCACGGTGGTGTCAAAGAGACTTTATTTTGTCTAATTGTGTTGGATATACTCTGTAAATGACTTTTTCTCCAGTTGTTTTAACCTACGAGTGTGGTAATGGCCAAAGTTGAATATATTTTTTGTAATAGCATATGTGTATTTCACAAGTATTTTTTTGTAATTAACTATCCGATTTGATATAAAAAAAAAAATCCACGAACTTCAGCATTTCCAGTTATTGCTTACATGTACGGTTAGCAAACTATGACCACTGCACAGCATATTATGAACGTAGAATACCAAAACAATATACCAGCTTGTGCTTGGCTTTTTTCCCCCTCTCTCTCTTATGTCACTGAAGAGAATATCAATTCATTTGGAAAAAAAAAAACACCACAGCTGCCTTGTTAATAATCATGTAACAGCCGTTGAGGTGAAGGGAGCCTGTCGATTGTCGAGGTGCCTTATTGAAACCAAAGTCCGTAATCATGCTCCTTGGTCATGTCGGCAACTTCACTTGTCAAAGCCCAATGCCTTAGTTTATATTGTAGAGCAATACTCTTAAAGACCCAGTTGCTAAATGTAAACCCTACGTAGTGTCTGTGCAATTTTCTTGGAAACTCTAGTGCAAAGAGCCACATACTAGATTGTGGTTAACATCTTGAACTGCACGTTGAAGTGACAACGACAAACATAAAAACATAAAATTAGCCCTGCCTGGTGATTTTTTTTTTTTTTTTAATGTACCATTTTTAACTTGAAGTTTTAGTTCAAATTGACTGTTTTTTTTGAGCTCTCAGCTGCCAGAAGTAAAAGCAGAACTCTTAAATAAAAGGTAGGATTTTCACTTGCTAAGGGTTACTGTAAATTAGCCTTCATTGCGGCTTGTGAGAAGTTGAGCGGAACACCAGCGGAAGGTTCCAAATAACAAGTGTTGTGTGTGTGTGGTCTGAGTTCTGCCTGAAAGAAGTGTGAAACCATTGGTAGATTGTGTCGAGGGTTGAACGTACGTGAACAATTTGTCAAACTGTCAACTGGTGAGCTTTTGTATTTTCTTTTTCCTTTTTTTTTTTTTAACCATGTTCTAATTTCACTCAATTAATGCTGTTGAAGGGGAAAAATACACCTGTGGCCTCGGTATGTCTGCGTCCCAGAGAAGTATGCTACCGTGTGTGCGTGGTACTGTGCTTTTACACTGGGAACTTGATTTGTAGAAATCTGTAATTGTTTTATATATAACAAAAGCATATTTGTATAAATGAACTAACAATGAGATGATTTTAAATTATGCCAAATAAAATGGTGGTCAAAACCAAGGTGTGTGTTTTCCGAGATGGTATTGTTTGAACACGAACGGCACACTTTTTCATCAGAGGAACAATAACTAACGTATGTGAGAGACTCATACAGTCAGCTACTTTTACTTTCATCAATGGAAACCACCTACGATTGGTCTTATGTGTTTAAGTTTTCTTTTACCACTAGATGGCAACACTTCTCCATTCCAGCTCTCCTAATTAAGAACCAGTGTCATTCTGTTGATGCTCTCTGGTCGTGGTTGATGATCTATGGCCGTTCAAGGTTAAGGGGAGTATTGTGTAACTTGTGTAACGAGACGCAGGAGCTTAAGCACTTGTGGGCGTTCCTTCTGAGAAATGTTTCTCAGACCTTTAAGGCTGGTGTCTGACGAATGACAGACGGTGTGAACTCCACCAAAAACTCATGGTAGCATCTCTGCAGCAACGTTTCCTCTGTGGTCTGTCAGACACACAAAAATTTTCCTCTCAAACACCATAAGCCCGTGGAGATGATGAATGAATGAATGAGATACCATGGGTGACTGATCAGTGATCCACCAGTAGAACCCTTGTTGAGAACTTTATCCACCTTATCAACAGGCATAGTTGCACCTCGTTGTCCCCAAAGTAACATATTTATCACCGATTCATGATGTGATAAATATGTGATGCTTTGTTTATGTAAAACTGAGCAACAAACACCTAAAAAATATGCAACTGAGCAACTCAACTGCGGCAGAATGTTAATACCTGGTGGTACCCTTTAAAAATATTGGATAGAATAAATTCACCTGTCAATCTGCAGCCCCAGTGGATTGTGGGAGAAATCCTTGTTAATGCTGCCCATGGTTTTGTCAGTGCAGCCTTCTGTTCTTCTGGTATTTTGTGTCAAAAGAGCACGTAATTCCCCGCTGTGTCCTGCAGGTTGTGCTGTGCATTCAAAAGCCCTGTTCGACCGTGTTTTTTTTTTTTTTTTTTAACAACATATGCTTTCTTGCAGTACAATTTGCACTGTTGAGAAGGGTTTGGATCCGAAATGGTTAAAATAAATTAAGATTTTAATGACGATGCCTGACACCATGGTGTTTCTGTAAGGCTTTCTCAGGCTGCTCTGGTTTCCTCTTATCTGATTGGACTGCATTGAGATGTTTTGTAAGACTTTCCAAGACTTTTTTTCACTGGTATTGAGTTACATCATCATATTTAACTGAATTATACTTCAGTTTCCTTTTGACTTGTCCCTTTTTCAGGAGTTGCCACAGCAAATCACCCTTTTCCATCTCACCCCTGTTCTTTTCATCTTCTACTCTAACTCCAACTACGTCCATGTCCCCACTCACTGCATCTGTCAATCTCCTCTTTGTCTCCTACCTGGTAGCACCATCTTAGATCATTCTTCTACCACTGTCCCTCCTCTGAACATGTCCAAACCATCTCAATTCTGTAGCTTTTTCTCCAAACCTTCCTGTCTGTGTTGTCCCTCATTCCTGATCCTGTCCATTCTTGTCTCTCCTGTAGAGAATTTTTCAGTCTTTAACTACCTATGTGGAGTAGCCGTTCCCTATAGAAGTCTTCGTTATCTCAGGAGGAATCGTTGCCCCCTTGGGTGTTTTCGCATGATCGGAACTGGCCTCCTTTTCAAAGACGATCTGAACCCGTCTGCTTCTGATGGCCAAATGAAAGAACACGTCTCACGCCGTTTTTGTGTTTGTCTGCCTCCTACACACACAGAATGTGTCCAGTTTTTGATGTGAAGTGAATGAAGACGTCTTTCATGTCGAGTGGTCACACAGGAAACCCAGCGTTTGAACGTAGCGGGAGGCGAAACGCTCTTTGTTCCGATTCTGCCCGTTTGATGGAAATGTGCAACTGAGGGAAAGTTAACCATCAATTGTCGCTTCAATGAGTCATCGGTGTGGAGCAAGTGGGAGTGCTGGCCTCCGTCAGGGCCTCCATCTCAGGCGCATCTATCACTTCTTCAATCTCCATGGTTTCCTTTCTTCCATTTCTTCGTCCATTTAATGAGGTGCAGACTGTGGCCTGTCCACGTCTCAGTGCTATTCAGTGAATGAAGTGGAGAGACTTTTCTTTTTTTTTCCCTTTTCTTCACTAAAAGATAAAAAAAATGCAAAAGGGCCTTGATCTAATAGAAGGCCTGCAGCTACAGCCATGGTTGAAAAAAAAAAACCTTTAACTCTACATTCAAATCAAACTGTTCCAGTAGAAGAGGAGATGAAATGAGTTGGAAGTGTGGGGGCATAAATAACGATTGAGAAGAGGGAGAGTCTGAGTCAGGTTGTGTCAAATGGGAAATGAAAAAAGTGGAGATGAAACATGAGAGAAAAGAGTGATGGAAGATTGTACGACATGAAAGTTCAATGTCTGGTCGTAAACGGAACAGATGGGTGGGAAACTGTTGACTTCAGAGTGACGTGACATCAGCAGTGATACTGATGAGACAAATATTTCACATCACCCTGCGACAATCTGAACTGAGAGCAACGGAAACATTTCATTGTCACATGAAAAATGTTGCATTGTGATGTTGAATCTCGTACGTTTGCAGGAAAAATAATCTCCTCCGCAACAGCGTTTCTTCTGCCTTAGCTGTTTTGTGTGTTATCTTTTCATTTCGGAGATGAAAAAGCAGGGCCTTCAACCCCCGTATGAAGCAGACTCTGACTAATCTGACTTAATGCGTATGATACAACAAACAGATACAAATCCTCAACTGAGAGATTACGGCGTGTGAAGTTGTACTACAAGGCGCACGATGTCTGTGAAGGGAAAACTGAAATGTTTTGGTAAACGATCACATGGAGCCTTCAAGCCTTCACTGCTGTATAATGAGTGTGTACAAAGATACTCAGTCTTCCCACTGGGATATTATGTGAGATTCACTGAGAAGTCTTATTAAAATACAGAAAATCATTCAGCATTTTACACAGAGCGGAACTGCAACAGTTGTTAGTTTGACGTTGGGGAAATTTCTGGAAATATATTAGATAATTAATTTCAGAAGATTATATGTATATATAGTTATATATGTACACACATATGTCTACACATACACACATATATATTCATCTATATACACATGCACACACATCTTAACACGTATAAACATACGACTATACATATACATATACATGTACAGCACATATACATATATTCACACACACGCACACACACACACCTATGTACACACGTATATAAATACACACACACATATATAAATTCACACATGCATAAACATATTCACACACACACACACATGCACACACACACCTATGTACACACGTATATAAATACACACACACATATATATAAATTCACACATGCATAAACATATTCACACACACACACATATGTGTACACATACACACACGTGTATATACAAACACACACACACGTGTATACACACATACAGTATATACATATGCGTACACGCACACACATATAAATACATATGCGTACACACACATACACTAGTCACACACACACACAAAGTAATGACATAAACCCTATATTTACCAACATATGTACATACGTGTCTAAATGAATCCTGATTTTCCGGAGTATAAGGCGCAACAGCCAACAAATACACATAGCAAAGAAATTACTCAAAATAAGTCGCTGAGCGCCCTCTAGCACAGTGTCAGTGTGAAAATACATAAAACAAATGTACATTTTTCAGTGGTACAGTAGCAGGGGCCCTTTCACAGCTGTGAAATTAGCAAATGTGAAATTATATATTTTAATATATAGGTTGTGACTTAGTATCAGATACAAACCCAGCAATGAAAAAAATTGCGATTTAAAGTAGACAAGATTGGAAAATATAGTTATGATTTTATACCATCTGCTGTAAAAGAAACATTGATTTTCTGGCTGTAACTTTTTTTTTTGATTGGAAATAAAGAATTTTCCTTTCTGTGTTTCGTCAACACACAGCTCTTCTCCTCAGAGGCAGCAGATCGAGGCCAGACGGAGACCTGTAGTCATTGATGTGTAATGAGTGTGTGAAGTGAAAGCAAACACAGAAGCAGAACAGAGGGAAGAAAAGAAGCGGAGCCCAGGTCTACTTAAGTATTAATTATGTTGGCTTGCAGTGATGAGGTGGGAAATTGCTGCCCGTGAATCACAATCACAAGTAACATCGCTGGAACACAAAGTCCTCAAGTGCCCTCCTTGCATTTTTGTATCGCAAACCCATCTCCTGAGTGCAAAGAGAAGCAGAACCGAACCAGGCTAATTGGCTCCTCGCTGTGATGCGGTCACGTCCGTTTTTTTGATGTGCGCTTCCTGCATTGTTCACGCGCCGTCGTTCACTCACGCCTGCATCACCGCGGTGGGTAGAGGCCAGATGGCACAGTCGACTCTTGACACATTTCGTGATGTGCGCTCACAGCATTTCGGGGCGATGGTTTGATGAAGTGAGAAAACGTCGAGGAGAAAGAAGTCGAGGCTCTTTGTCCGACATGCGGCAGGTAGGTGTAAGTCAAAGGGAATCGATCGGCTGATCTGAACTTTGCGGCTCTTTATTAATGTATCGCACAACACACAGAGATGTTGACCCTGACCAGCGTTTTCATTCCTGCTCTGAATCCTTTCAACAAGTCAGGGATCCATCAGTTATAGTTGGCCAAGACGTAAGTCACAATACTGTCGTATATTCTTGCTAGCTGCCTGTCATCACATGGTTGACATGGAGATAATGGCCCGTTGTGCAGGTCGAACTAATCGCACACTGAAAGCGCGGAAAACCTTATTTTCATGATCAGACATGGTCTGCAAATATGCGGTTGGTGGCCGTAAAGCAGACCGCAAACCACCATTTGACATACATAGACATATTTGTCTCAATCAATAGTTCTCGAATGGTTCCATCTTCATAGCTTCCTTCTATAACATTCAGTAACTGAACATATCAATGTATCTTCATTCTCATCCACTACCAGGTTGCAGCAGTCTCCACCACTGCCACCCAAATCACACCTCACCATACTTTGAGGTGTTGATCCCACTGGATATTATGTGGGTCTGGACGGCGCAATGATCAGAACACCTCAGTTGCAACCTGGCAGCTTGTGGATTCGAACCCGAAGCCACTCCCTTAATGGCTAGGCCATCGCTGCTGCCTTACCTGTACTCAAATATACCTAATATATTTAGTGTCGTATTTATGTTTCGTCACGCTCTATTCACTTTTGAAAACCAAAAAGGCAAATGGCAGGTGTCAATTAGCGTTAAAGGGCATTATCGCCACCTAGTGTTAAGGACAGTCAATAGACAGCACTCAACTACGTTAAAAAAATCCTTTCAAAATAAAAGTAACGCCTTTTTTGTCCCGGCAATGCCCTGCGAGCCACTGTTAAAGGGTTTGTGGCCCCAAAGAGGGTTGCGACCCACCAGTTAAAATCCCAGTGGATAAATAAATTGTAAGTACAGAGGAAAGTAGTTAAAGAAAAAATTAATTGACATTTCGAGGTAATGTTTACTAATAATATTTTTTTAATATTTTCCCCTTGTCAGGGTAAATGTCTCCAGAATAGAAAAATTAAAAAATGATGCTTCATTGCGTTGTTACAGCGTTAATGAGCAAACGTCAGGGTTGGTTGATGTTCCTCACTAATGGCCAGGTGTTGGGTTGGTGTGTCACCAGCTTTCGCTCGTACTCATTTGGAAGGCGATCGTTGGATACGGATCCAGAGAAGCTGCCAGTGAAAAATGTCGTTCAACACATAAAACTGAGACTGAACTAAAACGCTCTTCTTCTTCTCCGCCTCGACTTTCCAGTTCTGCTGCATCAGTTTCACTTTTCTCCTGGATTTGTCAGCAACACAGCAGCATCTTTTCAAAAAAAGCTGTCTATGCAGGTGGTGATTAAAAGGTCACTCGGTGACTGCAGGTGGTGCCAACAGAGTATAGATCTGCAAACATCAGCCAGACCCAATAACTCAGACACCGCCCCTCTCTGGATCACTGACTTCACTGCAGCAACATGTAACCCAGTCGTCAGCACGGAGAGCCAACTCGTGTCTGTCTGTGTCTTCTGGTATTGTCGAAACAGAACATCCTGTGCTGGCTCAGACCTCGTTCTCCTACAGCGCCCCCCCCGCACCTACTTTTGATCTCACGCTTCTCGACTTTGTGGGCCAGATCTTATCGCTCAGCTCACATGGGAGAAGATTGTGTGGTTTAACCAAGTGGAAAAGGCTATTTTCTTCCTATCTGGACCTGTGTCCCCCACACTCTCTTCCTGTGGTCAGGGGCCATCTCTTCTCATTTCAGATATCGGTTCTCAGAAATGCACTTCTCAGACTCTCACCGGCGCAGTCTCGGCGTTCAGGGTGTTCTTGTTTTGCAGGACGACGTGCTGGGAGTCTCTGTACAGTCTGGGTGTTAATCCAATTCTCTTCAGCCCCGGCTGAGCAAAAGGAGATCAACGCATGCATTTGTGTGGTTGCATTTGACCTGCTTATGGATTTAGCATCTTCTCCAGTTGACTACCAGTGGGCCCACCACCCCCTGCAGGAAGGTATGGTGAAGTTCTATGTGATTTGGGTGGCAGTCGTGGAGACTGCATCTCTTGACAGAAATTAATCTTCTTTTTTTGTCCCTTTTATAGTGGTTTCTTTTCCATCTCCCCATGTTCTCTCCATCTTCTACTTTAACTCCAACTACCTCCATGTCCTCCCTCACTGCATCCACCAACCTCCTCTTTGTCTCCTACCTGGTAGCTCCATCTCCATCTCACCATACCAATGCATCCACTGTCCCTCCTCTGGACATGTCCAAACCATCTCA
>JAFBJS010057541.1:442599-479900 GCA_016785265.1 Paraplagusia blochii
TCTCTAGCTTTTTCTCCAAACCTTCCTGTCTGTGTTGTCCCTCTAATCACCTCATTCCTGATCCTGTCCATCCTTGTCTCTCCTAAAGACAACCTCAACATCTTGAACTCCTCCACCTCCACCTCTTCGGTTGGATGGATGTAGCTGGACATATTTTTGAGAGGGATCTCATCACTTCTAAGCTGACGCCGTTTTATTTCAACCTCACAGACTCAGCAGTGGTTTTGAAAACACAATAAGACAAATGAAGTGGAATGAAATCTATAAAGTCTGATATTTCCTCAGGGAAGTTTTATTGGTTTAGGTTTTAGCAGTTAGTGCTTTGGATTTGGTGAGAACTATGAACTGACACAGATGAGGGAAAAAAAAAATTCCCAAGTGGCGTCTGTTTTTCTGTCTCCAACTCTTCCACTGCGACTTCTTTGTTCAGTCTTCTTCAATACTGATTCCATCACCGTTTCTGCTTTAAATGGATCAACCAGAAGATGACTGCAGTGTTTGTTGTTTCCATCTTTTGTCCTGATTTGAACTTGAAAATCCAAAGAATGCAAACAGAGAAGTGAAATGTTGTTATCTCCCTCCCTGCCTCCCTCCCTCTGTGTATGAACAGGATTTATTTTTGAGACGTTGTCCTCATCAGACGGAGAGCTGTCCATGTGTCTTTGTGCACGCCAGAGTGTTTGTACGAGGGGTCATTTTGTGTAGTCTGGGTTTGATATTTTTATTTTTTTTTCCTTCAATTTGGGGACAGATAATGTCACTCTGATGGTCATTTTGGAGATTTGACAGATGTTCTCTCCAAATCTTCTTAGCAGCCTCTCATTTGGAACGTCACATGACTTCCCAGAAGAATAAAACACATTAAAAAACGTCACTCGTTAAAGCAATGACAGGTTTGCATTTGTTCTATTAAAAAGAGTCAGGTTCTTGTCAAATTGGAATTCTGTGACTATCACAGAGATGAGACTTAAAAGAATCATCAACTCATTATTATACTTCCTGAGAATTCTCTATAACAGGGACTCAACCCCTGGTCCGTGGTCCAGGACTGGTCCATGGATCAAGTGTTACAGGGTCACAGAAAAGGAAATAATTCCCACTTTTTGGAAATTATTGATCATTTTTTCATTCAACTTCAACTTCTGCTATATGGGACCACAGGTGCAGCAGTCTCCACAACTGACACCCAAATCACAATGCACTATACTGTGAGTGATAAGGCCAATGGAAGTTATGTGGGGTCTGGTGTTTGAATACACATATATCCAGGTCATGATATCCAAATGTATCCAAAAAAATTATACTTTCTGAGAATTCTCTACAACACGGACTCAACCCCTGGTCTGTGGTCCAGGAATGGTCCATGGATTGAGTGGTACAGGGCCGCTGAGCAAGAAATAGTTAATTTCCAATATTTGGAAATTATGGATCGTTCATCTTCATCTGGTAAATGGGATCACATGGGCAACAGTCTCCAAAACTGCCACCCAAATCACAATGCACCACACTGTGAGTGATACCTTTACATTCATCCAGGTCATGATATCCAAGAAGTATAGCTGTAAGCAGCTGGACTTGCTGGATTTTTCATTCCTCAACTGACGGACTTCTTCAGTTTCTGATTGATTTAAGGGGGGACTCTGGTAGGTATAGTTGCCTCAGTTGCCACTGAGGTCCACCTAGCTTGGCGCCGTCCCCACTCACTGCTCAACCTAGCGCTGAAAGCTGCCCACTGTTCACTTTGGTGATGGATTAAATGCAGAGGTGACATTTCATTGTGTGCAGTGGTGTGAATCACATTGTCACAATGACAAAAAGGTTGCTTTCCCTCCTATATTTCTCTAGACCACTCCCTTTTTTTACTTGACAAATGTGTAAAGAGTTGTTTTGTCACATGTCAAGAGTTGAATAGGAGTCGTGTGGCTAGCAGACCCAAGTCCAGATAAGATCATATCGTTGCAATTGACCTTTTCTACCCAGAAAAAAAGTCTAGAAAAGCTTTTATTTTGAAGTACATCATCCTTGGGGATGACGTGGATTTGAATAGGACAAATTGCACCACGTTTGAGACACAAGGACAGAAGATGAACGGCTCATCGCGCTTAAGAAAATGACAGGTGGGAAATGAGGCTGCGGTCATAAGGACGGATGAGTCGGAAGTGATGAGAACGGAAGCGTCAGGAATACGTAGCAGAATCAGAGTTTTCCTGGCTGAGCATACGCTCAAACATTTATTTGTGACATTAAATCACGTATGTTGACTCCTAGCCCCTCCTCCCCTGCTACGTCGTCTGCGCCAATATTTATTGAAACATTGTTTGCCAGAAAATAAACCAAGAGTGGTGTCTTATTTCCACAGGACACAGTAGTACAACATTAGACCTTGTTTGGATAAAAATACGGACGGTGTCTGTTTCACATCAGTATCTGATACAGCAGTGGTGGGAACGCTCGGATCTAAATGTAGAATTTGCTGATGTTGGTATGAAAGGATTTTAGCAACATTACGGTGTTTTTTTTACTTCCAAATACGACCAGACTGATCTTTACTTTTCTATGTTAGACGGACAGATGTGAGAATACCAGACACGTTGCTGGACAAATCACTTGGAGAACATTCACTTTGTCTGAAACATTTTGTCTGAAATGTGTTCCAACAGGAAATACTGCAGGGCTGCGCTGGTTGTTCCGGAAAACACAGAGAATGACATCTGACATACTGAAAGTGGCAGCTTCTTCTGTGACCATGGGAACGGAAAATTAGCTGCTTACAGGCTCGAGTATCCTGCAAGAGGACAAAAGACGGGCAGAGGAGAGGAGCCGAGCAGAAGAGAGTCCAGGGAATAAGAAAGTAGTGTACAATAGAAACATAGTGAGTAGAATAGAACAGCATCTCCCAACCTTTTTTGACTCATGGAGCACCACCAAACAATAATCTCTTAAAAAGGTAGATTATGAAGGTAATTAACGAACATCTCAGCCTGTTTAGTTGAAGGCAACGCCAACAAACAGGTAGGAATTGAAGAAAGACGAAAAGATCTAGGGCAAGGGCGCCAAGCGGGATTCACGAAGGGCTGGTGCAGCTACAGGTTTCTGTTTCCACCAGTTAGCGCCACACCTGACTTTGCTCTTTAAATCAACCGTCTCCAGAAAGCTGATTGGTCAGATGATGAGCCCTGATAGGTTGGAACCAAAACCTGCAGCCACAGCAGGTTGCACGCCCACCTTTACGTCCCCTCAAAACTGAATGATTGTGGAAATGCACGACTAACAACTTCGTAGCCGTCGTCCACGTTTCTACAACTTTTACCATGTGCACACACACACACTTTCTTGTCATGTTTACAGTATACCTGCAGACATGTGACCAAATATCACACCTTGCCCTTGACTGGGACCCATAGTCCGGCTTCAATGTCATCTTGTTTTTTCTTCCCCATCCTGATGAAATCATTTGCTGATCATGGGATTCTTTTAAATATATTTGCTATATAGGGGGTGTGGTCTGGTTACTCCACACTTGCACTCAAGTCCTTGTTGATTGGATGTAACCAATGAAACCCCTTGGACTCCACACAAGTCTTTGTACATGAAGCTTCAGGATCATCTTTGTTTTTAGTTTTTTTGCAGAAATTTTCCATATCTACCATATGGAATAGAATACAATAGAAAAATTTACTTTACACTGATGCAAAATTTACTGAAATCTCAAAATACCTCTTGCTCTTGATGTGAATATTCATGAGTCTAAAAATTGAATGAGAGGAAATTTAACACAAAGCTCCACATTGCTAAGCTTCAAGAGACGTGTCGTACCGATCCATACACCGCCCCTCGGGCGGCTTGAATTTTTGATTCAGGTCAGAACAGGTGATATTTCTGATCCAGTTTATTCCAGTTCTGGCCTCTGCACCGTCTGCCTG
Organism: Paraplagusia blochii; assembly: GCA_016785265.1. Lineage (NCBI taxonomy): Eukaryota > Metazoa > Chordata > Actinopteri > Pleuronectiformes > Cynoglossidae > Paraplagusia > Paraplagusia blochii. Next base: position 446,523 of record JAFBJS010057541.1, read on the forward strand.
GGAGTGAGATTTCACACTGAGTGTAGGGAGAAACTCTGTGGGTCTGTCTGTGAGCTGTCTGCTCACAGTCCGCCGGCAGGTTTTTATTTTTTTTTTTCCTTCTCACTCCATCACCTCCGGGGCAGAGTGTTTCCAAATGATCTGGCTCAGACCATGACAATTGACTGAAACTGTAAAAGTGAGTTGACATCCAGATGTGGAAGAACCTCTCCAGGATGCAATGAAGAAATGTGTTAAAAAAAAAAAAAGATTCTGACTGGCACCAAACTTTAAGTCATCACAATTTGACATCAACACCATTGTCTGACTTAACTAGAAGAACTTTAATGTAATTAGATATGAATGAGTTCCATAGTGTAGCGCTTAGCATGCCTGCCTCCAAAATAGAAAGTAATTGGTTTGATTCCCAAAAAAAAACCCTCCAGTGATACCAACAATTTCTCAAAATTGGGACATTAAAGTATCGCTCTCTTTTCTTTATAAATATTCCATTATGTTTAATTAGGGACATAAGCATTATTATCTTATTTTGGTAGGATTGCTTTCATCTTCCTTCCGATAATGAAAATCCGTCTAAACAGTTTCTTGGTTTGTTTCAGTTTTGGACATAAATAGCTGCGTATTTTTGGTTAGAAATCGATTTTACAAAAAGGGCCACTATCAGCATAAGAGTTAGCAGGAAAAAGTTAACAGAATTTCTCAACAGGGGGACTGTAACCCCGGGGGTGCCCATGAAGATAGTGCATGGAGGTCCACATTTTTGGGTTATTTTCGAAGATTTTCTGAGCACAGATTTTCAGTCCACAAAGCCTCCCTATTTACAACATGTTCATTCAGGTTCTCAGTCGTCCAAGACAGTTGATCCCAAAGGTAGGATCAATAGGTTTCTTGAAGACGCTTTTCTTGCTCATCCAAGAGGCTTTTTCATTTCTCAGAGGGGAAACATTTTTAGGAAACCAACTATGTCCCCTTCCCCTCAAGATGACCTTTTTGTATTTGGCTACATGCCTTTCTGTTTAAGAAAAAAAACTCATCTTTACTTCATCTTTATCTTCTTCAGTCTCCATGAGAGTTTCAGCCTTTTGAGGAACCTAAGTGTGTTTCCTTGACTGCTGATGATGTTCTGAAAACCCCTGAAATCATATATAGTTGTAATCAAATTGATTGGTAATAAATGCATTTCTCAAAAAGTAAATTTTCTTTGACAAAGTTCTTGCACCACTTCTCCACCTTGACCTTAGAACATATGTTCACTGGGTTTTTACAGTGTTCTACTGTGTTCAGCAGTGGCTCCATTGTTCTGGTTGACTCTGTTTCATCAGTCTCTGCATTGACGTTCTCACTCAACCGCAGTAGATTTCCCCTTTTCGTCTTTTGTACACGTCACTTTAACGCTCTTTGAAAAGCATAATGAAACCTTCACGTCTTTCACATCACCTTAAATGCAAATGTCACTTCTGTGATTGTTCCACTGAGGGAACCAGCCAGATGAGAACCATCCAATGTCAGGCGATAAAGTCTCTGAATATTTTATTTTTTGCCTTTTATTCCTTGCGATGAAACGTCAGCAGCAAAAGTTCCCACTCTGCACTTTTGACTCTCTGATTTCCTTACACCATGGAGTGTGATTAATTAACTGTGATGTTAATTGCCCCTCTCCGTCATGCTGCCTCCTCCGCTCTCACTGCGGTAGCCAGGTGGAGCGTCAGCTCTGTCTTTGGACTCGTCTCTTCAAGGTCTTCGTCCGTCACCTGTCCACGGTCTTCTTCAGATGTGGTGTTGGCGTCAGCGTGTGAACGACTGCGTGCTGTGTTCAGTAATTGAAGCTTCCTCACTTCACGGGGCCTCAGTATTAATTGCTGCTAAAGTCTGTCTGTTCCAGACCCCCGCGGCCTGACAGCGGTGTTTGACCTGTGCCTGCCTTCTCTGTAGGTGACTGATTAATCTGCTGTGCTTGGCAGGAACACCCATAGCATATATATGTATAATTATATGGAATTCTGTAAGTCCTGCACACCAGGAAGCTCTTTAACCCTACAAGTTGGCAATTTTACAGTTAGTGTCTGCTAAACCTCAAATGAAGCTGGGCTAACAGCTCACGTTGTGTACTCACTCTCAAATTTATCGTAATTAGTGTTGGGCAAGTTACTAAGTTAAAAAAAAGTAACGTATTACTTTACTAGTTACTGCTCTGAAAAAGTAACTAGTTACATTACTTGTTACAAATTCATAAAAGTAACTAACAACTAGTTACTTTACGTTAAAAACACATTACAAAGTTTAGCGTTGTGTTCTGTAGCAACTATCATATAGAAATGTAGTTGACATTTTGACAGGCATTTATTGTAACCTCAACTTGCCACTTGCCGTCGTCTTGCTTGTGGGTGTGTGCTGCCGTATCCCACCACATGTGTGTGCGTTAGACTGATTACTTCCCTATAAGGCAAGAAGATCCACCCAGGTCTCTTTCTGATTGGCTTATCCTGAAACGTTAACCTATGTCAACCAATCATCGCTCCTTTTCAACGCATGGGTTCAGGCTCCGCTGTTGCACAGTCCTCTCTACGTAGCCGCGAGAAAACGTCCATTTGGACCACAGATAGTAACGAGTAACCAGCCCCTTTACACCACGGTAACAACAACAGCGTTACTGAATGGCAAAACGCTATTCCTGCAACGTTACAGAGAAAAGTTGTTTTCGTTACGTGACGGTGTTACATAATCTTGATTAATCATAAAAAAAAAAAAAAAAAAATCACATTTTTTTTCATAACTATACTACAGTGCTATGGTTATCTCTACGCGTCGTAACCTGGATGAAAACCGTCCTGTCCTGCCTGTTCAGGCTTCCACTGCGACTATAAATTATATATATATAAAAAAAAGATAAATGTCTGGGTTTATCTCTTGTGCAGAGGGTAAAGCATTCATTATAGTCACATTTCAAGTGGGGACCATACATTATATATATATATCTATGTGTATCGCAGCGAGCCCCAAGCTGGATATATGTGCTGACCTGTGGCTACAGAGAAGAACAGCTTTCAGGGTAAATAATTGGTGAGTAATCCATAAAAGGTGACCAAACCTTTAACAGCTCATTGACTCTGACGTGGACAAGTATTGATGAACTCTCCTCGAACCGCGTACGAGAAGAAGACACAGCTTCTTTAATCCAATTATAAAATAGGTGCAACTCCACAAACCTTTACGATAGTTAAGACAAAGAAAGACAGGACGTCTCCGGAGGGAAGACAATGGCGCTTTGGTCAAATTCTCACCTCAGATTTCCCCAAGGCTTCAAGGAAAAACGTTGCGCCGTTGTGTGTTTAAATGGGTCGTTGCATGTTCGAGTGTGCGAATGTGAGATACTGCGCTGGTGCGTCTTTTTCCTCCTACCCCCTCAAGAGTGTTTTTCAATCATCCTGCAGGGCCCAACATGTCCTGCTCTCCATCAGACTTCCTATCACTGAGAGAGAGATGACTGTAATTATACGCTCAGCTCCGCTTCCAAAATAGATTTGTGATTCATCAGCCCACGCGGTGGCCGCACATGCACAGACACTTGTTATATGTACACACACACATACACACACACCTCGCTTGTAATCATCTGTGATGGAACGCAATTAATATCCAATTCCACTAGCCTTTGTTTTCACCCGGGGATTTGGAAAGGAACAAGGAGCACCCGAGGGAATCATCTCAAAATGAGCGATACGGCAAAATCCCGTACCACAAGCTTCCTGACCAGTGTTTTTTTTTCCTAACTACAGCATAAATATTCCAGATATTTTCAATCAACCCCCAAAAATTAGCTTCGCCTGATCCAGCCGCTAGCCTCTGTCCTATGTCTCAATCTCTTAGCGCATAAAGTACGTACTCTCTCCGAATTGTTGCGTTAGTATTCGTGAAGAATCATAAGCGGAGAAATGGGAACATGAGGGATATTTCCCGGCAACAAAACAACCTCAGACAGTTGTGGGTCGAGGTTTTTAGTGGAATGTGCGATAATATTGTCGGATCAATATTATCGGACTGATACTAGCATAATTACGTAATTGCTGTGATAATAAGGGAATTGTATATCTTGCCGTGTTTTGCCAAGTTTTGCCGAATATCGGTAATGCTTGACATCGGAACTGAGGGTTACGATTTTGGACAATTGGGAAAATCGACTAGCCAGGGCTGATGCAGAATGGAATCAACTCAACAGCATCTGCTTTTTGCAGACGTTGGATGTTTGAGAGCCAGGTCTGAACCACGTGTGAGAAACAAGAACTCACTCAGAGCAGGATTTAAGAGAAATAACCTCAGTGGTTTATAAAGGGATTTGAAGGGGTCTTTAGTATGCTGGGGGGCTCAGGTGTTTGGAGACCTGGAAGATTTCAATCTTAAGCCAAGACCCATCTGGATCTTGATGACACACCGTGGATAGACGGCCTGATTGAATCACCCTCACAGCTAAATCAGCGGGGAGGTTAGATAAGTGTTGGGTTCCCCTTTAAATCCAAGGTATTGTGCAGGAAAGGCAACACCTTCACTGTTTATCTTCTGGACGAGACAAACACCAAAAAGTGCCTGCGGGGGCAGCGCTGCACACAGCTCACTCCTGCCAAGGCGATTAACGACATCTCTGTAGCCTGCGGTAAAGTTATGAGGTTGACACTAAATTCCGCCACTGCGGCGAGATCGACTGGTTTGTGGCTGAAGGATGGCCGGGGTTTAAAAGCTCCTAATGGCTGCAGCGCTGGCACTGACACTTCAGAGGGTTTGTCCTCAGGGTTCGTCTGACGGAGGGACAGTTGTGAAACTTGGACTTTCTTTAATGGGAACAATGTCATAGCCTCCTGAAGGGGATAACATGTCTAACATGTTGATATAACTAGTATTTTCGGCATAATGATGATGATGTTGTTGTGAGTTCATCTGAATGTCAGTCTACAAAATGATCAGGTGCAAAAATATTTTTTTCCCCCAAACAGTTCAGTGGAAAAGGACCAGGAAAAAACAAGAACAAAAGAGACAAATCTAGAAACAACCAAGTCGCCAAAAATCAAATTTACACAGAAAACACAGAACCCATGACCATGAACACACCACCATCTCAAAGACCCAAACCAGGACTGAGTGAGGATGAGGTGTATTTATACCCAGGACACCAGGTGACACCAGTGAGACTAATGAGCAGAGACACAGGTGAGTGTGATGACTGATTACACAGCAGACGTTTCTGTGCCCGTCCATCATATTAAGGGTAAGTGCCATCATTTCTAAGTTTAGCAAAATTTGAGTTTTTCTAAAAGATTAAAAAAACCTTTGTTCTCCAGCAGATCAAAGCACTGTGTTCGTTCCTGCTGTAATCAGTTTTCCAAGGTGTAAATAATGATGTTTGTGGTATTTTGATGGATTTCTGATGAGATTTGTTTCTTTGTGCAAAGCATAAAAAATGCGGTCATGAAAATTAAAAAAAACCCAAATAAACAGGTTTTGTATCAAAGCATTTAAGAAATAGTTGTAAAAAATTATGATAATCACAGAATCCCAGATCCATGGTATTTTCTTTTATTTGCTAATATTTTATGTGAAAAAAAACAATGTTTTTCCTTCTTATCGCGTTGCATGATGTTTGCAGGCTCAATATTCCCTTATTACATTAATTACACTATTGATATTATATTTTGTGGGATAAAAATCACTATTTTTATCGATGACTCTCAACATGCACAGACATGATGGATGCAGATCAGTATAAAACCCACATTTATCATAAATAGTTTCTGACAAAATGTCAAAAAATATTGATTCCCTGCGTGTGTCCATCCATCATCCGCCCATTTGGAACCAACAAGTTCTAATGGTACCACTCCAGCTTCCAGCTCCCCCTCTGTGTCCCATCACACCCACTGTCCTCCTTCTCCACTCCTCCACTGCAGAGATGGATGTTCTGGATGGAGGGCCGATGTGAGGCGATAATGAGACATCACTCCCGCAATGGACTGTAGGGACAGTAACTAGGGTAAAGGACAGGGGTAGAGACGGAGGGACAGGTCCATCAGTGGTTGGTGTGAAGGTGGAGAGAGCAGAGCTGTGAACAGGATGGACACCATGACCAAGGTAGAAATATCTGCTTCAGGTTTGGTACCAGATCCAGGTCAGGTGGGTGTGTGTTTAACACAGCGGGGTAAGGAGTGCAGGCGGGGAGGGGTCCCCAATGAGCGGTTAAGGGTGTTTGCTGTTATTGTGTGGATGTCATCGTCCCCAGGACCTGCTGTGACGGGAAGGGTAAGGAGAGCAGCTCCAGTGTGGCCGTGTTTGTTAGGGAGGAACCAGGAGGCTTCTAATTAATGCCATCCTGGAGACCCCGGTGAGGTCTGACCTTCTACTCAAACCCCCGAGTGGCCCCAACCACCCCACCCTGCCTGGATGTTATCACTGGGAGCTGAATTATTGATAAGTCTGAGAGCAGGAACCTGAGGGACGGGGGACGGAGGTGGATTTTTCTGTTGTATTTGTGTGTTTGCATATGGACGAGCGGATGAGTTTAAAGGATGTTGAAGCGTCTAAAAATGGAGAGTTGATGGGACTGAAGCAGGAGACAGTGTTTCTCAGGATCAAAATATAGAAGCAAAAACAACAGGTTATATTTTAAAGTCGCTGGAGTTAAAGGTGAAACCAACAGGGGGCGATGAGTTCAGTGGAGAAGTGATGCCCAACCACTCGAATACTGTGGAAAATCTCACAATTTTAAATAATTTGGCTGAAAACATAATTTTTCTTGTTGTGTGTGAAGGAATTAAAGAAAGAACACTTCAATACACTTCTGCTAGGTGGCAGCAAAAGGTTATGAAAACTAAAAGAATCAGAGCTGTTCAACAGGATCTTTTTGAGCATCTTTCTTCAATTCCTGCCTGGATTTCAGTGTTGTCTTCAACTAAAGAGGCTGAAACTTTACCTAATGATGAAAGTGAGATTAGATCATTATATTTCATTACATTTACTTTTGTGAGATATTTCGTAGCGATTTGACTGATTTTTTTTTCTTGTTGATTAGTGGTCTGTGCACCACGGCAGGGTTTTGTTTGTTAAACTTGACGTTTATGACACATCCATAGTCCAGAAGACGTGCTGCCCTCTGTCTGTCAGGGTTGGTCTGACGCCCAAGGTGAATGCTGAAGAATATCATTGCATTTTAAGACGAGATGCTTCAGATAAAAATAGGAAAACCTTCTTTTGACTCCAGGCCTTCGCTTCGACCCTGAGGTAACGTCTGTCATTGGTCTGTTACTCAAGGGTTCACTTCGTGGACAAGCCCGAATCCCAGTTAGGTTAATATCAGAAAAACTCATGAAATCCCAAAGATCGGCTTTCAAGTCTTCCATCCGGAATTACGGTGACGTTTCACCAGTTTGGATAAGGATTAAAATGACGAAAGAAAGGAAAGTGACAATGGGAGATGAAGACGTAGAATGTCCAAACATTTAAATCCTGTTGTGCAAACACGGTCCAAAGTTTGTCAGGACAGACAGGAGCACAGAGAGACTCCTCCGTCAGGCCCAGGCTTTTCCCAACAGCTCTGTAGTAATTTCTCCACAGCTGAGGCTTTCACAGGAAACAGATGGAGCTAATGAAGCCGGATGCTGGGTGGACACTGCGATCCCACTGGACGTTGTGCATGTACACGCCCTCCCGGTCCTGCTGAGGACCGTGTTTGGCACTAATGGCTGTGGACCAAGGTGACAGGATTCAAGTCCAGAAGGGATTCAGTCTCAGGGAAAAACAATGACGCGTTTCAGGCTCGGGACCTGACGGCAAATCGTCAAAGGAAAATACGAGGGCAGGATCTTAAATATCAGTGGTAGATTTATAGACGCCGGCTCTGGATGTGGTCTAGGACGGGGTTTAAATTGCAAAAGCAAAAACGCTAAATCAATGCTCAGCAGAAGATGGAGGTTAAAATGAAAAGAAATACTGCTGGTAACACACTGCAGATATGTTTCCTGTCGAGAGTCAAAGTGAAACCAGTCACATCTTGATGAAGGAAAGGCTTCAGGCTGGAGGTCTCTGGTTTGACGCAGCAGGAAGAGGAACCATCGCTAAGATGAGTCACGCTGGCTACACTGGTCTGAAGTCACACTGTCCGTATATTATGGTGTAGAGGTGTCGTGATCAGTTCTGGAGAAAATGTTAAAATATAAGGTTTTATTTTTGTGGATTTACTAGGATGAATCAAAATGAATCCAAATAATTTCTTAATATGTCAAAAAAAAACATGAAAAAAAACATAGAATCCGTACATAAGTGTAAATCTTTTTAATTCTTTTTCCAAAAAGATGAAATACTGGGGTTGGCAGTGGTGGCCCAGTGGTTAAGGAAGCAGACCACAAGGCTTTAGGTTCGAATCCAACAGTGTGGCAGTTGTGGAGACTCCTGGGGACCTGCAATCAGTGGAGCTGGGTTGGTGGATTCGAACCTGGAACCCTCTGGACCCCAATCTGATTTCTTCACCACTAGGCCACCACTGCGACATGTTCTACATCAGGTCCAGTCCTGTAGCAACCAGTGAAAATTGGATTAGCTTCTCCAGGGAATTGAACTGGTGACCCGTTCAAACACTTGTGATTTTTGACATTTTATAATTATGTAGAATTAAAGTTTTCCAGAGAGAAGAGAATAACCTCTGTCTGCAGTTTAGGTGTAATTATTCAAATAAGTAGCTTTTATTTTTATTACCAATGGAGCGTAGGACTTTTAAATTGCTTCTTTTTTGTTTTACTAAACGGTCTAGACAACAATTTGTCCTCTAAGTGGAGAAATATCACCAACCCGACGTCGGCGCGACTGCAGCCCACGCGGCGTATCACTGAAATGCTGAGTAACCACGACGTTCCACAGCAGTAGTTCCTTCCTGTCATTTTCTTTTTTTGTGAATGCCAATAAAGCACAGATGAAGTTTTATCAACGTGACCAACAACACGGGACTGGCTGAAGTTACCTCCAAACTGCACAGATTGCGTGAGATCTTTGCAGAGTAGAGACCACGGACACTTTGGCATAAATTTGAAAGACTAATTAGTCTGCAGTGATTATCTGCTGCTGCTGCTGCTTTTATTCCCTTCTCTTATAATCCCATCCCGCCCACTACACCTCCGCTCTCTCTCTCTCACCCACTCTCCATCTCCCTCTCTCTCCCTCCCTAAGTCATTAATAGCGGGCCTCCCATGGGAGCCCAGGCTACCTGCGGAGAGAACAAAACAAATAGGAGCTCATTTCATGCTTTATCTGTCAGATCCCCCGGGACCGGCCGGGTATGAAGTCAAGAGACGGCTGCTCTCGCTAATGTGTTTTTAATCACTTGTGTACACATTCTACTCTGCCACCAGACAGATGCAGGCGCTGTTACGTAACATTATTAAAAGGTACTTTCTAAATAGTTCGGGAAAAATCGTCCGGCCTGGTGTATTTGGTTCACGGAGGGTGAACGGGGTGCAGTGGGGAAAACATTGCGTGTTCCTGCCTGAGTGCAGTTGTGTGTTGCCATGGCCTTGAACAGCTGCACTCTAGCACTGATGGAAAATGCAGAGAGCGAAGAAAAAGACAGACGTTGTTGTTACCTGCTCCTCTTCATGCTGTAACGTCTAAATAAAGACACAGGATTTGGCTGCAAGGGGGAAAAAATCAAAAGGCACGGAAGGTTCCAGTAGCATCACATGACCATAAATCCCTCCACCGTCATGGTTGTGTTTTTCCTACATTGGTTCCCAAGGTAAGGGGCGCAATCCCAAAGGTAGTTCAGCTTTCTAATGCAGCCCCACAAATTTCTCCAAAATATACACTGTATTTTCACCACCGTGAGGCGCACCGTGGTGTCCTCATGGTGTCCTCTACTACGTCCGCCTTACAACAACACACCTGCATACAACTGTGTATTTTTAAAAAAGAGCAGGAGCAAAACAACGCCCACACTTCCCCCTTTAACGTTCTCATGGTGTCCTCTACTACGTCCATCTACGTCCAACAACAACACACAGGGCGCACTGCACTATGGGGCGCTCCATACATTTAGAAGAAAATCCAAGACTTTTATGAGCGCCTTATAGTCGTGAAAATGCTGAAATATAAATTATTTATATTGTGATTATACTTCAGTCTCTGGCGGTAGATGTCCTAGACAAGGACAAATTTAAGGACCAATTGTGTCCCATAAGTCAACAAGGTCGCCCATCCCTAAGCTTATCAACACTGAAAAATTGCTCAATGGTAGAAACTTTTTTGAACATTTGCATTTGAACTCATCATTGATTCAAAGAAAAGTGTGGTGTTTAATCCAGGCATGGGCAAACTAAGGCCCGGGGGCTGGAATGCAGCCTGTTGAGCTTCTGAATGCGGCCCACCAACCTTGTCCAAGTTAAATAATTTATTTATATTATTATTTTACTTCTTTTCCATGCAATGCCTGTGTTTTTGCGATTGTCTTCATTCCTTTCAGATTGTCCCTTTTTTCAGAGGTTGCCACCATGAATCCTCCTTTCCCATCTCACCCTGTCCTCTGTATCTTCTACTCTAACTCCAACTACCTCCATGTCCTCCCTCACTGCATCCATCAATCTCCTCTTTGTCTCCTACCTGGTAGCTCCATCTTCTAGGATCATTCTTCTACCAATGTCTCCACTGTCCCTCCTCTGGAAATGTCCAAACCATCTCAATCTGTCTTCTCTAGCTTTTTCTCCAAACCTTCCTGTCTGTGTTGTCCCTCTAATCACCTCATTCCTGATCCTGTCCATCCTTGTCTCTCCTAAAGAGAATCTTAACTCACTGTATATCGACAAATATATATATGCAGCTCCTAAAAATCGAATTTCTCCCACCTTGCATTGGAACTTCCATGATAGCAGAGGGATCAGTGTACAATACTCTTGATAGATGATGGATAAAAATACCCTCTGATATGAGTCTGTAATTAAAGGTTGGATCTGCAGCTTGTCATAACAGACAGACACAGAACATAATGTAACAGAGCAGCAGATTCAGGAAATAACCTGATGACAGCTGTAAAACAGTGTCAGATCATCAGCTCTGAGCCTCCACAGCAGCAGCGAACCAGACGTTACGTCCTCCACCTCGTCTTTCCTGAGTGAATACGATGGCTGCTTTGATCCAGCAGAGGATGTCATATATTCCCAGGTCTTCACAGATCATCACATCTGCACCTCCGCCCCGACACCCTCTCATCCTGCTTGTTCTTCAGCTGGTGAGCATTTAAGAAAAAAAAAAAAAAAAAAATCACACAAAGCCACCTGTCATCAGGTTGCATCTCATGTAATGTGAGAACAAATGGTTCCATTAGCACTCTTTACCTCCGGGGGCGTCAGCAGTCAGAATTTCTTGTCTTAATATAAAGTGGCAAACTGGGAAGAATTTCTCTCTAACTGCACGGGAAAGTTGCAGGGATGTGTTCTCATCTGGGTGATTTGCTGACATTCCTCCTGGAGTTAAGTAAACGTTGAGATTGCCGAGTGTTCCAGGCAGAAACTCGGAATTAAACAGTGAAAACGACCGTCTTCCGTAAACAGAGGATTGGAACGTCGCTCGCTGCTTGGATTTAGGAGCTCTTTCCCCGGTGTTTGTGTTTGTACTGACAGACGGTATAAACCCTTCCTGCCTGAAAGTAAAACATCGTATATTTTTACTGTCTACTGTAAACCAGAGGTAAATAACACACGTGAAGTGGAGCAGGTGTGGACGTGTCCTGACGTTAAAGGACGAACGTTCTGCTCACAGGAGTGAAATGATTATATCTTCATAGAAAACCTTTTCTCAAAACTCTACTCAGATACCTGATATTACTACGTCACGATGTATCACTTCATTGACGATGATCACACCACCACCCAAATCACATTGCACCATAATGTTAGCCTTCCTGTGGATGGTGGGGCCATAAGAAAGTTCTATAGGTCAGGATGTGGCAACCTGGCAGCTGGTGGATTTGAACCTAAAGCCTTGCAGACCCAGGTCTGCCTCCTTAACCACTGTGCCACCCCTGCCAACACAAAATTAATGTGTTCTGAGGAAAAAAAAAATTATCTTACTCTGTTAGCTTCTCAGTTGACATTGACTTCTTCTTGTGGACTCACCACCCACACGAGGTGCACAATGTGGTGCCAGCGGCCCCTGGGTGGTGCCAGCGGCCCCTAGCACCCCATTCATCTGCTCTGCTTACCATCTACTCCTGGTACAGAAGATCGGAATGATAGACCAAGACCTTCTAGCGGTCCGTTACGACATCCGTTTTGCTCATATTGTCCAAACACTTAATTTTCTGATATCCCAAAACTGAGATAAACGTCTCAGATCCCAATGTGTTATTAGATTGTCATTATCGGAAAAAGAACGAAATGGATCTTACCGAATTCAATTGTAATTGTGTTAATAATATCGGAAATCCCGACTTTTTAGTACATTTATGATCGTGAAACGATAAATCAAGGCATTTCCAAGGACCAGTACCAGGTGGTAGAGCAGGCATGGATAAACTAAGGGTCAAGGGCCGCAGGCAGTCCACTCCAATATGTAATCTGGGCCACCAATTATGTTTCTGCCTTTCCTCTGCAATATCCACATTTTCCCTGTAGGGGGCATTGAGAAGATTAAAAGTACGTCATCATTTTAGCCCCAGTGCATGACTTTTACATGAAAAAGTGAAAATAATTTTTGTCCGTTATACCTTAAACAGGGGACAAGAGTATTTGTATCCAGACCCACAGCTCTAGCAGCTCAATAAAAACTATTTCTGATGTTTCTGTTAGAGCCAAACAGGAAGTGGTGACTGTCTGCACTGGCGTGTTCTCCCCAGTGTGGAGTCAGTCTGTTAGATATGGAAACACGCAGCTCTTTTCCTGTTTTGACTTCTCCTGTCTCCGCTCTTTCCCGTGCCGAGCGTTTCAGCTGCTGAGCTTTTAAATCATCTGTCAGACCTTTGGCCGAGGCTCCGGGACGTTCCCCGCTCTTTTCATCGTGTCGTTTCTCCAGTTACTTTGTAATTGTCTTTCAGGGGAGTGTGTCTCTCACTGGTGGAGTGCACGTCCTCGGTGACGGTGTCACCGTGCACTGCCAACTTCACTTCACGTCTCCTGCTTCTCTGTTTCTCCTCTGCCTCCTCTTCCGATTGCATCAGTTCACCTGAGGTTGAATTTCAGCAGGGTATTCTGGGGATCCAGAGGAGAGGGAGAGGGAGTCGCCTTTTTACCATATGAGAATCCCTCAAGATCAAAACCACTGGACATGTACTGTATATCTTATCTCCAATCATGCAGTACAGAAGGAAGACACTAGGAGGCGACGACCAGGCAGCGGTGGCAGTGAACTATATGTTATGGCTCGGTGTCAACATAGAACAAAAAATAATTCTTAAACTGATCATGTGCTTCTGTTCCTCTCTCTGATTGGCCCAGTCATTGCATTTCAGTCATACTTGGATGAGGTAGTAAATAATATAAGGACGTAAATAATATATTTCTATACTACTTTACGATTTCACAATTGCACCGAGTCTTTGAGCGCAGAAATTGCAATCGGGGAAACAGGCTAACATTTAGAACGTTCAATTTAGCGGTAGAGGTAGAGATTTACGGTAGGGTTTGGTTTTTGTAGATTTTTTTTAGAAGGCCTATGAGAGGGTGCCAAGGGAAGAATTGTGGTTCTGTATGAGAAAGTCAGGAGTGGCAGAGAAGTATGTTAGATTGGTGCAGGATATTTATGAGAAGAGGCAGAGCTGGAGGTGGAGGAGTTAAAGATGCTGAGGTTCTCATTAGGAGAGACAAGGATGGACAGGATCAGAAATGAGGTGATTAGAGGGACAACACAGACAGGGAGAAAAAGCTAGAGAAGACAAATTGAGATGGTTTGGACATGTTCAGAGAAGGGACAGTGGTTATATTGGTAGAAGAATGACCCTAGGGATGGAGCTACCAGGTAGGAGACGAAAAGGAGATTGATGGATGCAGTGAGGGAGGACATGGAGGTAGTTGGAGTAAGAGTTGGGGATGCAGAGAACAAGGTTTTCAACACTGAAAAAGGGACAAGCCGAAAGGAGAAGAAGATAGGGGGCAGCGCGGAGCTAAAAATTCCCCACTTCTTCATAGTGGTAAATGACCAAGTACTTGTCATACAGCATGTATGACACGTTAATATTTTCTCCCCATCACCATGGAAACACCTCTGCACTCCAGCCTATCATAAACACACTTGAAGTCGTTTTCGTGTCATGTCACCGCGATGACTCGTCCGTGACTGATTACAACCTGGATACGCCAAGTCAAGACCTCGCGTCAGAGACTTTTACATATTAAGATCACAGCAGTTGAAAACAACAACAGAACTCATCAATGTCTATATAGTAAATGCCTATACCTCGTATAATTTTAAGATTTTATTTTTTTTTCTCTCACCTGTCAGTGTACACTGTAGAAAACTATGTTTGCATATCCTTGCATCATTTTTATACATTTACAAAAAGAATTCCGTCAGGTTTCTTTCTGTCAGTTTGCTACCGTGTTCCTAAACACAACACAATGTTTCTGACGCGAGGTGCAAGATTTATTTGGGAGTCCAGTCAATCATTGTCTCCAACAATGTGGTACCCATCACAGGTGTAGAACTGGGCAGGTGTTGCCCAGAGATACAGGCAGGTGTGATGGCGATTGATTTTCTTTCCCTGAGTTGCTGCACATGCAGGAAATATTCAGGCGAAGGAGCGGAAGGAGTAAAACCTCCAACCGCTGGAGCAGAGGCTTAAGGTTGCAGGACTTGATCCCTCTCTGACCTCTCTGGTCCGGTCCAGTCGACCGGAGTCCATCCTGTCTAATCCACTCCCGCCTCACTGGGCTGGACTCACTGGTTTGTCTGAACAGATGCCTCGCTTTGCTTTACAACCGCTGATCATAAAATGTAGACAAAAAAGTGATCAAACTTTAATTATTCATATGTTTGTTTGGGACAGCGAGCGTTGGCAGCCTGTGAGGTTGTGTATCTGCTAGTGTGAACTAGAAAACTCGCAAAAGCCGTCTGTATTGGGTATTTTTTGTGCTTTTAAAGGATGTATCCACAGGGACACACAGAGCCAGTTACTGTAGTGACAACAACCACATGACGGTGTGTGTGAGTGTGTGTGTGTGTGAGAGTGTGCCAGCATTGCTGGCGATGCATTGTGGAGCGGTGATGAATCACTGTAATTTGTGCAGCCTGCAGAAGGGGCGATACCAGTTACTATTAAAGACAGCGGCCCTGCATTGATTACCATAGCAGGTAATTACCTGCGGTAGATAACATCGGCGCTAATTCTGGAACATTGTCGGATTTTGAAGGAGGGAAAAAACTTTTGATCTTCCCAGCGGGCATGTAAAAGCCCGGCCATGCCAGCAGAGATAAGCTGGAGTGGACCGAATCAATTCCAGCAGTGGGTTAATTGCATTTCTGAGCATGGCTAGCACATTTAAGAGTGAGGGAAGGGAATTGTTTTATATTGATTCACCACACAGGAAAGATTTTAATTTCCTCAAACCTCTCAGGTAGAGCTGTCACTCCGAGGTGAGAGAATTCATTTATCTTCCCTTTTTCACCAAACTAAACAAAATCCACAGGGGAACCGAGGCTAAGAAATGACTGACACAAAGGTTCTTTTGATACTTTGAACAAGTCAAGATCAGAATCAGCAGATCAAGGTGACATTCGGGGAGATAAAGAGACGATGCAGGGGAAGCTAAGACATCTTGTAACTTGGGAGGCTGACAGGACAGGAATACAACGCACGGATCAGGAACAGGACAAAACTTAAATACAGCAACTCTAGATACTTCACTAAGGAGGAACACAACACATGACCAGGGACATAAAACAGCACAGACCAGTCATTAGGCACTGGGACATAAAGCATGGACACAGACCAATGACCAAGCAACAACGAGTGAAGGATACTGTATATTACCAGGACACCAGGTGACACCAGTGAGACTAATGACCAGAGACACAGGTGATTAGGAGGAGACTGATTTATTGGTCAACACAGGAGGTTAGAGAGACCACAAATAGATAGATAGATAGATCATCGGGAGTATCCTTCGGGAAATTATGCCTCTGTATTTAACCCATCACCGTAGTGAGCAGGGGGCTGCTGGCTGAGCCAGTGTGGGGGGACCATACTCAAGGCGCCTCAACTTGGTGGTAGGGGGATTCGAACCAGAGGCCTTGCAGACCCAGGTGCACTTCCTTAACCAGGAGGCTACAGTACTGCCCCATCAACTGATTTAATGAATCCCTTTGGATTTCCCTTCGGGAGATCAATTGCCTTCATATTCCTTCATCAAATCCGTCCCGTCCCACACAACTTCCAGTGGGCTCACCACCCACAGGAAGGCTCACGGTATTGTGCAGTGTGATTTGGGTGGCAGTCCTGGAGACTACTGCCCCTGGTAAAAGATAGGATGAGAAATAATGAATGAGTGAATGAAAATAGTGGCGGCAGTGGTGGTGTAGTGGTTAAGGAAGCAAACTTTGCAGGGCTTCAGGTTCTAATCCACCAGCTGCCATGTTGCCGCTAAGGTGCTCCGATCATAGCACCGTCCCGACCCACAGAACATCGAGTGGACTCACCTCCACCACAGGAAGGCTCACAAAATGGTGCAGTGTGATTTGGGTGGCAGCAACTGCCCCTGTGGCCCAGACACGGAGAAGCAGAAGAAGATGAATGACTGAAAAGTGTTGGTCGTGATCTGTTGTCGACCGAAAACGGCTCAGAATTGAGGTGTACAGAAATAACAAACATGTTCATCAGTGATGAGTTTTGGGAACAAAAGTACATTTTTCCATGTTGGACCATTTCCCTGTTGCTGGATCATTTTTCATCTTCATTACAGGGCAAAAAAAAATTCCTCCTTAAAGGTCTTGTTTTTGGGACTCGGCCAGTGCAAAGTGTCAGTTACCAAGTGAGTCACAATATAAGTGAGATATTTGGCAACAGTGACACAGTGCATCAGAGCGTGGTCCAGTCTCCTGTGTCCACGGCCAGCACAGAGAAGACAGAAATGGAAACTAGATCTTTGACAGTGATGGGACGCAAAGAAAGGAGACGTCAAATAAACAAGAATCTGCAACACGCAACCGACACACCTTGTTTGTCCTTAAGTTACACTTTTCAATAGGGATTTCAAGGAAAGGCATCCGGGCAACTGTGGGTTAATAATCATAACTGTATTTTACTACTCTGGAGTATAAGTCACACAGGTCAAAAACGCATACCAAAGAAAAGCAGAACCTATTTGAGTGCCATGAAAACATGGATCGTTCCTGAATTGTATTAAAGATTCCGGCTGGTGGTGGTGGTGAAAAGGTGTGGGGGATATTTTCTTGGCACACTTGAGTCCCTTGGTACCATTTGAGAATTGTTGCAAAGCCACAACTGCCTAAGAATTGCTGACCATGTCCCTCCCTTTACGACTAAGGTGTACCCACCTTCTGATGCTACATCCAGCAGGAAAAGGTGTCATAAAGCACGAATTATCTCAGACTTGTTTCTTAAACATGAGTTCCCTGTACTCAAACAGCCTCCACTGTCAGCATATCTCAATCCTATGGAGCACCTTCAAGATGTGATGGTACGGAAAATTTGCATCATGGATGGGCATTTGACAAATCTGCTGATATCACGCCAATTCTGACCAACCTTTCTGAGGTAAGTTTCCTAAGGCATCTCGAAGACAAAACGGAGTCCAACCTGGTACTAGTATGGCTTACCTAAAAGTGGCTGGTGAGTTTTTATCTTAATACATAAGTTGTACCTTAGTATAAGCCACAAACCTTGTTACCTGTTAGATTTCTTGATCTGCCATTTTGTTATCTTTAGTTGTTTTCATCAATAACGGTGTATGATTCTACTGGGGCAGTTGGTGGCCAAGTGGTTAAGGAAGCGGACTTGGGTCTACAAGGACCCCGGTTCGAATATCCCTACCGCCAAGTTAGCGCTGAGGTGCCCTGAGCATGGTCCCCTCACACTGCTCCGTGGGCTCTGGATCAGCCAGCAACCCCCTGCTCACTGCGGTGATGAGTTAAATGCAGAGGCATACTTTCCTGAAGGAGGCATACTTTCCAGAAGGACATATTCAGTACCATAACTGATGTTCACAATAACAGCTCCCGCCTTCCGGGGGGTAGCTCTGAGGACAGGAATTTGCATTTTGCTCTTTTATCTCCTTGGTAGTCCATTAATTCAGACCTCCATTTATTGTTGCCATTCAGGGCCGAGTGTTTAAAAGGAATATAGCCACTGATTAAAAGTTCTTCAAAACACACCATTGTTCGCTGTGTTGTCTTTAATTTAATTCTGTCGGCAGAGTCTCAGAGCCCTGGCTGCAGGGTGGAGCATGGTCTTTGTTCCCCTTAAAGCCCTAAGAGAAAGAAACACATCCACGGACTACAATACAGACTTCACAGGATCCTGGGAGAACAAGACAGCAGCGTGATCATCATTTCTCAACGAACTCTGGGTCCATTCATAATGAATGACATTGCACCGTTCCACCGTGAAGTGCTTTATCTTCCCCTCCCCATTAATTACGAAGTAATCGTCCCAAAGAAATCCTAATAAAGGATATGTCACCTTTGAGAGACACCTGCTACTGGTGGAATGAGGAAACACATTCGCTGACCAGGATGTTATTATGACTACACACAGCAGCAGAATGGAATCAGTGGAGATCTAGTTTTCAGAGTGGGAAACTGATTTAGACTTAGTTTTGTGAACTTTGTTGGATTGGTACGGTGCAGTGGCCTTTACGTGGCAGTGGTGGAAGGGAACCCGGAGGCTAGTTCATTCATTCATCTTCATCCTCATCAGTTATTCAGGGCAAAGGGGTAGCAGTCTCCTTGGCTGCCACCCAAATCGCACTGCACCACACTGCCAGCCTTCCTATAGGTGGTGAAAGTTATGAGTAAGTACGGTTCTGTGCTCATTGGCAACCTGGCAGGTGGTGGATACAAACCGTAAGCCTTTCGGAGTCAAGTCCACTTCATTAACCACTAGGCCACTACTGCCAAAACCAACGCCAAGATCCGTAGTCAACTTTTTTCGTGAGAAGAATGTCTAGGTGCCTATGCTCAGACTGCTGCCAAGCAACCCAGTAACGGAATGGAGGACAAAGACGTTTTGGTTGGATGTCATTTGGGCTCCAAAAACTCCAAAAACTTCATTAGAGAATCATTCATCACTACAATTGCAACGCCTGATACAGGATCACATGGTTATACATCATTGACGTGTGAAGAGTTGACACTCAATCCATGTCTAAGGTGTGTAGTAATTTAACAACCCTGAAGGTCACAGGTTTGATACCAAGTAACCCTCAAATCTGAGGTTGTATTGTGGTCAATTTAGAGCGAACCATTAATCAGATTGAACAGTTGGAGGAAACCAGATGTCCTTGAGAGAACTCCTACATGGATGGGAGGAACAGAAAAACACACCGTTCGTTGTTACCACTGGGGCTTGAACCGATGACCTTCTTAATGAACATTCCACAGTATGGTCTTGTTGGAGATACAGATATTGATCACATTACCTGGTAATTAAAATTCACAGTTAATTACCAAGTATAATTAGGGAGCGTGGGCGTTCTGTTGGAGCCTGTGTGCAGAGCAGGGGATTCGATTCCACCAAGTCTGCAAATCCCTGCGTGATGGTCAGTTGGTGTTGCATTTACATACATGCATTTGAAGATGCTTTTATCCAGAGCAACTTAAAAGATGAGGATTAATCAGGCTACGAGGAGGAATGCTTGAAAGGAGACCAGTAGTTAGGATTAAGTGAAGGAGGTAGAGGAGGGTAGGGCTAGTAGAGGACAGGAGGCGGTTGAAACGGTTCAAGGAGCGAAACGAAAACTGGAAAATTTTCTTCCCAAAACAGACATGCATTTAAAAATCGGAGGTAACGATTTATACCTTTTTTTATTTCGTTCTTTGAATATCTAGTGTAGCCTACAGTGAGAGTCATTCAAGTCCAAAAAAGGTAGCCAGGTCTATGGTAGCCAGGGCTTTGAACCAGAAACAATATTGTTCCTGGATCGATTAAGTGGACACATTACTTTGATTGTGGGCTTTACAGGATTTGTAAATAGCAAAATACAGGTATTATCAAGTTACCATTATTTTTAGATCAGCATTTCCAAAAATATGTTTCTGGTCTCTAGTTTTTCGTTCCTTGGACCAGTTCAAAGCCCTCAAGTTTTTTTTTCCTTTGGGAATTTAAGGACTTTCCTAGGAGAGCCTAGTTTTCAAGAGTTTCTTGAAGACAGGGAGATACACCAGCATTGGAATTGGGTCAACAAGGCTTCAGATTCAAACCCACAAACTGTCAGGTTGCCACTGAGGCGCTCTGAGTATAGCACCATCCTAACCAACATAACTCCCAATAGGCTCACCTATCGCAGTATGGTGCAGTGTGAGTCAGGATTCAGTTGTGGAGACTGCTGTCCCTGCAACCTGGTAACGGATAAGCAAATGAAGAGTAATTGAAGCCAGGGACACCCCCGTTCTGGCAGTTCCTGGTAGGTAATGTCAACAGTGGGAACAGACCAGGAAAGGAGGCGGCGTTTCCTTGTACGGGGTGTTTGGACAGACAAGCGACAAGGTCTGGGCTACATTCGTTTCTGGCATTTTTTGTTTTTCCGAGGCCAATTTTGGAGTCGAACTCCCTGAGAGTTGATGCTATTTGACTGACAGCGCACCAGTCAACTGACATCCCCAGTCATACGGCACATTTGAATGCAATAAGTGAAGAAGTCAACGATGTTCCTAATTTATTTGGAGGCAACGGGAGACTCTGTTGTTGCTGCAGCGTTTGAGTGTTGTTGGGGAGACAGCAGCGCCCGCTGGGACACACACACCGAGACTGATGATGATGTATACCTTGGGTGTACTCAGGAGTCGTCTCAGCAATACATTATATACCAGGAGTGCACAGTGACTCAGGCTGACACAGCAGGGTGTGTAAAAACCAGGGGAAGCACTCTCGGCTCCCACTGCACCACAATTCCTCCTCTGTCAAAAAAGTGCAGCTCTGCAGATTTTATTTAGTTTGCAAAGACTTCCAGGTCCTCTGTTGTCTTAGCTCGGTCTGTCAGCCGCTTGCAACCTTGAGCGTTCCGGCTCTGCATTTTTATCCGCGCGTCTCCTGCCTCCAGGGGTGAATAATTGTCGTTCATGTTGAGTTGAATAAGTCAGAACGGCGTGCAGATGTTTCCTGTGGAATAGTAATTCAGACGATAATAAAAAGGAGTGAGGGGGGAATCCAGAAGTGATTTGTTTGGAAATTTTTGGGGGTAGAAACTCTTCAACATCACTGCTCCTGTCAAACACAGGGGATTTTTTTTTTAATACAAATAAATCAGGAACCTCAGTGACTCTTGCTGCTGCAGGGCATGTTTCCAGATCTCACTTCAACTTTCAACTGAAATCTTTTGAGCAGCATCCGTTGCATTATAAAAAATACATGTTTTCGTGCTTCGCCCTGGACTCGCTGCTTGAATCTAAATATAACTCAGGATTTTTCTTTTCTTTTAATTTTTCACGCAAATGGTGTTAAAATTTTTTTTATGTCTTGTTGTGGGTAGAAAGAGATTTAGCGCAGTAGGTAGATGTTGTTCCATGTTTTATTACCAGTGTGGAACGTGTGATAGGACGTAAATGTATCAGATGTGTTTTTGTTCCCAGTGAAATATTATTTTCATTTTCTCTCTGCTTTTTCATTCACACCATC
Source organism: Paraplagusia blochii (assembly GCA_016785265.1). Taxonomy (NCBI): domain Eukaryota; kingdom Metazoa; phylum Chordata; class Actinopteri; order Pleuronectiformes; family Cynoglossidae; genus Paraplagusia; species Paraplagusia blochii. The sequence goes on from JAFBJS010057541.1 coordinate 468,328, forward strand.
ATGACATATTACCTTGTGGTTATTTATGTGTGTCTAGGAGTTGACCCTAACTCTACACACACTTGTTGATATATTGGAGGTTACTGCTGACTGATGGGATATATATGAATAAAACATTGGAGAATCATATTTGCATTCGTTTTACACCTTTTTTTTTTTGTCCTGCTGGATTGAAGATGTTAATATCTCACCTCAGGGGAGAGCAGAGATATAATATTTGGGGAAGACTAAAAATATTTTCGGTGATTGACGTGTTGTAAAAGTGACCTTTTTCGCACGACAGACAAGTTGAATATGATTCTTTTTCATAAACCAGTCTTTTATCGGGCATAGGCCTTGGCCCGCCCACTTGTCAGTCAGGCCCGCCCCATCCAATGTGAGGGCTGACCAAACTTGGCTATAATACTTTGGGGTTGGCCCACCCTGATTTTTTTTCGGGGCCCACCCATTTTATGGGTGGGTTCTAGCTACGCCCCTGGTAGATACATAATGACTTAGATTGCGTAACATAATTAAAGTTAAGGTGCGATTTCGAGCCGATTTATCGGGTTGTGCGTCGATTAGTGATCAAGTCCCCTTTCTGGCTCAGTTGTGCGATTCACATGTGCGGACATCGATACAGAGGAGAAAACAAGTCAACAAGTCGGTTCCAGGTCCTGGTCCGTTCATGTCATCGTCACCTTGCTAAGCCTTATTCTCATCGCGTTTCAGAGAGAAACTGTTAGCATCCGTGCATCGCCCGCTACCACCGCCTTCTTCACTTTTATCCAAGGCAGGTCTGGCTGCAGGAGTCAGACCTGTGGACTATGGACGTACAGTGTCATCAGTCCAATTGCACCCAATCATCGGATCGTACAGTGTGAGCGAACGAGTCGTGAGCTGTTAACTGGTCACTTACGGATTCGTTCGTACAGCGTGAACCGCAGACGGCTGCCGCTTCATTAAAACATTTGTCAGACATAAAACTGATATTTTCCTAATATAATAGAACATATTTGTCAAACTCGAGGCTCAGGGGCTAAATTCGGCCCACTCAGTCAACTGGTATGGCCTTGCAGGAGCTTAGAAAGGATTTATAATGTCAATGTGGCAGAGTTTTCCCCAACTTTTTTTGCGCCACGGACCAATTAAATTTCTCGTACTATTTCAGTGAATCGGTTGTTAAGTTGTGGCAGATAAATACCCCTTAATAAAATAAATTTGCGGTGTTCTGAGATATTTTCCTACCCATAAAATCCTCCATTTAAGGAAATTGTACGGTTAACGTGGCCCTCTGGTAAAAAAAAGAGTTTGACAACACTGTTCTTGAAGGAGAACTTGGTCATGAAGTGGGATTATTTGACTTGTGAGTGACAGGAATTGCAGGTCAGGTTTAACAGCCTCAAAAATGGCAGCGAAGGAGAAATCCTGTCAAATAGGATTAAGAGCTTGGTTTTAAAAGCAACTGTTTTCCTCCTGATATGATGTGAGCGAGTCGCTCCAGCTGTTCCAGCGATGCTCCTGCAGAGCTGCGTCCCTGACGTTCTCGCTTCATTGTCCCTGATTTTTTTCTTCCCCATTGTGAATAATACTTCAAGACAAGACACCGTGACAGGTTGTCTCCTCATATAAGGACTACAAGTACATCATACACACAACATAGTGATTCCACTAAATTACAGTCACGTAGTTCATTAGCCCGAGATACTGGACCGGTCCCAGCACAACGAGGACCACGAGCGACGGACGTGTCTGCTGCAGCAGATTAAATTCACGTCAGGCTGCATTCTCTGCACCTTCACACTCCGCACACTGACAGCCAGTGGCCTGAAGGGGGCCATGTCAGCAGGGGGACTCGCTGCTCTACATAAAATTGCAACTATCTCTGAAAATCCAGAAATAATTTGAAACACGGCGCAGTGATTTGAAGCAACTGGAGCCTTAATGAGCAGCAGGGCATCGTGGGAACTCTGTCAGAATGACGCGGCGGAATTTTAATCGGAAGAGAAACGCAGCTGGTGCAGTGCACCTGAGCAAGAACGGTTTTCAAGTTAAAAGACTTGACAAGTTTGTTTTTCTGTATGTAAATGTATCCGTTTGGTAGCGCAAAAAAATAATCAAAATCAAGGTCCAGAAAGTTCTCCTGAATAACTTCGCAGGTGATGCTTTCTTAGACTTAGTTGTAGTGTTTGTATCACATTGCTGCTTTCCAGTAAGGCCAATATTTAGTTGAAAATATATTAAATCATCAGTTTTCTCTGTGTTTTTTAATGGAGTTCATGTGAAAAGTTATTCTGCAAAATGAACAACTGAGGTTTTGATAGTTTTATGAGTTTTTCCTCCAATAACAATATCTGGGTTTTGCTGAAATCGCATGTCGAATTCCCAGACGTTTTGCTTCAGTTGAGGAGGCAAACAGCAGGACATATTGGTATCAGTTGCTATCATCTCCATATTGTTTGGACAATATAGGGACAAATATTTCTGCATATTCTGCGTCTTTTAGCATTAGTTGATATAGAAATCATAAAAGTCTTTGTTTTGAATTGTCAAAAACAGATATTGAAAAGTCAATACCCTACATCGCTGGTATTTTTATCAAATTAACTTGTGTTTCTGAGTGACGACCCAATTGGAGGTTCCAACAGATGGATCACAGATCCTGGGGTGTCCATGAAAATACTGCATGGAGGCCAACAATTTTTTTTTTTGGCTGTTTTTGAAAATGTTTTAAGTGAATTCATCTGGACAAACATGAAATGCTATTTTTTAGACTGTCACATTTTTCATACAGTGAGTCATAACATTTTTGGTTCCGTTTTGGGAGCAAACAGTTGCGTGTATTTGTTTTGGTTGAAGTCGGAATTGGAAATTATATACAACCACTTATGATTCATGCACTGGATATAGATCTAAGTAAAAAAAAAACTGTTGTACCACAAAAAATAAGAGACAATACAACCAGTATGTGTAAACCTGCACTGCCAAAACACATTAGCCTTTACACACATTAGCTCCAACAATCCGACAATCGTGAAAGCTTTAAATAAATCAGACTATAAGGCGCACTGATGATAAATGAGATAAATCTAGGTTTTCAAGAGCGTCTTATAGTCCAGAAAATCTTCTTCTTCTCCTATCGCCTTATCCCTTTTTTCAGGAGTTGCCACAGCGAGACAACAATTTTCTTCTCCCCGACTGATCCGGTATGGAAACCTTTTTGTTGGCCAAAGTTTTACGCCGGATGCCCTTCCTGACGCAACCCTAACAATTTATCCAGGATTAGGATTGGGCTCTAATAAACACTGGCTTGTGCCCCCTAGTGGCTGGGTTATAGTCCAGAAAATACGGTTACAATTTAGACAATATGATCAAAATTGGCATCTATTATATATGTAGTTACTACAGCTATTACCATAGCATTACCACTCATGCAGTTCTAATGCTATGCAACATCCTGCTGCAGTTGAAAAAACAGCAGAGTCTAATTTAATTTCATGAATTATTTTCCTCCAATGAAAGAAAACAGAAACTTCTAAATGGATCCAATCAGATCATTCATCAGTGTCTGTGATACTAAAGCCCGGAGCGTGTGCTGTTCACGGACGAGTCCTGTCACATTTTCCACAGAGAACAGTAGCAGACCATGCACTCGGCTCCCACATCAGACGACCGGGGCCATCTGCTGCGTCGTCCCATAAATTCGCTCTTTGCTGTGATGCTTGGTAATCAAGTCATCGGATGTTTCCTCTCTACTTCGCGCTACCGCTGCACTACAGGCAGCGCGTTCCCTCCCATTACACAGCACAGCGCAGGAAAAGCTGCTCTATATCCTCTTACATATCATTAATCATGTTCCGGGGTTGACAAGGATAATGGAAAGGGCCGAGTCGAGCATCCGAACCCCGTGCGCACACCGAGGCACGAGCAAAGGATTTAAATGCATGCAAAATAACAGCGCTGATTGTAGTGAGGCTGTGAGAGCTTTAGATCTGAATTTGCATTACTGTAAATGAGTCAGAGAGAGAGAGAGAGAGGCACCAGAGTTAGAAGATTAAAGTAGCTGCAGGATCAGGAACCTGATGTAAATGATGAAAATGGAAAAAGCTGTGAACACCATCTCCTCTTCATGTCTCTCCTGTCGGTGCATATGAGAGAACCTGCCGTGAAATCATGTCTTCCCTGAAGCTGCAGAGATGAACACGCACTATATAACACCATAACACACGTCGTCACTAAGGCTGCGTGCGTTTAAAGTCCTGCACTTAAAGTGTGTATTTTATATAACGCAGGCGTGGGTTGGAGGAACAAACATCATCGATATATGACCGCAGACCTGTTACTTGACTGGGTAATAATTCTCCTGTGTGGAGTCGAGCAGGAGAAATCTTCCACACATCTTTGACTACACCCTAACTGATGCAGCAGAAGTGAATCAGGGCCAAATTTTGCACCGTCGCTTTTAATTGGCTGCTGGAGACAAAGTCTGACAACGAAACACGTGGACTGTTGTTTCAAGCAGAGTGGAACGCATGATTGAAACAACATTCATTCTTTTTTTTATTTTCATTCGCTCGTCTGTTGCCGGGCTGCAGGGGCAGCTGGCACCACCCAAATCACACTGCACCAAACTGTCAGCCTTCCTGTAGGTGGTAAACCCACTGGAAGTTATGTGGGTCGTGATGGTGCTGCGCTCTGAGCAACTTAGTGGCAACCTGGCAGCTGATGGATTAGAACCTGAAGCCTTGTGGGCCAAAGTCCACTTCCTTAACCCTAATGCCACCACTGCTGACCTTGTTTAGAACAAAGATTCTCAACTAGTGGGTCGCGGGCCATTGTGAGTGCAAAAAATTTGAAAATACAAAATATTTATTCTATAATTTTTAAGGGTGTCTGATCCGATTCAGGAACGATTCATAAAAAATATTACACGATGGATCCAGTTAGATCCGATTCGGTTCAGTTCGATCCAAACCGATCCAAAACAATTAATTTGCACACACTAATATATATATATATATATAGTGTATATTAGGGGTGTGACGATTCACTCACATAACGATCCGATTTATATCTCGATTCACAGGCTACAATCCGATTCAGGAACGATTCATAAAAAAATATTAAACAATGGATCCAATTTGATCCAATTCGGTTCAGTTTGATCTAAACCAATCCAAAGTGATTCATTTGCACAACCCTAATATATATATATATAGTGTATATTAGGGGTGTGACAATTCACTCACATAACAATCCGATTCATATCCCGATTCACAGGCTACGATCCGATTCATAAAAAATATTAAACGATCGATCCAGTTCGATCTGATTCGGTTCAGTTCGATCTAAACCGATCCAAAACGATTAATTTGTGCACCCCTAATAATTTTATAAACTCTAGCAGCAATGGTATTGAAGTGTTACTAAATGTTATATTAAGGATCTTGTCGTAAAAGGGTTCAGTTGAGAACCACTGATTTAGGAAGTGTCAAACTGGAGGCCCACGGGCCATAAGTGCCATTTGATTCATAATAAACTACTGAAGTACTGCTGTATTTGATCCATGACTGGGTCGCAGCGGTCAAAGTCTCCACGACTGCCACCCAAATCTCACACTGCTCCATGAGGCCAGATTTTATGTGGGTCCTGAAACTGCTATACTCAGAGAACCTGGCAGCTGGTGCTTCCAAACCTGAACCCTGGTGTAGCCAAGCTTTATACCATCCTTCTAATTATTTATTTATAGTTTTTTTTTTTAATGGCAGCTTTTTTGCGTAGGTTATCATGAAATGTACACCCTCTCTGCCTCACTTGTGAGATGTTGATCACATTTTCCCCTGAAGTCAACACTTCACAGTTTATATTTGACAGACCCAGAATCTTTTTTAGACTCAAAATGTCTTTTCATTCCGTCTTCTTTTCCTTTCAGCTTGATTCCCTTTCAGGTGTTGCCACAGCGAATTAGCATTTTCTCGTAGCTCCATCTCTAGGATCATTCTTCTACCAATGTCTCCACTGTCCCTCCTCTGAACATGTCCAAACCATCTCAATCTGTCTTCTCTAGCTTTTTCTCCAAACCTTCCTGTCTGTGTTGTCCCTGACAGGACTTGTTTGCCTTGAATTGTTTCAAAATGATTTTCCCTGATGTTTGTGACATGATTTACGTCTCTGTGTGTGAACTGAGAGCAATTTGGTCGTCGTCCAAACAGTTTCCCCAACACTTTATAAACACACATTCCATGTGTCTGTGTGAAGTATGAGCTTTTCACCTGGAGAAAATGGATTCCATGGTTTCATCCTTCATCCGTACCTTTCTTTAATCCTTTACCTCAACTCCCAACTGACAAACCTAATGAAAAATCCAAACTTTAAATCAAATACAACCCTGCATCTACAGGAACGACGGGTCATAAGTCTCCGTGGTAACTAGCGTTTCCAAAACAGCAGTGGGTTTACACAAAAGCCTATGGTTAAAACATTTTAACCATAGGCCTTCAGTGATGTCATAGTTTTGTGACGTCAAATTAATCCGCTTCATAATAACATCAGGATTTGACAATCAAGCTAGCAAATCCACCAGCTCAGATTTATTATGTTGCGAGATGACATTGTCAGACTCCCAGGAGAGCTTATCGAATCACGTGACACGTATGTGTTGTCTTCTACATAAGGCCAGCTAGAAGGCCCTGAGGTCATAATCACGCGAGATGATTGGTGTGAACTGAACGGGTTGGTTCCATTCACATACAGTGGGCGGAGCCTTCACTTTTGATTCTGAAGGCTCTGGGCAGATTTCATGGAACCTCACAACACTAGCTAGCTCAAACATTTTTTAGATTGGATAAAAACTTTTTATACCAATTTAATGCGAAAACTCCTCAAACATTAATAAAAAAAAAATAAGAATACAATTTTATTTAACTTTATTTATGAATAAAAATGTTTTCCTGAATATGGAATATTAGGCCAGCAGGGAAGGCTTTGCTGGCCCTGATGGCCCATCACTGCAAAAATGTCCCCAAAACCAGCAATGGCCTCTAGTGCAATTATGCAAATGTATAAAGAAAATCAAGAGTTCTCTGAACGACCCTTGCAGGAGTAATACAGTACTCAGACCTTGGCACTCTTATCTCTCCTTTAGCCACATTTCATTAGCACCCATGTGTCGGCCGTGCACAGAGTTTATCTTCCAGTGTGAAACTCCTCTTGTCAGCCGGGGCACTCACATCTCCCATGATCCTTCGCTGCAGCTCTGTTTTTTTACCAGGATGAATTTCAGCTGAGCTTTTATTGTCTGGGGGGGACCAACTGTCGTGGAGATAACTCAAGCCTAAAAGAAATTACATGCTAATGTATTGCTCACTATTGAATATAAATCTGCAAGGTGTTCTTTCATGCAAATTCTTGGCCGCCTATACGTCAGCAAAAAAGGATACATCAGTGAAAGGAAGATGGACAACCACGCTAGGGACGTCTGTGGCAGCCCCCCCCATGATGCTAATTTTTTTACCCAAGGCTGCTGTGGTCAATGGTTTCGCATTTTTGACAGAAAAACTTTTATGTTTTACGATTCTAATTAGTCATCGCTTTACGGCCACTGGTGTTGTTTTATTCATCGACTACAGTCAAGGAGGAGTTGGAGCTGCAGTTGGCTAACAACGGGCAGGAAGTTTCGTACGCCTTGAAGAAGATTTCTCTGGTCATTGCTCATTCTGTGCACACTTGCAGAAGAAAGAGCAAACTTTACAGAAACAGAATGCAAATGGAGCTTCTTGTACTACTGACTGTATATACAAACTAGACAGATTAATCCAGAGCCCTTCAGCGAGTGCTTGTTGAGGGTTAGAATTATTCCGGCACTGACTCCTCGCAAAGCCAGTGGTGGCCTAGTGGATGAAGAAGTAAACCTATGGTCGCAGCGTTTTAGGTTCAAGTCCACCAAATGCCATGTTACCACTGAGGTGCTCATTTCGACCCATATCCTTTAGCTTCCAGTGGGCTCACCACCCATTGGGAAGGCTCAAAGTATGGTGCAGTGTAATTTGGGTGGTGTTGGTTGCCCGTGTGACCCAGGAATGGATAGGCAGATGGAGATGAATGAATGAATAATTTCTTGGTGGCAATGGTGAAGGTTTGGGGCAGCGGTGGCCTCGTTAAGGAACTGGGAAGAGCTCCAGGTTCAGTGCAATCCAACCCTAGGGTGCACTGAGCCTGGCACCATCCCCACTCAACGCTCCCTGCACTCAGGGCTTTTCACTGTTGACTCTGGTGATTTGGAGGTTGCATTTTGTTGTTTGCAGTGGTGTAAATAGTAAAGTTTCTTTCTTCCTTAAGGAAGCAAACTTGGGTCCAGAAGGCTCCAGGTTCTAATCCACCAGCTGCCAAGTTGCCACTGGGGTGCACTGTTCATAGCACCATCCCAACCCACATAACTTCCAGTGGGCAATCCACCCACAGGAATGCTCACAGTATGGAGCAGTGTGATTTGGGGGTCAATCGTGGAGATTGCTGCCCCATCACCCGGCAACTACTACTGGACAGCCCAGATACAAGATTCACGAAATATGCGTCTTACAAGTTACGAAATGGTAACTACTGCAAGGTATTCCTTGAAAAAAACACTTACGTTACGTTACTAGGTTACGAGGTGCCCAACCAAGTTCCATATTTCTACCCCATCCTTGTACTGTTTTTGTTACTGTCCCTTTTGATGTTTAGGTAGGTTTAAACCCCTAATTTTCTATTTCAATACCAACCAATACCAACCCCCAACACTGCGGTAAAGGTCTCAGGACCTTATTTGCGATTCAGCAAGTTTGGCAAAACTGTGGCATTAGCTTTTCATTTTTGGAGATAAACACGGTAATGATTTTGACATATCATATAGTAATATCAACAATATTATCGGACAATCGTAGTTTTTAGGTATTGTTATGAAGGAAAAGGTATTTTAGATTGAATCAACCCACGACTGCTCCTTTGGAATTGATTAAACTCATCCCCAAAGCCTTTACTGTAGCGTGCATTTTCAGAGTCGAACAACAAACCAACAAAAATCCTGAAAAGCTTTCAACATACCAGACAGCATGAAGAAGTGAATCCAAAACCATATCTAAAGTTTTCTGCTTTAAAGGAACGACTTTATTTATTCATCGACCTTTTTGCTGCTGTGAGTGTAAGGTCGGAACTTTTACTTCAAAAGACGTCATTGTTAACTTCTACCTCTTTGACTGATAATCAGCACGGCAGCAGTTCATAGGTTTGATCACCAAACCTCAAATATTCCACCAGACAGTGTTTTTCTCCACACATGCTCAGCGTTTCCACCAGGCTGCTATGCTGCTTTATTTCAAAGGATAAGTATTCCCTTTGTTCCGGGCCTCAGCCTATCAACTTCAGAGATCAAATCCTCATACTGCATCTATAATAAGTCCAAAGGCCAACTCCTGAGGTTTACTTCAGAATGAAAAAAATACAAAGGATAAAGGAATTGGAAAGAGGAAATGCTTTTATGAGAAGACCTTAACGCCGCTGCAGGGCCGGGGTTTGGACAGAGACGTCTGTTTGTCTAACAGTACTCCAGTACAGCAGACTGAGCAGCGTCTGCCACAGAGAACTGGACAATTTATATCAAAAAGACTTGTGGTTCCGGCGTATCCTAACTCAGGCCCGACTCTGATGACACTTGTCTCCGTCCGGGCGCCCGGCCAGCTCGCTGTCACGCTGGACGCCAAAACTGAAAGATGAGAAGTACAGGAGAAGGAGCTGATGAGGCGATACTCTCTAATGAGTTGCAAAGTTGACGTGGTTTCCTTGGAACTTTCCAGCATCAGCAGTGACTCAGTTGACGTCGGTGTGAAATCAAATTTAAGACAAGATTGAGTGGACGATGTAAATCCTCACAGTTGCAGAACAACAGCCCACGCCACACACCGTAGAAACCCGGGGAATTGAGGCAAAGTCTGATCTCTAATCGGAACCGTCGGACGTCTTCATTGTTCCTGAGTGCAGCTGATAAACTAATCCAATTGTCTGATGTTCATAACAAGATAAAAACGTCCCTCTCAGACGCCATTTGATTAAATATTCTGCCCGTGTCCTGCGTCAATCGAGAGCGCTGATAAAATAATGGACGTGAGAACGACTTCTTATCGTGACTCAGTCATGTGCCGACTGTTGTGGCGCTCGTACGTGTCGCAGTAACTCGTATGGACTGCCATCAGTGTAATGAAGTTTTTTTCTCTCTTTCTTTCTCTCGTTAAAATGTTCCAGGACTCTAAACGTGTCCTTGATAATGTCACCTTTTAGTGGTTTGATGTAATTCAATTAAAATACTTGGAAATTTCTTTAGGAGTTTTTTGGTTTGTCGGTTAGTTCTTTCAGTCTAAGTTTTTATACTTTAGGAATTTACTTTCTTGTTTTTCTTTTTTATAAGTTCAGATTGATGTCCGATAATATCAACCGACCAATATTACCAACGCAATATTAGCATATGGTGTAATATCTGTATGAATCATTATCACTTTTTTCAGACTTCATGGGTTCCGCCAGATGACGTGTGCCCTAAAAATCTTTGGGGTAAAAATGGTTGTATGTTGTAGTAAAAGTCACTAGATGGCAGCATAGCAGCTCATTTTATTTATCTCACAACCAAACAGTGTTTTGTACAAAGGAATTAGTAAATATTACCAGGCCCACATGGTTATCGGTTGATATTAAGATCCAAATGTTCGGATGATATCGTTATATAAGATATCAGCAAAATGTTATTATCACAGTCATGAAAAAATAGTTCTCAAGTTGCAGTGCTGTAAAAGCTAAGGATCATGAACAAAAACAGAAACTTCAACGTTAACAAATTTGTGGCAGAACTACTTGAGCTCGTAGAAGCCAAATGTGAAACCAACAACTGAGTTTGTGAATTACGATCTTGCGTCGGTGAGTTTTTTTTTCATCCACATCATTACAGCAGGAACAGTTCCCACTCTGCAGTGGTCCACAGAGTTTCCTCGGAAACAAACTCACAATATGATGAATAATTTAAGCAGTAACGTCAGCTTTGTGCAGGAACTATTGCTGCTGTTGCTGTTTGTTTGTGGAATTATGGCTTAAATCGTAATTATAAAATGTGTGCTGGCTGTTGCTCCCATTATTACTTATTTATTACAAATTTCCTTAGGTTTTAGTTGCGCTTTCACATAGAGACGCACTTTGTCATTGTTATTGGCTATATGGGAGTTTCTGCAAATGTAAACATCTTTGCCTATAACTTATTTTCGGAATCATAAACTTTTATGTACGTTGGGCTTTTTTTTTGTTCTGCGAAAAGAACATTATGTGACTGGAAAAAAAAAAGAGTACAACAATGTAAAGATCCAAGTTCTGACTGCAGAGGTGGAACCTGAAGTTCAGAACAAATCAGTAAAAAATGTTACGTGAAAAGTTTTTGACTCAATGTCAATAATTTACTTGCTGAATAATCTGATTTGTTTCCGACCGCCATGATGGATGGATTAAAGACATGATAAATTGGCAGAGGACAGGAGACAGAGCTGGAGGTGGAGGAGTTAAAGATGCTGAGGTTCTCTTTA
>JAFBJS010057541.1:479909-580907 GCA_016785265.1 Paraplagusia blochii
CCTGCCTGTTTATGTTGTCCTTTAAATGACCTCATTCCTAATCCTGTCCAACCTTGTCACTCCTAAACCCATCTCCTTCCTACTTTTTTGTCTAACATGTGTTGCAATGACAATAAACCTTCCTTGAATCCTTGAATCCTTGAAAAAATGTTACGTGAAAAGTTTTTGACTCAATGTCAATAATTTACTTGCTGAATAAACTGATTTGTTTCCGATCGCCATGATGGATGGATTAAAGACACGATAAATTGGCAGAAGACAGGAGACAGAGCTGGAGGTGGAGGAGTTTAAGATGATGAGGTTCTCTTTAGGTGAGACAAGGATGGACAGGATCAGGAATGAGGTGATTAGAGGGACAACACAGACAGGAAGGTTTGGAGACAAAGCTAGAGAAGACAGATTGAGATGGTTTGGACATGTTCAGATACATTGGTAGAAGAATGATCCTAGAGATGGAGCTACCAGGTAGGAGACAAAGAGGAGATTGATGGATGCAGTAAGGGAGGACATGGAGGTAGTTGGAGTTTGAGTAAAAGGGTGAGATGGAAAATGTTTACTTGCTGTGGCAACCCCTGAAAAAAGGGACAAGCCACAAGGAAAAGAAGGACTTTTTTTTTATAAAAAAAATCAACACATGCATAAAAAAACCTATATTTCTCACTGCTTTTTTGCCTCATTCTTTTCGTCATCATCTTAGTGCCATGTTGGGGGTTTTTTTGTCACGGTGTTTGTTCGATTTCACAATGCATGCTGAGAAATAGTCAAGGTTTTGTTGATCCTCGTTGGCATGAATTTTCTGGGGTTTTTTAAGCAAAAAGAGTCTAAAATGTAACAGTATTTTTTATTTATTCAACATTATGTAATCCTTCTCTGTTCTGCTGCTCCCCTCGAGAGTCACCATTGAAAATCTCCCCGTCTTACCTCTTGTCTCCTGCCCCCGCTGCTCCTACACCTCCCTTGAAAACGGTCCGATTTCTCCTCCAGTGCTTCTGGCTTGTGTCCACCATCCTTCCCTCCATCCTCCACCCTTCCACTCTACAATGTTTTCCACTGGGGTCTTGTTCATCCACAGCACCGCAGGCTGTTGTTGTTACCTTGTCTGATCCGTTATTGGAGACTTGTTTTGTTTCGGCGCAGCTTTTATGTTCGATACAGTTCCTGATGCAACCATGGCTGTTTACCTTGACCAACGGGCCCCAAACTTTGTCTGCAGGGCTGGACTTCTAGAGATGAAACTAACGTCCAACCTTTCCACCCACACTGCTCCAACTCGTGGATTCGACTTGTTTTTCTTATGAAACTGCAATATAACGTTGGTAAATTCTCTGTGAATTCCAGTTCCTTGTTCTGTGACCCAAGAGAATTACTGACTACGGTAACCTACTATAAGTCACACTTTTTCCAACCTTTGACTGGGTTATTACGACTTACACTAGAGGGCACCGGTGCCAGTTTTCACACTACAGACGTTTGAGAGAAAAAGGATGCGACCTATACTCCAGAATGCCGTATAAACGAATTTTTCTTCTTCTTATATATCTCTTAGCTTGAGCAAATTATACTCCGGAGAAGCTTATAGTCCGGAAGTAATGGTAATCATCTGATGCTTAAAATTAGATGATGGTTCAGCTGGAAGAAATAAAACAGTACATGAATTTTATCTCTCCATGCAAGACTGACAACATCCCATGTTGATAAGTACCATCATCAAAACACCTGTGCAGTAGTTCATTAGTACGAAGCAGGCAGAGGGACGAATGTGTCGTGCACTGGTTCACGTAGCCATTATTGTTGTGTTATTATCACGTTGTTCGCTGTAGCCGCAGTTTTATTTAAGTTCTAAAGGTTTTTTTGAGTGTTGGAAGGTAATAATTATGCAGGGACGTTCCAAAGACTGACTCTGTTCCGGAGAATTTTAACCATGTGTCATTGGTTTCCTTTTGTTTGTTTTATTTTTATTTTATATATAAGTGGCTCTTCACAAGAATGTTACACACAGCAGTGCATGAATTCCTAGTCAAAGACATAAAACAGGAAATTGTCATTTATACGAGAAGAGATTAATTTATACACACATGTAGTATTGCTGTTTCTGCAATCAAACGGAATAGTTTGTGACTCCGTTCTAGGGATGGAAATGGAAGAATTTAGGATTAATTCCCCGTTATTAATATCACTAATCTATTCTCTTGTCTTTTCTCGTTGGATCGGGAAATGAAACATAATAGAAATAGTTTTGTGTAGAATAAACCTTCAACGTTTACTACAAATTACCATTTCACCCCATCAACTCCATCACTACGGTAACTAAGTAACAACTTGTTACATTCTTGTCCTTGTCATCTACATCATTTTAGGGGACAGACCTTATGCGTAAACTTGCAAGTTGAGGTGCTAACATAAACACGGGGACACGACCTGGTGGACTCAGGGATCCAGGCACAATCCGAAGAGTCAGTTGCATGCTGGTGGCTAAACGTTTCAGGTAGAAGGTTTATCTCTCCTTCGTGCTTAAAAATCGGCAGGTCCACTACAATACTCAAGAGTCTTTTCATGAGATGCAAGAATATTTCGGATTTAATTTGATGATACAAGCGTGTGCTTGACGTCATCCCGAAAATATGTAATTATGTAACTGTATCAGTGGATATAAGGAGAGGAATCAAACATCAGAAGCTTTGATAAGGAAATTGCATGAGGGGTCAAGGTTGTTTGGCTGTAGGTATTGATCAGGTGTCTACTCTCAGATGGGAAACTTAGTTTGTTGATACTAATGCTAACCATTCTACGCGTTGTACTTCTTCAGTAAGTCACTTTGCCAGTTCCTCTTGCGATCTGGAAAGACTTTGGGCAAGCGGATCTTTTTGAAGTCCTCGATACATTTCTTTAAATCCTCCTCCAGCAACTTTCTCTCTTCCTCGTCTTCATCCATCCCAGTGGGTGGGGGGCCACCGTTTTCCTTCTTGGTTGGTCGCTGAAGTGTCTGTATGTTTAGATTGTCGGGCCGTTTAGGAATCTCGGTCATAGCAGGTGTAGGCGGAGTTGAGGTAGACGGAAGCTTGCTTGTTGCAAGCGGCAGAGATAGGCCAGGACTTGATGGAGGCGTGGGATCGGGAGAAGGAAGTGGAGAAGGTGGTGGGCTTGAGGTGGTGGGATCAGCAGGAGGAGAAGGAAGCGGGCTTGAGGTAGACAGCATCTCCAATTCATCAGGCGATGGAGGTAGAGCAGGTGGGAATGGGGATTGAATGACAAGGTTGTCTGTGTCTGGTGACGGAAGAGGAGATGAAGCAGGGGACGGAGCAGGGGACGGAGCAGGTGACGGAGCAGGAGATGGGGGAGAAATGGGGCTAAAGGCAGAAGGGTTGGACATGTGAAGGGGAGACGGCCGGACAAGGGTTGATGAAGGTAAGGGGTTGGAGCTAAATGCAGCAGGTGGAGGAGGTAGAGGAGGTGGAGATGGCAGAGGTGGAGGTGTTTCAACAGGCGGAGGCAGAGGAGGAAGAAAAGGTGGTGGCGGAGGAGGTGGAGGTGTTTGAGCAGAGGGAGGAACACCCAGGGGCGAGGGGTGATGTTTTTTCAGTGTGGGAACGTTGCTGCTTTCTGGAAGGCTTTGGGTTCGACCGCTGCCCGACTCCAGGGCAGCTCGAACTGCAGCGGTGGATAAAGACGACTTTGCTCCGGTGAGCGGTGGAGCATCAACATCTGCTACTTCAGCATTCAGCATTGAACCACCTGCAAAGAAAAAAACAGACTCCATCAGGTCACAGTCTCAGTCTGACGAGGTATCTCTGCAATTGCTTAAAAATGGCATTCACTGATGACGCTAATAGGCGCCATAGGAGGTAATCTGACGAGGAAAATCATTTTCTCCCCTAAAAGCCAATCAGTGCAAATCCCATCCATTTTTTCCCGATCTCTCAGAATACGAAGACAAACATGTGCTTCAGATGAGCTGTTTGGAAACAGACGTAAGCCGAGGAAAGATTTTGTGAGCAGAGGAAAGGAAGTGCGAGATAAGGAAGTAGAATTAGTTTCCTCAAAATCCTCTCTAAGTTCCTTTGCCTGGGGTTTAGGCTGGAGGGAAAGAGTGAGTGTAAAACCTCCTGACCTGAGCCTGACAAGATGTGTTTTTCTCAGAGTGTTTATATTTCCTTTAATGTCTCTTCCTCTGAACAGAGCGCATTAGCGCCGTCTGTTTTCTCTGAATGTCGACAAAGATCTCGGCACTTAGACATTCTGCATGTAAGGTATTCCAAAATCCTTTTATTTCCATTTATTTAAGGAACCCTACGATGGTAATAAAAAAGATTACCTGTATATATTTGTTACATTTTTTATTTCAAGTCTTGAAACTATGTGTCTAACAGGTCTTTTGGGGAACTTTTTTAGGCCACCTTTTTCAATCGAATTTGGCGCAAATGCGGTTTATTCGCATAACAATATATGCAACCATTTGCCCCTAAAATCGGGGTTAAACTCTCTGAACTTTTTGTGCTATTCCAGCAAATTTGGCAAAACCTAGGCAAGGGGTTATCGGATTTTCATTGACGCTGGAGAACACATCCACATCGCATATTTGATGGTGGGTTGGGACCATGCCTGTCCTCAGAAAACCTTGGTGGTAACCTGGTAAATGGTGCACTCCAACCTTAAGTTTTGTGAACCCACGTCTGCTTCCCTAACTGCTACGCCACAAATATTACTTCATTATATTAATATCCCTAAGATATCAGGCCACCCTTATAATAAAGTAATACCCAAAAGTCTCAACCTCGCGGCCTTAGGGTCATTTGCGGACCATGGAATATTTTGCGCCCCCCACCTTGATGTGAAAGTTGAATTTACAATAATATTTTATAGATTTGTTCTCCACATTTTATGGTAAATCGTATAGTTCTCACACAGCCCTTTGGTAAAATGATATTTTGGTGGTGGCCCTCAACTTTTTTGAGTTTGAGACCCCCGATTTAGACATTTTTGGACTTGTTTTGCCTTTTGGAATCTGCCTGCTGGTACCCTGGGTAGACCATAAGGGCTTCCAAATTAGTGGCCCCTACCATAGAGTTTTCATACTCATTTCTCCTGGGGGGCCACATCAGCAAAACAGTTCCCCTTGAAGGGGTTGAAACATTTAGCAGTACTTCAGGACTATTTTAGCTTCCAGGGACCACACAAAATAACATGGCGAGCCACATTTGGCCCCTAAGCCTTGAGTTTGACACCTGCCATAAAGCAACCCTATTATACCATCAACAAACACAAAGAGACACAACAGTGTGAGCACCTGCGCTGACACTCCTTAAGCTGTGTTTACTGTCACAGTAACCTGTCTTATATAACAGCAGGTGATGTGCGTGTCCAACGTAGGCGGCGCAGCAAACACTCGCACAACACCTGAGTACAAATGCATGTGTGTGTGTGACAGGAAAAGTGAACAACCCTGTGGCGTGTGTGTGTGTGTGTGATTGCAGCCCGGCCGTGCGCTGGCATTTGAAAAGACGGATGTTGAAGAGGTTGGAAGGAGAAGGAGCGATGAAAGGAGGCCTGGACTCGTCACCACGCAGACTGGTGTGTGCGTTTGCTGCATTCAGTCTCGCTCACGGAGGATACACGTGTGTGTGCGGGCGCTGCCTGGATGTAGGAGTATGGGGGCTTAGTAGTGTCAGAGGAGTAATCCACTGGGGGATGGGCTCCATGTTTCCCTTCGTGGCTAAGCCGAGTGGAGGGAAAAACAGCGAAGAGAGCACTCAACCCTTCTCTCTGGGCTACTTTTTCAGGGATGGAGGCTAAAGCCAACTGTCTTTCTCACACATCTCCCCTCCCTGTCTCTCTCTCTCCCTCCCATCTGTTCACTGTGACACATGATGCTTCCGTTGCCATCATTACAGCTATTAGCAACTCTAAAGTGTCCCCGTTGCCAGGGTTTATCACCTCTCTTGTCACAGAACGTCTCCTTTATGGTTAGTGATGCTGCCGTTGCCTATGTTTTATTCACATCCACGTAAGCGGTGTAATAAACCACAGCGGGGTAACGAAACAAACGTGGAAAGTCTCCGATGCTTTCAGATACTTGAA
The DNA here is from genome assembly GCA_016785265.1 of Paraplagusia blochii. Classification (NCBI taxonomy): domain Eukaryota; kingdom Metazoa; phylum Chordata; class Actinopteri; order Pleuronectiformes; family Cynoglossidae; genus Paraplagusia; species Paraplagusia blochii. Next base: position 485,985 of record JAFBJS010057541.1, read on the forward strand.
TATCCATGATTCATGCCTTTGGATTTTTCATTAGAATTTTATTTAGGAGCCAAATGAATCATAATGTTTGATTTATTGTGCTTAAAATTAACATTTTAAAAATATTAAAATGCCTTGTATTAAAAAATAACTATTCTTTAAGCATTTGTTCAGCTCTTTGTCCATAATATGATTTTGAAAATACAAAAAAAAATCTAATTTTCTTAAACACCATTTTATTGAATCAATCCTATGAATCCACTTCATTTATTAAAACACTCGCAGATCAAGCTGCCGATTGGTCCTTTCCCAAAATTCACAGGTTCAACTGACAGATATGTTGACCTGGGGATGGGGACAGGACTGACAAAAGACAGCATCGTTTCCATGGCAACACCACAACGACCGGAGCTGCATGAATGCATAGTAATGTGTTTGAAGTAAGTGGAGGCCTTTCATCCGTAATAGTCCAATCATAAACTGTACCTGGAGCTGGCTGCTCTTAAAGGAGTCGGTACTTTTATGGCTCAGTGTTTTACAGCATATTAATTACTGTATATGTAACTCAGTCGGTGCCATGTTGCATCTCCGCACCCTCGTAAACTCTACCTAGGGCGCACAAGGACGAGTCGGATGCACGGAGGTCAATTTACGTGGGTAATATCGTTTATTCCACCCTAGGTAGATAAAGCTCATGGGATCTGGATTATTTGCAAGAGTTCCTACGAGCCGATGTGCTCAGGACCGGGTGTCGGACACCGTGAACCCACTCACTGTTAAAGGCATGTTTATAGGACAGGGCAACCTCACGGTTGGACAAACAGAAGAGGACATAGGTGTTTGCCCTTTCCGATACTGGGCATCAAAGCGAAAGATGTCCAGGTGAGACATCCATCACTGGCCTTTAGCTTTGCAGGGGACATTACATACTCAAGGGGACCGTCGTCTGTCAAGACTGAGAATTCTGCAAATGTTAGTAGTTGTAAAACCACCAAAAATCTGTCATTTCAATGCAAAAACTTCCAATTTGTCAAGATCACGGGTCAGAAACTTCATGAAGAGTCTCAAAATCATGCAATTCCTTAATTTCCCCTGAAGGATTATGGACGTTCTCTTTGCCTTCTATTTAGGGCCAGCTAGAAGGCCCTGAGGTTGTAATCTGGCGAGATGATTGGTCTGAGCGCCGTAACCTAAACGGGCTGTGTTCATTCACTTTTGATTCTGAAGGCTCTGGAAGTAGCTAGCTACAGTAGCTAGCTGAAATATGATTGGATAGTTTCTATCCAACCTTTCAAATGAAAAAAATCTTTTTATATTAATAAAAAGATAACAAAAATCTCCTACACAGTCTCCTTCTATAAAAGTGTCAAAACTCCAGATTGTGCCTCTTCATCTGACGTTGTTCTTGATGCAAACGTGTTGCTGCCATTCTTCCCTGGTTGCTGTCACAGCCTCATCACCACCAGGCCTCACACAAGTATATTATGCTGAGAAACTTTACATACTGGGCCATTAGTGCAGTCGCCTGTGTTGAGAACACCAGGGTGCGCTCACAAGTCCCTGAGCAATTACAGGACTGTCAATCTAAATAATGTTCAAGAAACAGCCTGAGACTAAAGAGCCGCAGTCGAGGCTGAGACGAGGAGGAAGTGGAGGTGGTTGAACCAACCTGGGGAGTCAGATATCGGCGTCGTCAAGGGAGGGGGTTATGGGAGTCTGACCCCCCAACCAAATGTTGGGTCTGGTTGACTGTAGGGCAGCTGTGGATTAAATACCATTCAATCCTCATGTTGAGGAACTGATTAAGATCAGAATAACTATATCTAATCATGATTTACCAGAGCAATTCCCAAAGTCAAATGACAGATGGTAGATGATTATTGCCTTTTTAATTTGTTATAAATGATGGAAAAGTAGTTTTCAGTCATTAGTGCAAGTTCCAAGTTTGGTGTGAATGCAGCGTAACAGTTGTAAAGTATAAGATTAATCCACATTAACCCCAACAACAGCAACAACTTCTCGTTACTGCCTGTTACTCGATTAAGTTGCAGGTCTGATTTTGCCACTAAGACAACTAAAACCAAGAAAACATCTCCAACCAACCAGCCCAGTGGCACCGCCCATTTCTGATACATACATACCATATACGTCTGCAACTTCAATACCATCACAGTGGAGCCTTTAGATACGAGTCGTATCTGCTCAACAACGACACCCAACGAGTCAATCACATTTTCCCTGTGCAACTTTGTAGCAACTTGGCAGGTGCTGGGTTTGAATCTTCTGGACCCAAGTCTGCCTCCGTATCCCCAGGTCAGCAAGGCTTCAGGTTCTAATCCACCAGCTGCCAGGTTGCCACTGAGGTGCTCTGAGCATAGCACCAACCAGACCCACATGACTTCCTTAAGGCTCGACACCCCCAGGAAGGTTCACAGTTTGGTGTAGTGTGGTTTGGGTGGCAGTGGTGGAGACTGCTGCCCTTGCAAGCCGGCCAAGAATACACGGATTTTGGATTATGAAAGGCCAACGTTTTGACCTTGAGACAGTGTCTGTCATTGGTGTGGAACTCCAGGATTCACCTCCTGGGAAAGCTCTACTCCTGGGGTGGTTTGGTCCTTCCAGTGGAGGTTTATGAGAGGCTTCTATGGTGCAATATGTTAGGGTGGGCGGTCGTGAAGATTGTTGCCTCCAAGACCTGGCAGCAGGAAGCAGATGACAATGGAGGAAGGATGGATGTCAGTGGCTCATATCTAGGGTTTATAAGCTTCCCCCATAGGAAGCTGTTCGCTGAACTCCCCACACATCTGTGTACAACTTTCCTGCAGATCTTCTTCCTGTCCTCACCATCTTGCCGATTCACTTGCTTCACACACTTCATTCTCGTCTTCCTGCTTGAAAAAAAAACCCTGGACCGCAGCCTGGCTCTCACAGCCTGAGAACCCCCTGCAGCCCAGCGTGGCAGCTCTCTTACCGCTGCTGCAGTGCACCCACAATGCTGCTCTCCAGCGCCACCTGCCACACCTTTCAGCACAGTCAATCCCTCTGCGGCGCTGCAGCATCAAGGACAAACCTGGCTGTTCAGATTACCGATAATTGGAGAGGCAGATTAGAGTCCAAGTCTACAGATGGCCGAGGTGAATCCCATTCTGACGAGAGCCTCACATTCACAACTCGCTGCCAAAACAACATGTTTGCCACTTTGACTGGCTTTTACGACCGCACCTCTGGGTGTAGTTAGCGCCTCCGTGTGTTTATAATGGACCGTTTCAATGTTAATGTCCCAAAAAACACAGTATCTAAAATAAAATGGATGTTTTCTGCTCTAATCCATTGGTAGATTCAGAGTTAAGGGCAATTCTGAGAGATATTCTGAGTTTAGGACACTACAACCAAATAACAGGGTTTCTCTAATTAGGGAGCAAGGCCCTCTAAGAGCCAAGGAACTACAACAGCGGGCCACAAAAGAAAAATACTTCAAAAGTAATATTTTGCACCAGGTTTTCTGGGTATTGGCTCGGATTGTACTACCAGCGCATTGTATAAATAAAGATTTGTTTTCTTGTTTGTATATATGGAGTGAAAAACTCTTCCACACATCCAGGTTGCGCAATTGCGTCCAGGGTGTTCCGTCCAGGAGAACTGTTGCTGGTCGACAGTTATTGCCACAGTTTCCGTCCTAGTTTTGACCAATTTGCTCAACAATAGGATGCAATTTTTCTTCCCCTTTTCAACTGCTTCTTTCGTCTGTTGTTTTCCACCTTCGTACAAATTCAGATTCTGTGCGCTCGCATACACAGGCTGAAAAAAAAAAAAAAAAAATCCTTGAATGTTGTTGTTGTTGTGCTCCCATCCAACTTGCATGAGACTTTCTGACTCACTCAACCATGTGAACCATTCATCACCCTGCTGATACTTCTCCTCCACAGACCCTCAGGCCTCGGACTGTCAACCCATTTTATTCTCTTTCTCAGTTTCTGCAGGAATTCCAGGCAACGAGTGGACACGACCATCTGTTTGACAAATAAAGCCCTGTTTTGTGGAAACAGCAGATGCTGTGAAACTTGTCTCATCGTCTTAAGATTATTTACAAACTGACATTTTGTTGCGTGAACCACAATCATCGCGTTTTCTAGACTCACTCTCTTTACTCCTTCGGCTGAGTTTCTCGCTCAAGTGCAACTTATATATTCTGTCTCTTATACACATCTATTAAGATAAAATTTCATGCTTGTTATAAACACACAACAGCTGCTAGAGGGCACTACAGGGCTTGTGTATGATTTCTTCTGTTGAATTAAACATATATTTATTTATTTATTTTTACACTGACAACCTCTAGGGGGAACTCTAGAGCGACTCTGGGTTTTTTTCTTGTCCCTCAGTTCTACACCTTCAGATGCGCCACTTGAACGTATCTGTCTCCCTGTCTCGCTCTCTCCCTCGTCTCCTGGCAGCGTAGTCTCGCTGTCTTCTCCCTTTATCTCCCTGACAGTCCCACATTTCTGCCTGCTCATGAACAGTGACCTGGGTACTAACGTTCAGATCTGGACTCTTGTTTTTTTTTTTTTTTTGAGAAGTGATTTATTTAAACGACTGGCACGGTGTGAAGACAAAGTAGAGGAAGAGACGAAGACGACACGGTGGAGCCGGATGTGTCCATGCTGGAGGACAGAGCGGTGCGCTACGGTTACACATCTGGCTCAATGCCTGGCTCACTATAAATAACCTTACTGCACAATGAGATAAAGACGCCCCGAGCAACAGCTACTGTACTACATTCACGTGGGTTCACGTGGTAGAGCGGGTGAAGCATCACCAGGGGTGGGTAATAACATGGGCGGGTGGTGTCACACGTGAAAATAAACAAAAAGAAATTTACCAGTGCTACGTATATATATCGTCACAGTAAATAAACTTTTTCCATTTAACCCTGTCGGACATGTTTATTTTTGAATAAATACCTTATTTATAAATTTTTAATATGAGAAAAAAATAACTAAAAAAAAGTATATAATTTTGTATTTTTTTCTTTTTTATTTGCCAATTTTTAATTTAACAAAAATTCAAGAATTTTTATATTTAGTATTTTTGCTATTTAAAATATTGAAAAAAAATCATTAATTATTTTTAAAATTATTTCATTATTTATTGTACATAGTTATATACATGCATTTATTTGTAATTATTTTATCATATTGTATTTACCCCATATTCACACACATAAGGCGCACCTGATTATAGGGTGCAGGTTTTATATACAATCCACGCCCACACTTCCCCCTTTAAAGTTCTCATCGTGTCCTGTGCGCCTTATAGCGATGAAAATACACTTAATTTCATTTTTTTTTTTAAATAACTATTTAATGGGTATAAAATAATATATACATATACTTTTAATGGTACATTTCTTCGCGTCCACCCTCACAGACCATGTGACCGATGCTGCTAGCATGTCATTAGTAACGCTGATCCTCTCCTTTACTATGGACTTGTCCACTTTATAGCTGTCAGGAGACAGAGTAACAGGAGCAAATGGCCTGTTTTCCTGCTAATGCATTTTTAACAGATCACAACCAAGAGTGAAAAGACAGGCAGACAGTTAGACTGAAGTCTCCACCTCACAGCTCCGAGTCATTAGGCTCACACAGGAGGGTTGTTGCACTTCTTCTCCTAGCAACTCTCACCCCCACCCCCCATCTCAGTGCATGCCTCCCTGCAGGGTTTGTGGTGATGCACACACAGAGATGCCAACTGCCTCCTCAGCGCCTTAGTGAGACACGGGAGTGCCATCTTTCTGGCGCTGACCCGTACAAGGGAAAAGGTCCGGGTGCCGGCTTCACCTGCCCTCCTCACCTCCACAACACGGCAGCGCGACCCTCTCCAAAAATGGAAGTGAAACCGCATCTCGGTGCAGGAGACATAAACAAGAGCTGCAACCATGAATCCACAGAAAAAAAAGCCTCAACATCAGCAGGGAGACTAAGTACTGATAGTATATTGTGTTCCGGGCGTAGAGCAGATGAGTCACTGCAGCTCCATGCATCTTGTCATAACATATAGGTCTATTCATTATCCAGAAAATACTCCGGGAACTGTACTGGTTGAGCTTGTGATTTACAATCCAAATACTATCAAACAAAGTAGAATTCAGAGTCTGATTTAGTCGTTCGGAATCATTGCGTCCCCCAGCCGTGCTCGCCGGTCCTCGGACTGCCTTTGTTTGTCAGTTGCAAGTGAATCGCCGCGTGAGCGCTGACAGAACGCTAAAGAACACATCACGTTGCAGCACGGCTCAGTGCACCGTTTGTCAGGACGAGTAAGAACCTCTTCATACCAGAGGACTCATCATGCCGAAGAGAGATTAGATGGGAATGCGCAATTTTGCAAAACCTACTATAAATACTCCTTAAGTCTTCCCTGGACAGGTTCTCTGTCACGACTCCATTTCCTGTCACATTTTCCGGTCCGATTTGTCGTGGACATGAGCTGCCATTTTTTTTCTCCAAATGTTCTGGAAAACAAGGCGATCACTCAAGAATAGGAAACTAGACCAGGAGCAGGAACTGCAGCAGAGTGACAGTAATACCACAGTGGAAATGCATGGGTCAAATAACTGCTGCCAGTGAAGCCTGAAGACAAGATGAACCTCGTTCTCCAGGCACGATTCTGTTCCTTTAGGCTTTAGGGATGGAATATCGTTAACGTAGGACTAAATAGTAGGGGTGTCCAATAATATTGAACAGTTATTGGCATAAATATGTAAGATGATAAAATTGTCGTCCGTTTTTGCTGCGATATTGAAAAAAAATGCTTCAGTTTTGCCAAATTTGCAAGGAATCGCATGTGGTAGAACAGCAGCATGTGTTGCTATTGGTTGATATTAAAATAGGAAACTAAGAGTTTGGACTTACCTAAACATCAACAATGACCAAAATAGTGCAAGGATGGGATAGTGAAAAAAAAAAAGCATCTCGTAATTCCATGTTTCCTCACAGCTCAAAAAAAAAATCTTGCAGTAGTTTCCCTTGGAATATTCCTATTTCGGGGACGCTTGTGTGGAGAAAACAGGTCTCAAACTGGTTCCATGAAGCATCACACCTGACTTGGCTTTTTTAATCAACTCCCCTGAGTCTAATGGAAGATGATTGGTCAGTCACTGTGGTCTGGATAGGCTGGAACCAAAAATCAGCGTTTTAGAGACAAAGAGCAGCTGTGGAAAAAAAGCCAAGTCAGGTGTGTTGATGGAATCAGCTGCAGGACTTAATGAAGAATTAATCAAGATGACAAGTCTGATACGTTTCTTGCCTGAACAGGAAGACAAAACGAGGCCGTAAAGGTCTGTGTTTGTTAGTTTGTTGTTGGGATATTTACTAGTCCGACTTTTTAAGTTTGCTTCATTGAGTTGATGGATGAGTCCTTAAAACGAACCGTTACAATGAGCTGCTGATCATCGTTGATGCTACGGCGCCTGTCTATCTGGAAATGTGTTACGATAGTCAAAAACTTTTAATCTGATTAAATTCTCAATTCGACTAATGCGATTAAAACTTTGACAGCCCTTGGAAATACGCTAATATTTCATCGTAAAAAATAATGCTAGTTTAACGCTCAGACTTTACGATGGCCGTGCAATCTCGGGCACAAATACACGACGAGGTTCCACAACAAGCGCAAAGCAAGAGGAGGGTGAGGACGGTGTAAGGGCGAGGGGGTGAGACGGGTGTCGTCACAGCGTGTCATCTGTGTAATCGCTGCTGCCGTTGAATCTCAAGTCTTCATGCAACTCACAGAAGTCTGAAACGCTGATGCCTGAAATTCCACACACAGACTCCTGTGTCTCCGTGCCAGTGCTAATGACTGACCTTGGTGCTCCTCATATTGCCATGTTGGAGGACGGGGGGGACAAAGGAACTGTTTCAGTTACTGCGGACACATCGTCCTCCACCTCTGGGAGGAGTCAGTCTTTCCAGGTTCTCAAACAAAAATCGACGTTGATTGTGTTTCGACGTCCGAATTAGAAAAACTGATCAGGAATGAAGTTAGGTGTAAAAATCTATTACAACTACAACTGATTTGAAGGGTATTGAACCAACAACCTTCTGACCAAAAACATCTCAGAGTCATAATCAGTCGTGTAACTAGTGAATAATGTTAAATATTAATCATTGAGCTACAAGACATGTTTTTGTCAGGACTGTTCTTGATGCTGTGTTCAAATACCATTAGCATATGGCAGAAAATGGGTATCGAACCACCAACCTTCTGACCAAGGACAACTCCAAGTCATAATCAGTCCGATAAATAGTGAATAACGTTAATTATAGTTGATTATTGAAATATAAAACATGTTTTTGTCAGCACAGCAGTGTGAGAGACCTCATCGGCCTGTTATTAACGCTGTGTTCAAATGCCATTAGTATATGCCGCAGTATGGGTATCGAACCACCAACCCTCAGATGAAAGACTGACTCATTCATCTCCCAGTGTCAATCAGTCCCATTATTAACCTCAATAATATAAAATACACATTTCTGTCAGCACAGTAGAGTCAGAGACCTTGAAGGTCTGTTCATAATGCTGCATTCAAATGCCATAAGTAGAGTTGGAAAAAAAAGGGTTTTTTTTTCCACTGGTTCAACATTTTGTTAGCACTAAAATGTGTCATATACGTTTTTGTGTCAAGTTAAAAAGAAAATAAGGTTCATGTTGACACAGGGTGCTTACGTATTTTCCCATAATGGCCCTCAAGAAAAAAAGAAAGATTTCCAAATATGAACATGAACACATCATTTTTTGTTAGGATTTGAAATGCTGGGAAACAGTCAGGACCCGAAGGCATCACGAGATATTTTGATCAGGTGCAGAATTTTCTTTTTCCAGATCTAATAAAACTCAGTGGAACAGAATCAGTGAATAAGAACCAGTGGAAAAAAAAAACATGAGACAGAACCAGGAACAAAACAAACACCACAATCTCAACAACCAAACCAGGACTGGTTGAGGAAGAGGTGTATATATAACCAGGAAACCAGGTGACACCAGTGAGACTAATGAGCAGAGACACAGGTGAAAGTGATGACTCTGATTAGAGACTTCACCGTTTCACCTTCAAATGTGTCACTATGTCAACTTTCATGCATGAAACTGAGTGAAGAAATGAATTTGTTTGTTAAGATACGTCCTTAAAAAAAGCAACAAGTTACGTGAATTTTTTTTAAAAACAAATATAAATATAAAATATATTATAAATATATATTTTTTTTTTTTTCAGTAGAAATGCTGCCAAACTAAAAAACTGATTTTTGGCACCTCCTCAGGACGACTAGAACATTCTAGAAGATAGTGGATTATTAACTGTTTGTTAAAAAGAACAAAATGTTAAAAATGTAAAAAAAAAAAAAAAAAAAAAATCTAAATTAAATAAAAAAGGTTGACCAGATCCTGGTTTATCAAATAATACAGATTAGATCATCTTGGATTAGATTAGATGAGGAATTGGCAAACTGAGGCTCGGGGGCCAGATGCAGCCCATTTTTTTAATCTGGTCTTGACCAAGTGATATTTTGTTTATTTATATTATCATTAAACAGGACAGAAGCAATGGTGGACAAAAGACGTGGACCATCATCCACAAGGTTTCAGGTTCTACCTTCCTGACCGTCATAACTTCGAGTGGGCTCACCACCCACAGGAAGGGTGGCAGAACAGTACAATGTGATTTGGGTGCCGGTCATGGAGACTGCTGGCCCTGAGACCCGGTATCACATGACAAATCGTCATGTGACTGTACTAACAATACTCAGATTTAATGTTTTGACTCAATGAGGTCAATAAACTTCCAGAAAATAGGAAATTACCTCAGGGTTTTTTATTTTTTATTTCCATTGAGTGAGTTGAGTTACCTATGAGTGTCCTTGTTTCTACCCTGGCTCTGCTCGAGTTCTGCTCGATGCCAGAGTGAGGAGGAAAAAAAAACAGAACTGAAGCAGAGGAGCAGATGGAAGAAAAAGGGACGATGCCTGAGGGCGGAATGTTGAACATTTTACATGGCGTTGTCCAAGGACGTGTATTCAAATGAAAAATGTGGAGATGAGCTTTTCTACAACTGCATTCTTCTTGTCCTTATTTATCGGCATGGATGGAAATTCTGATTTTAATCCGTTTTTTTTCACCTGGTATGGATATATTGGTCAAAAACAGAAAAAAATACAAACCCAATAAGAAGAAAAACACATTTTATTTGACAAATCCATTTGCTATTCTGCCGAACACTTGTAATATTAGCGTTGGCCGGTCACGGCCTGCTGCACGACCCTCATGTTGAGCCTCATCAACAGCACACCATCACAATGAAACACAACGTCGCAGGTTTCTAGACATTTCAGAGTACATAAACTGTCACAGGCACAGGTGAAATCCTGCACTACGTGAACCATGCTGATTGTAACGCAAGTCGAAACTGTTAACTTTGAACATTTAACACCTAGTTGAGATTATTAAAATAACCGCCTCGTGTCGATTCCATCTGCTTGAGTTTGAGTACGACTCGAGTTCCGTCAGGTTCGGGGTTTTGATCTGAGGTATATGATGTGCAGACCAGTCCTGCTGCAACCGGGACAACAAAAACCATCAGGAAAATCGACATTTTATCAACTGCCCTCTGTTTCATTCTCCTACGGCGGCGTGAAAACGTTTAGCATCGACTCCCTAACGGTCAATGAGTCTCATCACCGCCTACTGTCAATACTGAAGCCATGCTGATGTCACTACCGCCCTGGGTCCACGTCTGTCTTCAATACCCAACTGACATCGGCGGGCGGAGATATGCATCGCCCTTCGTCAGTTCAGCCAATCAACGTGTCCGATCAAAATACTGAAAGCTGTGTCGTACGATTTTTACACACACGCCGATCTGCCACCTTCGATTTGTGACTTCTTTAATGAAAACCAATCCCACAGCTGCCCGGTTGTTTTGCCAAAGTGCCCTTTCAGAAAAAAACACACACGTCCTCAAAACACACACACACTATACATAGTGTAGACCAGAGATCTGCAACCCGTGGCTCCCGGGACACATGCGGATCATCAGGATTTTTAGAGTTAGCTTTGTTTGAGAAGACGTTTAGTCCGACTTAGTTCATTTTTGTTGGAGTCGATTCTACATCGTACTCCATTTTCGGATTGTAGCAAGAACAAAGCAACATTATGTAACTTAAATTAGCATCTTGTGTTTTTCGTGTTTTTATTGGTTGCAGACCTCTGATGCAGACAGTATGATTCTTTCTCAAATATATAAAATAAACTCATATTTTTCTGTTTGGCTCCAATACATTAAAATCACATTCATTTGCGACGAGGACCAAACAGAAAGAACTATGGCACGTTCCTCTACCACAAGGTACTGAACACATTTAATAAAGAGTGAAGGAAATAAGCTTTTGTGTTAATTACACTTCTTTCTTGTGCTTGGCTGCTCACACCCCTCAAGGCTAATCGGAGTCCAATTATTTGGTAATTTAGTTCAGGGGAGCAGGAGTCTGACGATAGCTCTGTACATCACGGCCACTCTTAAAGCCCTTTCTCTTATGCCTTCATGCCAAGTTCAGAACTCAAGTCTCGGACTAAGTTTTAGCTTTTTTTTTGTTCTTTTTGTTTGTGCTTCACCAAGGCGTACGATCAGGATTACGAAGGTTTCAGTTTTTACAGGAAGAGGTTTCAAGGAAGGGTTTGAGTTTCAGGGCTGGGAGAGTACAAACCGGGTACAACCATGGCTTTAGCAAAGGCAAATGCTGGATTTAAGGATGAATGAGTTAGGCTGGATCGGGCTGAGTTGGGGGTTGGGGGAGATCTGCAGTCTGGAACTGTTCATGATAAAGGCTAGGTGCTGCACGGAGACAAGGAAGGAGGGAGAACGTTCATGGATCATCTACTGGCGCACCAGAGAGAGGCAAGTTGTCTGGAGGCTGGAGGAGAAGGGAGCACGTGGAGAAGAGGGGAACGGAGCTGATAGTCTCACTCACGGTAGAACACGTATTCAGTGTAGCTGGTCCAGATCTTGTCGTCTGTCTGCTCGTGGGCAAAGGCACAGGTTCCTGTGGAGTTACATGCCACCATGTGGAACCCTGCGTCGGCCAGTTTGTCAAAAGCCTGCTCCAGGAAGGTGAACTTCAGATAGTACCGGGACGTGTAGCGCTCCGGTGGGCGGTCGGGGTCACGGCTCTCGTTGAGGGTCTCACCAAACACCTCTTTGGCCAAGGAGGTCTTACCACACACCATGATCCGTGCCACCCGACGGAACTTGGCATCCGTGTGGCTGTCACGACCCAAAGTGTACGAGCCCCGGTAGCCAATGGTGATGAAGCCGGAACGTTTGCCTTCCATGGAACCGGGCACCAGGCTGGCACAAGCGGCGGCGGCAGCACTGAGGGAGCTGAGGTTCCGGGCCGTGTCAATTCCAGGCGAGGAGTCCTCGGGGTCACTCTGGCATCCTTCATCCCCGAGTGAGTTCTGCTTACTGATTTTAGGCGCCAGGAGTTTGACCAGCTCCGGTAGATTAAAGAACTCAGCCTCCCTCTGCAGACGACCACGCTCGGGGAAGTGGTCAGGAAGAACCAGCTGCTGGTCCCGCATGTAGTCCAAGATGTAACGGAACAGGAAACCATCCCGGTCCACAAAGAAGCGTCCCTTGGTGTCCCTGGCGAGTCCTTTGGTTGACTTTCGACTGAACATCTCCCACAGCAGAGAGTCGGGCACACTGGTCAGAGTGGAGTATCGGGTTATGTACACCTGGCCTCCAACGTTAAGCTCGATGATCTCTGGAAAGGGAACTTCCTCCGCGGATATGCTACTGTCTGGTAAAGCCATTGCTCAGTCCTTCCACACAGACGTGGTTGCCTGGCTTTAAAAAAAAAGATTTAAGTGTGTTCGCTGTGGCCTGTTGCCTGTAACTGAGCGCAAATCCTGTCGCGAAGGTCCACTTACGCAAAATTGGATCTTGCGTAAAAATCAGTCCGTCAATCTCACAACAAAAGCAAAAGCAATTAAAAATGGGCGATAGAGCTATAACATCTACAGGTCTTACAATTGCAGCGCAGGGAGTTTCAACATCACACGTTTACGTACTTTATGCGCAAACCCGTGCAGTAATCCCGAGATATTCAGTTCTCCGACACGGAGTCGCATGCATGACGACTTCCCGGGGCTCTAATGTGGCTGACTCGTCCGAGCGCAAACAGGATCAGGTGGCCCAACTTTAGTGAAGCAATCCATAGTTGTTGCGCTCCGCGGGCGTCCCGCTGGTGAAGAGCGAGGAGACGAGGAGAATTTCCCAGCTGTAGTGAGAGTCGAGCAGCCTGAACGGACACGTTTCCAGCCTCTCCATCACTGAGAGGCGCGGGTTTGGAAAGAAAAGCGAGCCGACCATCGATCTGCTCCTTCCTCCTGTCACACTCCAACTCTGCTGCATCCGTACCGAGGGGTGGGGGGGTAAAGCCCTTGCTGGTGACGCCCACTCTGAGTGACGCGTCACTGCCGTGATCCAGGTCAGAGTACTCTGACCTCTGGGGGGCGGTGTAAACAAGATGATGGTAAAGAGGACGTTTGTTTTAAGAATTCAAGGTGGTCAAATTGTCTCAGATAAACATTCCCAGTCATTAAAGGAAACAATTTTGACATTCTGTAAAATTCAAAACATTTTGTCCATGTACAAATCTAATGAAATAAACTTAAATTCAACAAAACACAGTCTTATTCTTACATTAATTAAATACCACACTATTGGCGTAAGACATATGTGCAGTTTGTTTAATGGTTTTTCTATGATGTCACAGTATTTCAGTGCGGGCACGGTCGGGTACTAAGAAAATTGGGGAAACATTGACCTCTAGTGGATATTTTGGGAATATGTTTCCTCTCATTCACAGACCATGAGAAAAATAATGATTACAAATAAACCATTTTGGTAGACCTTCAAAAACTAAGAAGTAATATAAGTTGCGTTTCATATGATCAGAAATATTAAGATGTTGAACAAAATACCTGCCTTATTTAGTTGAAATTCCTAGGTTCCAGAAAAAAGGACAGGGACCCAAATAATCTGTAGTACAGCAGCCTGAAATACATTTAGTGGATGACATCTTATAAATTTAAATTAATAAATAGTAAAGAATACTATTTATAACAGTTACTGACCTCAAGCCTTGAAAACAGCCAGCAGTTTTACATTTTCGATTCATTCGGCTGCTCTTTCACGGGGCCCTTTTTTCCACTGAGTATTAAATTGTTAGAAAGTTCCGCTTTTATTTTACAGTACTTTTACTTACACAAGTCACCAAAGTCATTGTCCATCAAGAGAACAGTTTTTGACACACTCAAACCACCCAGTTTTCTGTGCCGTGAACCAGAAACAAAAACTGATAACCTTAAAAACAACTTCTAGAAATGTATTTACTCAACTTATTAAAAAGAAATAATCACATCGGTAAACTGAAAGTGGTTTTCCAAACTGCTGCACATCAGCGGATTCCAGATTCTAATCACATCAACCCCACAGGTATTGATCGATCTTCAGGGATGTGGACAAAGTGACTATCTCTAATAAATTACTTTGACCTTCTGCATCATCTGGATTATCCAGGTGTGTGTCAGTTCTCATCACAACCATGTCCTCTGGGGACGAAGGTTTGTTTGCCTGTCTTGGTGCTGAGACAAAGAACCGAGAAAGAAAGTTTTTAAACCTTGTGAATAGTTGAATTAGTAACATATTGTAGACAGCGGTGTCAAACTTTCTACCGCAGGGCTACAACAACACAGTTCTCTTGAGGCTGGTTATCATTATTATTCAAGTCACAAATATTGTTCATCGCACTGTAAAAACAAACTTCTCATTCATCAGATCACAAAACTATGCTGCAAAAACATTTTAAGATGCTTTATAAGCCATGAGTTTGACATATCTGCTGTGGATTAATCTGCTGGACAATCTTTTAATATTTTATGCAGAAAGTAAGACAAAAAAGTAAAAAGATAATTGTTTATTTTGGTTGTTCCCCACCAGTAGTTTATCCACAATCAGACTGAAAGAAAATAACATACACGAAATGCAGGGATTCTTTTTAAATATATATATATGTATATATATATATATATGTATATCACAATTCTTTTTTTTTCTGGAAAACAGCCTATGTGCATATTTTATGACTTACGCGAATATGATGACCACTGATTTCGAAAGAAAGAATATTTCATGGTTTATGCGGAGGTCAGGTTATTGACGACCAAGGGGAGGAGGGCAGGGTTGATGGTGTGGGAAACATGTTAGTGAGCACAAACAGAACACAAAACCCACTCAATCACTTTCCAAAGTACAAAACAACAAATACTTCCACTCACCGCTGTTGACGACAGTTTGGTTTTGATACAGTAATGCATGGTGCTCACCTGTTAGACATAACACTGAAATCTATCTTTACCCACTCACAAAAATTCTTTATTTTTATTAATATAATGTAGGGTTGATAAACAGAGAGACTATATATATACATATATAACCACATACGGTGTGTGTATATTTATGTACACACATATACATATATATATGTATTTATAAAGTCCCTTTACACATAATTAAAAATTCAAAAAAGTTAAAGTATTAAAGTGCTTTCTACTGACTCAAAACACCTACTCTCTGAGAGAACGGCATTGGTACAGCATGTCTGAGTTAAAAATCACTTATATTTTCAATAGCTGTGTTTATCAGTGCTTAAAGGAAAAAAAAAAAGACCAAAAGATGTAAGGCATGATTGCAATCACATGGTTAGCAGAGAGAAAAAGAGAAGAGCACCTTCCCATCATGGCGATCATATCCAGCTCTCTTTCTATTCTCTTTAAGTAACAGGATGTCAACTTTTCGTCTGCTTTAGAGGAAACCATCAAGCTCAAAAATTCATACACCTCTTATAACATAGCGGTACTAGTTTTACAGATACAACGTTTGTGCCAGAAATGTGTTTTTTTTTTATGCTCAAGGGAACTTTTTTTGTATAACAACTGACCACTTCTCCTTGCAAGCCATGCTCGTTGATCAGACCGGGACAGTTTCCATTCCATTTTCCTATATGATATTTCGATAACCAACTTCAACACACAGGCATGTGGAGAATTTCAAAATGCTGAGGGCAGAATTGTCAGTGAATAGAATGCAATTCTAAGGTGCATACTGTGTATCCACATAGCTTAAAAAAATGATTGATGAAATCATGATAGGTTATGTCCTTTACAGACCAGGTGGAAATGAACATTTGTCATGATTTGATACTATGAGATGGAAAAAAAAAAGATACTCGTCGGTAGTAGTAGGAGGCAAATGTTCCTGGAACATGGTCCGCACCTTCGGATGAACTGGCATGATGTTGACAAAGCATCGCTTTCTGTTTTACAAGACAAAGTGATCATCTCGCAGCATTTCAGCTGAGTGGGTATAAAAATATAGACATTTGAAACCCTGAATATATATATATACTCATAAGTGATTTTCAGCAACAAAACAAAACACAATTTACAGATGTCCCACTCAGTGTATACACCGATTTTTTTTTTGTTAGACTTCACCTCATCTATAATGTGTTCTTTTATTACCTTTGGAGGGGGAGAGGGTTACACCCAACACAGAACAAAACTGCAATTACATGTTGTCCCCATCAATGTCCTCCATCACTACACTGTTTATACACTAAAATTAACTCTGGGTGTGACACAAATTTACTGGGGGAGGAGCAGGGGGAGTGTAAGTTTGTGCATGGTGATATTACATTATCATGTCTTTGTGATGTCTGGCTATGTGCTGGCTCTTCTCAGAAGGCCTCCTAAAGCCCTTGGTGCAGTAGTCACAGCGGTGTGGGTAGTCCTTGGTGTGAATGGAGATGACATGGCGTTTGAAGCCAGAAGCGTCCGTACTGTTGTACTCACAATACTGGCACTGATACACCTTCCTACCACTGTGTGTCTTCATGTGCTTCTTCAGCTCAGCGGGCTGTCGGAAGCCTCGTTGACAGCGTTTGCATTTAAAAGGGAGGTCCTTGGTATGCAGGGACAAAATGTGGCGGCTCAGGGTGAACGTGTCGGGAGCATTGAAATTACAATGCCGGCACTGGTGCACCTTGTTGCCCTTGTGTGTTTCCGCGTGTTTCTTCAGCTCGGAGGGCCTGTGGAAACCTTTCTCGCACACGTCGCACTGATGGGGAAAGTCCTTGGTGTGAACGGAGATGATGTGTCGCTTCAGGTCACTGGAGTTGGTGCTCTTGTGATCGCAGTGTGGACACTGGTGGGTCTTGTGGCCTTGCACCATCTCTATGTGACGCTGGAGCTCCCGGGCGTCAGCATAAGCTTGGGGACAATGACTGCACTTGAAGGGAAGATCTGCACCGTGCTTGCTCTTGATATGAGTCTTTAGGTTGGACTGGTCTGCGCAGCGGAACTCACAGTGCGGACAGTGATACGGCTTCTCGCCCGTGTGGGTCCGCATGTGTTTCTTTAGCTCAGACGGATGGCGAAAGCCTTTGGCACACTCCACGCACACGTGTGCAAAGTTCTTACTGTGAACAGCCAACAGGTGGCGGTTGAGTAAACCCTGTTCGGCTGTCTCGTAATTGCAGTACTTGCAGTGATGTAGTTTCGGCTCCCGGTCTTTGACAATGAGCTTATCGGAGCCCAGTGGACTGGACTCGTGGTAGCGACGTGTGTACTCTGCGTACTCCGGAGAGCGTTCACTGTTGTGGCTCAGCAGTTTGTGGCTCTCCAAATGGTTGTGGAAACTGACCTTTTTGTTGGTGGTAAAGTCGCAGTCCGTACATTGGTACTTTTTCTTTAGAAGATGGTTCGGGTGATTCTTCATGTGACACTTTAAGAAACCACGAGAGCGAAACTTCTTTCCACATATGTGGCAGGGATATACTGTCAAAGGCAAACCATCAGGTCCAATGATGACAGCTGGAAGACAAGTGTGAAAAGTGTCATTAGATTAGAAGAGTGAGAATAATTTATTGCAGAAGTAAATGAAGACCTCATCTCCCATTATTTTGTATAATTCACCAATGATGAATTACATAAATTATATACATACCAGTCTGACACTGTCGGTTATCTCCTTTCTTCCTTTTCTTAACTTTGGATTTCAGTGCACGATTTGCAGCTGGGCCGTTGCGTATTTGAAGAAAAGGTGCAGATGCTCCATTTTTCACCTGATCAATGGTGTTACCTGTGAAGAGAAATTAAGATACCAAAAGGATGACATGTATTTTAATTTTAACATAAGATTAACATAAGTAATATTAGAATATAAATATATAGTGGTGTCCAGGACAAAATAAAGAATGTACCAATTTCATCATCATCCTCATCACTGTCATTATCGTCGTCATCATCATCATCTTCCTCTTCTTTTGGAGGGTTTTTCACTGCCATGTAGACCATCTTGTCACGACCAACCCCTAATCGGCCTGATGACGCAGCTTCCAGGTCCGGGTGGCCATTGTGGTAATCATCCTCAGTTATAACCTCTGTACCTCCTGAAAAAGTTAAAAATATTGTTATCACCATGACTATGGAATTTTTTTATAGTCATTTTGGTATAGACAGAGTTAGACACTTGCCCAGATCATCATCCGCTTCAGCCTTAAAGATGTATACTTTGATCACCTCTGAACCGTCCACCTCCTTGGAGTCCTTGTCTTCCATTACCTCTGTGCTGATTTCAAGAGGAGTGTCTCCAATGTCCAACTTTTCTCCAACTTCATCTACTACAATTTAAAAGAAATTTTATTACAAAAAGTAATGTACTGAAGTGTACTTTTAACCAGAAGAAGATTATTTGCTCAAAATGCATGCCAAATTGTCTCACATGAAATCATGAGGTAATCCTCTGAGCTGCTTCTTGCATCATCGTCCTCATCTGTCTGCAGAGGAACTCCTTCAGTTGGAAGCTGTTCATGGATAATGGTCTCTGAGCCTGTCTCAGTTACCATCAAACCTCTTGACACAAGCTGGTGGTCCAGAGTGTTGTCCTGGTGCTCTGAGAGCAGCTCTGCCACAA
The DNA here is from genome assembly GCA_016785265.1 of Paraplagusia blochii. Taxonomy (NCBI): domain Eukaryota; kingdom Metazoa; phylum Chordata; class Actinopteri; order Pleuronectiformes; family Cynoglossidae; genus Paraplagusia; species Paraplagusia blochii. The sequence continues at coordinate 505,054 of JAFBJS010057541.1, forward strand.
ACACCTGGTCTGTCATGTCATCATGGTGATGATTTGAGTCCTGGATGAGATCTGAAGTGAGGACATGATGATGGTGGTGGTGGTCTAGAGCTTCCTCTATAGCCACTTCGGTCCCCAGGATATTTTCAGGCATGATAACACTGTGCCCTGAAGGCACCATGTGTTCGCTGGTCAATTCATGTGCCTCCACTCCTTGAGACTGCAAGCTTTCGACGTCTACTTCAAGACCTTCAACAACTTCAGCTTCTAAACCCTCCACTTCCACCTCTCCCTCAAGGCTTCCAACGACATGAGCTTCTAAATCTTCAACATCGACCTCGGTTTCCAGACCCTCGACCACTTGTGCCTCCAGACCTTCCACCTCAACCTCCCCTTCAAGTCCCTCGACAACCTGAGCCTCTAACTCCACCACCTGCGTCTGCAGACCCTCAACTACTTCTGCATCTAAGCCTTCAACGTCTGCATGTAAGCTCTCCACAACTTCGGTCTCTAGTCCTTCAACAACCTCAGTCTCCAGGCCTTCAACTACCTGAGTCTCCAGGCCTTCAACCTCAAGCCCATGTTCAAGGAGGATGCCCTCATCTGTCATCACATCAGAAAGAAGCATCCCCTCAGGAACAGATACAACAATGTGCTCCCCATCGATGTGAGCCAGACCTCCCATGCCTGCAACTGTCAACATACAAAAGAAAGAGTGGTCTTGAGAAAAACAAGGAAATTATACATACATTTCACATTAAAGAATAGACACCACTTGTTTTGGAAGTGACAACCCCCATTCCGAGACTATTAACTATGATTGTTGTATGTAGAGATAAACACTTGCTCACTATATGACGTTTGATACCTACCAAAGTCTTGCATGATCATAGCGTGTGGCATCTTTAGTTCTTGGGTATGTAACTCCAACACCCCTCCTCCTTGATCCATAATTTTCTTTCAAAAAAGACTGTAAATTCACCATTCAGAGAAAGTTAAATAATGGCTTAGATTTTTAAGTAAAAAAAATACTCTAATTATTGTCATGCTGCTTACAAAAAGAAGTATTCTATCACCATGAATTAGAAATTAGGACAAATTTATGGTTGCTATTGATTACTTGATTTCTCTTAGTTATTCAGTTGAGGGACTATTTGGAAATTAGTTGTTACAGAATCAATCTTGCAAGTAGTTGGCAACATGGATTTTATTGCTTTCCATTACGTATTCAATTGGTTAAAATTGTATCCCAACCAAACCACCGTACCTTCACATTTGATTATAAAAGCCTCAGAATAAAATCAGTAAGGTGTGTACTGCACTTGCTTCCATTAAGGTACTTGATCCTCCTAAAATGACAAACAAAATTAAATCAATAAGCAGTGTATAAAAGACATTGGAAATTGAGTTGTAATAATACAGCAGTAGGAATCAATGGTTTATAAACATTTGGTTAAACTTCCGATTAAGATTTATGTAAAAAAAAATGGCAAAAATAGAGTTGAAAAAGTTATTGATTAGGAAGAAAAGAGATTTGTGTTGTTATTAACCACTGGCTCCATCCACTGCCTATAAGGTGTACTACACCCAGGTGCAACTTCCAAGCGCTGTGCTTATGCATCAGGAACTGGTTGAGCCTGATGGCTGAAACCGAGTTGAGACAAAGGCTTGTTATGCGTTTCCTACTTTAAGTGCCGTGGTACAAGCAACTGGACCGTGGTCTAAGGACTGCGAGTTTTGGGAGCTAGAAATCCCAGTTACCACACGACAGTCAAAATAAGCAAAATACGACTGTTTGCTGCACTATGTCGTGACGTACATGGCTGAATAATTCAGAGTCATAACACTAAAATATTAGTATTTGGTTTTGATTTAATAACAATGTGATATACATAGATAGACAACAGTAGAAACAATGTGAAGCACGCCTTTTATTTCACAGTACCACGGACGATAGGCAACACATTCTTGAAGCGGCTACCGCCCTCCACCCACCGGCTAACGAACTAGCCAGCGAGCTCGGGCTACTCCTCTGGGCGCCATTTTGTTTTAGCTTTAACGGCTAACCGACGGCAACGGATTTTAAACTTTATCTGGCGTTTACGGGCACATAAACGTAACAAGCAACAACTATGTTAGTGTATTTTTTCCACACGTTACACTGAACATATCCGTTCTGTAAATGAATCCCATTTTGTCTCATTTCGTGCGATATATGTCGCCCGTATGGCTAGATAGCCTGCTAAGCTAAGTGGCACCGCTTGTGCCGCATTATCTTCCATGTTGTTTTTAGAAAAGGCTGAAAGAGGCCGCTACGGCCGACTGGGCCGACACCCCATATTCTATATACCCTTTTGGTCGATTCAGAACAATTTTACCTGATAACGTCGTCTTCTGACTCTATCGGTGTCTCTCCCTCTCCTTACTTTTGTCTGTTTTTGTTTTGGTTTATTTTTGACGGTAAGCTAAGTGCGGCCTGCAGTTTTGGATCCCCGGGCGCTCTTTGCTAGGCCTCGGCCAATCAGCTTGCTTCCTGACAAGCAGAGGGAGGGCGGGGGGCAGACAATGCGTGGCCTCGTTTACCGCTGATCCCTTACTATTTGCGTCATGCATAACAGAACAGAGTTACGTTAAAATTCGTTCTCCTGATCACGACGTTCTGTGTTTACGAGTACAAGGCTAAAACGTTTTTAAAGACACATATATGAAATGTGGATTGTGAATCACTGTTGACAGACTTGGAATGTGTAGATGAGGCCTGTAGGCCATTTTGTCATAGGGGGAGGGTTCAAAGCGTCGATTACTCATTTACAAAGCAATTGGTCAGGAACGAGGGAAACGAATGACATATGAAAGCGGTGATGTTTCCTGTTCTTTTGACGGTTTATTTAACCGCATTACAAACAAATGATCCTGATCTCAACTGTCATCACAGCAACACAGAAGACCAAGGAAACCTTTACATTTTCAGAGTAGACTTTTATTATTTTCTTTACAGCTTTCAATGTTTAGAGGCACTCTGCATTAGGGTGCATAGCTGTGTAAGGCACACTGCCTTCGTGCATAAACATTTTCTTCATTACAGTGACGTCCTAAAGCAAAAAAGCTTCAGAGATGCAGTAAAAATATCTGGAAACTCAGTACATTACCAATACCTGGGAGGAATTGTGATCATTTCTGAAATTACAGAATGTTGCAGCTGAAATGCACATTGGCACTTTTTTTTTTTTTTAATTCCATAGACACAGTGTGATCTGCTATTGTGTTAGAGAAGACCAGACACCAATACAGCACAAACTGAGTGTAATTACAAACTACTCAATGTTCAATTATTCACACGTTATGAAACACAAGTGAATTATTATACTGTTGTCATGTCGTTTTTAAAACATTGAAGGAATATGAAAAAAAGAACCACACATGCAACACTCAGCACCTTCATCTATAAGGAGTTCACAAAAAGAACAAACCAGCAATATCTTCATTTTAAATCTTCTTCACATCAATTATATATATGGAACAATAATTACAACCATTTCAATTCCAGCAGTTTCTCACGGCCTGCATAGAAAAATAAGTAGAATTGAAACAAATCTATTGGAAGCCCAAAAATTATTTTTTTTCTTCCAGCATATATTTTTTTTGCATTTTGTCAGACCAAAGTGAAGGAAATGTGCGAGTTTCTATGAATCCAGTGCTGCCCAGTACTCCAGTTTGAAATGGGAGAGCTTGTACGTGGACCCAGTGGATGTGTTTTCTACACTTATTAAAATGGAAGGATCAGATGAGAACTGCATCAGTGAATGTCCTTCATCACTTTAGTGGTTCAGTAGCATCCTTCTTTCCAGGAATCATCTGCGATTTTCGTCATTCCCAAAGACCTAAGTCAACAGTAGAGAAAATATCAGTTCATGCCAGTCACATTAATGCTAACCAGATTATTTTTCCCTCTCTCTGCTTGTTTATTTCAGACAAATACCTTCTTGTAGGCTGTGCAAGTTTACTCCTGGCGGAAAGTGTTGACGCTGCTTGTCCTTGCCCCACCGCTGGTCGCATGCCCCCCGTTGAAGCCCGCCCAGGTATGTAGGCTCTGCCGTTAGCAGACCCCGGGGACTGTCCTCTGCGTCCCCCTGCTGCAGGTGGACCTTGGATCACAGGCAGACCCCTCGTTTGTTGGTGACCAGAGGCCATCGAGCCAACGGGATTGACAGCTTTAATCGGAGTTCGAATGGTGAGTGGGGATTGGCCGTTGCTACGGATTCGACTACTAGTCATACCTTAAGTGGGAAAAAAAGACAACAACATTGGGTAAATGTATATGCCATATAAATACATTTATGTATTTTGTGAGAACATATGATTATATTGATTCAAATCACTGTATCTTGAGACGATGTTCATTATCACAAGGTCTTCCAGGGAAATATTCAGAAAGTGGTGGAAACAAAACATTTAACAGAGGAGAAAAAACATTTGGAGAAAGAACCTCACACGAGTCAGGGATCAAGGGGTCAAGAGAATTTACTGTGTTCCACAAGCATGTGTTACATTTCTGTTCTCTCAATCTTCAACTCTGACTCCATCTACCTCCATGTCCTCCCTCACTGCATCCATCAATCTCCTCTTTGTCTCCCACCTGGTAGCTCCATCTCTAGGATCATTCTGTGTTGTCCCTCTCATTCCTGATCCTGTCCATCCTTGTCTCTCCTAAAGAGAACCTCAGCGTCTTTAACTCTTTCACCTCGGAATAAAAACTAGGACTAGGACAAATCATTCACATTTCTAATCTGATTAATGGTTTAATCTTGATGAATTGTGACAACTGTGAAAAAAAAGGGGTGACAAAATGTTGGTGCAACGGAACAGGTGAGGAGGACAGGGTTACCTGTGGAGGGGGAGTGGGTCAGGTGGGACATGCGGTTGCCAGAGCTCTGGAGGTTAGCCTCCATGCTGCGGCTGTTTCTGACTGCTTCCAGGGAACGTAGGCTGGTGCGAGGGGCAAGATTGGGCATGCTGTGCCTCAACTCCTCTGGAACCACACGTACACAACACCGATATCAGCAATCTTTGTGACTTATCTACATCATAATTTTTTGTTTCAAAACAAAACGGATACCTTCACTCTTAGCGAACTTCAGTAGCTCGGCACTGGGTCCCTGAAGAGATCTTCTCGGCGTTTTTGTGCGTTGTGCCCCCAGTCGGCTGCCGTGTTCCTGACCGTGGTTGGAGGTGGAGGGAGAGAGACAGCGGGGTGAACCCAGCGGTGAAGGAGTGAAACGATGCCTTCGCTGTGGCACGAAGTTGAAATCCTCCTCCTCCTCGTCCTCCAGGCTGTAGGTGTCAAACTCTTGATCACTGTAGTTTCCACCCCGGCGCAGGGACTGCAGAGATGCTGTGGAGCTACGACGTGATGCTGAGGCTGAACTGGAAGCGTAATCCTGCCTGAGACCTGACAATAAACAAGTCACGCGGTGATTAAGTGTGAGAGACAGAGTGTCGAACAATGCACCTGACCTACTAAGGAAAACAGAAAAACAAGTGAATACAGACGCCATAACAAAACCATGACATCACCACTCACTTTCCTCCTGCAGCCGTGCCATGATCTGGACGTCAGTGAGATCTTGCAGCTTGTAGCCCATGGAGATGGAGTCGTCAGATGTGCTAAGCTCACTGTCTATAGAAGACTGGGAGCTCAGGGCTGAGTTCATGGTTGTGACACCTGGAAGCACATTGAGATACCTGTTACAAAAAGCTACTTTTCATCTATTGACAAAAGCCACGTTGACAAGATGTTTGGTTTTACACTTGTGTTGTCAGAGGCGTTAACAGTCACTGGCTTTGTGTGCAATGACAGCTGAAACTGGAATCAAACCTTCACCTGATCTAAAGTTACACCACACCACAAAGTGGGATAAAAATAAACAGATCCCAAAGAAGATGCAGCAGTTGTGGTGGTAAATGATATGGGATATATTTGTGAATGCAAGTCAAAGCGCCAGCTAAACAAATAAAAGCCCAGACAATGAGATAGGTACAATATAAACTTGTATATTGATTACACAACATCAACTAAGATTTATTTTTGCAATTAAAACAGATACATGTATATTATTTTTCCGCTGATAAACACACTTTGGTTAAGATATGATATATATATATATTTTTAAAATACTCAAAATTTTTACTTTTCCATCCATTCTTAAAAGGCATATCAAATAAACACATGCAACCAAAAAATTAAACAACATCACTCAAAAGCATGTGAATAATTCCCACAAGGTCAGCAAAGGTCTCAAACTGAAGGCCACTTCCTGACCATTAACCCCCTACATCCAGGGCACAGGTCTAAATGTCAATTATTGAATTTTTCCTGGAGATAATCCAGAAATCAAAGAAAATAGTTTAGTTGTTGTTGTGCTGTATATGACAAATTTTATTTTCATTTATTATCCAACACGGATGTGACTGTCCACTTTTTAAGAGTTTGAGACCCATGAATTCATGCAAAGATTTGTTATTCACACCAACATCACCATAATATGCAAACTTAAATGTCAAGTCACAAGGTGATAGTATCAAGTGCTCCGTGTATCAAAAGGTTAGAACAGCAACAGAGCTGCATCACATCTGTTGCATCACCAGCCGCCCTCCGAATGATGATGATGATACCCAATACTTTAAGTAACAAGTCACTTAGACGGCTTGTCATGCTGTGCCATGTGTTAAATGTTTTGCAATTACTCAAGATTAATCATTACAAATAATGAAAACATTTTTATAGCCCTTATAAAAAAACTGTTCTATTGATGAAATATTTTTACTTCATCAGTTAAACTTTTCTTTATCTTCTTCAGCTTTTCGTGAATTGTTCTTTTAAAACGTGGAGTTTGGAGCGATGTTAGCAGTAATTTAACAAATTTGCAATATGCATGCACGACACACATTAAATCTCTCTCCCTCACACTCATACCACAGCATCAACCCTAAAACCTTACAGTGACTGAGGTCAAGCCCATCGTTCTGTACTCATAAAGAACAGAGCGACGCGTGTTAATATCATGCCATACCTGAGGTGCCACAGGTTAGTAGGGATTTGTTAGTTGATTTGTGGTACCCAGGAGAGATCGGGCCAGAGCCTGCCTCGGCTGACGGGCTGCTGTACATGTTCCTCCATCGAGATGCTGCTGGGGACAAGAGAGGACAGAGGGGACGCTGTCAGGTTGTTAGGAAGGTCTGGAACAGAGGTGTATATTTACACTGAGACCGTGCGAACAATAATGTGTTCTTTCATTCCGTATTGTTATATCATTTTTGTGTATGTATCTCTTTGTGAATCAGAACACCTCTGCACTCACTGGGCCGACCCAACTCCGCAAGTGCACGGTTTTGTTCTGACCCTGGAGGCTGTGGCCGTCTTCGCACGCCAACGGTAATGAGATAAAATAAGATAAGCTTTGTCCCACAGTGGAGGAGGTCACAGCATTAACAACAGGAAAGTACATTATGGGGCATAGAGAAAGTAAAGTTCAGCCTAGTGCTGTAGTGATAGAGGTAACAGCTTGCAGTTTTTTTTATATCTATACCATTGAGTTTGCAGATATAGAGTCAGTATGAAAAATTCTAAATAAAAAAAAAAAACTAAAGTAATACATTTACTGCAGACAAATGTCGAAGCAGATTACTTCTACACAATCTGACTCCAAGACCTTGGTTGGAAAGCGATGGCATGGGTGGCATGTTTATTTGGCTCATCGGAGAGATTGTAAATTATGTTTTGTATATGTTACAATATCTTTTGGATGGTTTGGATATAGATAAACCACCTTCTTCTTCTCCTTCCGGCTTATCCCTTTTCTCAGGGGTTTCCAGTGGTCCCTCACTTCATCCAACAATCTCCTCTTTGGCCTTCCACTCTGTCTTTACCTGGTAGCTCCATCTCTAGGATCATTCTTCTCCCAATATAATCACTGTCCCTCCTCTGAACATGTCCAAACCATCCTTATATGTCTTCTCTAGCTTTTTCTCCAAACCTTCCTGTCTGTGTTGTCCATCATTCCTGATCCTGTCCATCCTTGTCTCTCCGTAAGGGACCCTCAGCTTCTTTAACTCCTCCACCTCCAGTTCTGCATCTTGTCTTCTGTCTTTTCCTAGTGTCTCTAATCCACACATCGTGGCTGGTCTCACAACTGTCCTGTAAACCTTTCCCTTCACCTTAGACTCTCTTCTATCACAAATCACTCCTGACTCTTTTCTCCAGTTGTTCCATCCTGCCTGTACTCTATTCTTCACCTCTTTTCCACAGTCTCCACTGCTCTAAACAGGATATCTAGACCACCAAAGTCCCTCAATAATTGTTATTAGTATAACTGTTATTGTATCTGGTTTCTTTTGTTAAAATGTGACAATTAAACTGTAAAAAGACAAAAAATGCAGCATTCTTTTTAAACACCTGACTGATCATTTATGACCCACAGAGAAGAGCAGACCAGAGGGGAAGGTAATTGAATCCCTCCTGACTTCATGTTGTCATTCAGTCCAAGTGTGAATACCTTTGTTGTCCTGCAGTGTGCAGGAGGTAGTCGCTGTGAGCAGGATAAATAATGAATAAGGGCCGTTGGATCAGACACAAGTTCATGTCAGCACCACACACATTCACCGGGAGCAGCGTCAGACAACAGATAGTCAAGAGTCACAGGAGAAGACAGAGCTGATTCCAGCTCAACGCTCCCTAATCGGAGTTTTTGGCAAAAATTTCAGTTTCCCCTGGGGTCCCAGAGAGGCTTAAATGAATTAAGTTTTGTCTTCTGTGCTACTTGAACGCCTCATATCAGACTGCTCTTTACATTTGCATAGACAAAGAGTTCAGAATCAGTGAAGGGGTGAACTTCTGCCAAGTTCATGAACTGGAGTAGAAAAAATTTAGTTCACACTTACTCTGGTCCAGACGGCTGATTAGGGTTCGACAAGCCAATTCTGTCTCTGGGGTTCTGTGGTCCAGAGCCTGTCGACACCATTTTATCGGAGACTCAGGCCCAGTGTCGGCAACTTGCTTTTTGGGCGATATGTATAACCTGAGGGTAAGAAGAAGAAAACGTACAATAAACAGAAGAAAGAAAAAAAAAAAAAAACAAGCAAGTCCATCTGCAGCTTATTTAAGTCCCTAACAGATGGTACATTTAACATTTAATGCACTGTTACTGCAAAATAACAGAAACAAAAAAGAGTTTTTTTTGTACTCTGACAATTATTCTGCTAAATATATGTTTTATATCAAAGCATTTATTTGATATAATTCCTCATTTGACAGCCTTATATAAAATATATGGCAATAAACTGAAAACCTAAGAATAGATATGAGATAGTTTATTAATCCCTCAGGATTATCCTTCAGGAAATGATGGGTCCAGGAAAAAAACACGGTTGTCAAAGCCCGTCACTGACTGGATACACACATATGATGCTTTGTCTGCACAGGATCTAATGTTGCAACAGTGAGAGCAAACGCAGCCACTGCTTCACCACAGGCTCTGAAGTCTTTGGTCACATGGGCTGATCCTTTCAGTTAAACACACACACACACACACGACCGCCTGGAATGACCGGTTCTGGAGCCGTTGCCTCCAGTCCATCTTCCCGTTGGCCGAGCACAAAGAGACACTTTTCCCACAGGGATGAGCAACAATAGAGGGAGCAATATTCAGGTCACACAACCACAGCTTCTCTGTCATAAAGACTGGCAGAAATAGTTCCTATACATGAGACTCTAACACAGTAAGTGCTGTTTTATTTAGTGTAACGGCATATATATTTAATTCACACGTTAGATGTGCAGTTATATGCAGTTCTCCTTTTTGCTAACTCAGTACTGCTTTTTTTAATCCCAAAGTTGCACTATACGTATAGAAGTTTTAATAAAAAGCCCATTTTATACCAAATATACTTTTACGATACATATTCTGTCTACTTTTGGCGTATTTATCATGCTTCAGGTCTTTAATCTGATTGGCTCAGACATTAAAACATCTCCCATCATCTCCTCTTCTCTCTCCAACTCTCTCCTGCACTTCTCTCTGCGTTTTGTGTCATTTATTTAACCTACCCGTCTTATATTTTTCATTCCCCTACTCTTCTGTCATATAACTGTTTGGGAAAGGAGGGTTGATGATGGTAAATGGGAAATATATACAGAAACAAAAACTATTTTACATCGACTTTGTGATTTTTTTTTTACATTTCGCACTCTTGTAACTCAACTACTGGGCAAGAAGAGAGATCAGTGTATATTGAAAAAATAAATATACATTTTACGATAAATCGCAACCCAAGTCACTTTAGACAGATGCTTAATTTCCACCACTGCACACAACGAAATGTCATCTCGATCCTGGAGCCCTTCGGACCCCAGTCCGGTTCCTTAACCACTACGCCACCAATTCTGTCCTAAATTCTGTTGGTTATATCAGTGTGAACAGATTTCTGATGCATTTTATATTGACATGCAGTTGCATCAGGTACTTCTAATTCAGGTGCACCAAGAAATCCACTGCTCACTAAGTCTTAGCTGTGAAGCCACATCAGATCACATGCCCCCAAAGCAGTTTCTCCAGCAGCAGGAACAGCCTGACGCGTGTAGAACAGATTATGTTCTGTAAGGATTACAGGATTTTTTTTTTTTATTAGTTACGACCCCCAAAAAGCACATACGGTACGGTTAATGATGTGGAACCATAAGTAAGTAATGAATGGTCAGTCTGTTACAGAGGGTCACAGATGAGCTGGTTTATGGGCCTCGCACAATATGGTCCTCATTTCAGCTGAGGCAAACAACTGCAGCCATGTTATCCAGACTAATCTCATTTATTCACCAACACCAACTGAAGTCTGAACGCACCTTTTACCAAGCGCAGATCCATGATGAATAGACTATGCTTTTATGGATTATAAAATGTTCGGTAGGCAATAAATAAAAATAAATAATTCTTATTTTACTGTTTATTAATTTTAATTACGTTTTTTTAATACTATCTGTCTGAACTCATCCTTTCTGAGTAAAGAAACAAGTATTTCTTGCCGACACTCCCGAGTCAGACACTTCCTGCTTCTCGTCGTCTAGCGTAACATCATCGTATCCTTTTACTTTTCCTGGTGTCACGTCACCTTTGTTAACGTCGTTCTCACCGTTCACTGACACAATCACAGAGATTTGCCACACCTAAAGTGTCACTCCGTAGGACAACACATAAAACAGTTCCTGTATCTGTAACCTGCCCCCCGGCTACATTTTATATTATTTAACAAAAATAGTGTAACGTTCAGTCCTGTGAGCTGGTGTTACGATACAAAGCAGTGCATTCATGTGACTGTGTACCTTTGTGACACTGTTGTCACAATTGTTTGGCTGAACTACAGGACATTTAAGCATTGACATGCAACAGTGATGTAAACACTGAGGTTATCCAGACACTGGGCTGTAGTTTTTGTCCATGCCTGTACCAGAAAAAAAAAATATCAGATGAAACGTACCAGCTGTCCTCATCGTCTACTTCTCCACACTCATCCTCCAAGTCCAGGACATCTACTTCATCCAGTGCAGTCTGCTCCATCCCCGAGTCGCTCTCCGCTAGTGTCTCTGACTCTAAACTTTCCTGAGACGGACTCTCGGGTGTTTGACTTTGTCCCTGGCTCTCCTCGACTCCATTGCTGGAAGTAAAGGTAAGAAAGTCTCCATACGGACCCCCATCTTCTGGTCTACTTGCAACAGGCTGTGGGGACATCTCCTCACTACTGCTACAATCCTGTGGAGGTGACAGATCAAAGTCTGTGCTGCAGCTGTGGACGCTGTCACTGATACAGGCAGCAGCTGTGATGCTGCTTTTGATGATGGAACCTCTCTGACCGACTGCCTTGTTCCCTCTGTTCCGCAGGGTCTCATTCTGGACCTCCAGCCTGCGGACAAGCTCCTGCAGCTTTCGCACCTCCTCCAGCTCCACCTCTCCCCGATCTGGACTACCTTCATCTTCCTCGTCACATGCAGACTTTGAGCCCCCCATGATGCCAGTAGGACTGACACTGTCCGGCTGTGGGACCACACCAGCGCTGTCTGGGACCACCATAATCCGTGTCTGAAGCAGAAATCAGATGGAAACAATGTTACAACACTGTCTGTGAATATTATATAACAGTTTTGTAGGAACCAGAGTGACCTGATGATTAAGTTACCTGCAGGAAAAAACTCGACCTAACAATCACCAACCTTTGTTTCAATTTTACTCATAACCTTTGCACTCTGCCTCTAGGGAATAATGAAATATCATTTTACAATTTAACCAAAGTCAAGGGCATAGATGTAGATGCAATGAGGAGATTTTAGGGATTTTGATGCCATGGTGGCTTTAAATTACAATACATATATGCAGAGATGAGATATATACTAGGTCACAGGTGTCAAACTCAGTCCCGGGGACCAAATCTGGCCCACAAGATAAAATTAAATGTGTACTAGAGTTGGCCCACCAATTTGTAGATCTTATATACTGTCAGAATTTGTTATATTAATGTACGGTAGGTTTTTTTTGTAGCACATACGTTTACATATGAAGATTTCTATTATATCACTGATATAATTATTTCTTATTTAATTTCTCATGTGTTGATGTTAAGCTTTCTTATTGCAGCAAAAACATTCCGATGTAAAAGTTAGAGGAAAAGTCATGAAAAGTATTTACATTCTTTCAAACTTGTACAAAACAGCAGAAAGTGAATCAGAATTAAACTATTATGATGATTTATATGACAGTCATAAGATCATCCCTTCACAAAAACATTTACATCATGATTTTAAAACAACAACTCCATCACTCAGCATTTTCTTTACTTCTTTATTATCCAATAAAGAACAAAAGTGCTTGAAGATTCATCTTCAAGCCAGAAGCAGCTTGATAAGAATGGAGTTCAGACCTTGGATACAAATAAAAAACAGTCCATTTTGCAAACAATGTTGTGAGGTGTGAACCTCCAGCTCCACCCTGACTGGTTTAATCCCTCACAGCCAAAACCCACAACCAGAAACCACCCAAAAAACAGGTTCGGTTCTAACATTAAGTTCCCAGGGCCTGGAATTGAAAGGCAAACAAACCTGGTAAGGCTAAAGTTCCTGCTCCATGTTTTGTTATGCAAAATATCGGAGGATTTCAATGGAAATAAATGTATATTCAGGCAAAGGAAGGAAGCAACACCACAATCTCAACATAGTCTTAGTGTAGGACTATTAAAACATCTAGATCAGACTTGGGCAAAGTAAGGCCCGGGGGTTCAGATGCAGCCCGTTTGGCGTTATAATCTGGCCCACCAGACTTGTCCAAATTATACTTTTAATTTATATTATTGTTATTCTTCTAAAGCCAACATTTTCCCCCAATAGATAGTCTAAAGAGACTGAAATCTTTTTGCGTTTATTCAATACTTTACCCATCATTTAGCCTGGTCTAGATCAGGTTTTTTTTTGTCTTGTGAGCTACTTTTTTACATAGACTGTAAACTCTTAATACATTTACCCATATAAACTGGATATCTTACAAAATTTTATTAGATACATGTCTTATTATCTGGCTCAATATCTATATGTTTCTCACTTTAGCCCAGTGAATACCATTGCCATAGATACAAGGCTAGTTTTAGTTATTTACCTATTGGGCACCCACTGGTCTAGAGTCTTATAGCAGCACCACAACAAGTGTTGTAAACGTGGTTATAAATAAGTAATAATGGTAAAAAGGAGAAAACAACAGATGTTGTTCAAGAATTTTACAGAAAACCAGGCGTATTTACCAAGCAACAAGCGCCTCGTGTCTCCACCACATGTCTTTTCTTTGTATACACGTCGGTATGTGGCGCTACATTACTGTAAAGAACCCACAGCTCCACTAAACGTAAACCCCTTTATTTACACAACATTGGCCTCCATTTTTGTTAATTACCGCCACGTTCGGCAGTGGAACTACAAAACGCTGCTCCACGTCATATTTACATTCGAATGTTTCCACCGGAACGTAAATATGACGCACGGCAGGTGTGTTATTGTTGTATAACCAGTGAGTATTTCCACGCTAAAGTTAGCACCGTAGCTCAGGACAGTACTTACCGGCGAGTTGGCCGTGTTGTCCCCCCTGAGTTCACCCGCCACTCGAGGCTCAAACTGCCCTGCGCTCCAGCGGCCTCATGAATGAAGCAGCGAATCGGCAGCGTCCGCAATCACAAGCTTAGCGGCATTAAGAATGATTGTCAGCGGGGCCGCGGGCTCACTTTACCTACTCCATGTTCCGGAGCTGTTGCTGCTGCAGCTGCACCGCGATAAGCCGTCATAAACACATCGCTTACAGCTAACTAACTCCCTAACTAGCTCGTTGATGGAGCTCTGTTGGTCCAACAGTAGGAAGGAACCGACCTGCGGCTGCGATAGCGCCTCCCACCGCTGGCTTTCACAGCGTTTAGCGCCCTCCCTAGGCGAAATGGGGGTATTTAGATTACCTGTTTATATATTTACCTTTTACAGCCTTTGGAGGTCGCTGTTGACCTAAAACTTGTATTCAACCATACCTGGAGAATAAAAGATACGAGTATCCTCGGTCGAGTAGCAATTGGAAATTTTAGACAATAACATTTTTTATTTAATATTTTCTACACGATTCTCTTTCTCCTCTTACTGTTCGACTTTACTTTAATGTAACCGAGCATATTAGGTTCGTTTATTCTGAACGTGCCAATCATAAAGCAATGAAAGAAACAGGACATAAGAGAGTGCATTCGGTCACCACCTCGTCTTTATTTTTATTTTTATTTTCAACTCAACTACGTCACAGTCGTACGGCAACTCAGACCGGACAAAATTATCTCCTAACGCTTAACAGTTTGTTACACTAGCATTTACTGCTATACCAAGTTAGCATAACTGTGCTTCACTAATGTCGACATAACCCGTTGCTGTTTATGTTGTTCTTGCAGAAAAACATTGTAAGAAAAGTTTGTACACCTGCTTCACATAAAATTTAAGTCTGTTAATTATAAACCCACTTTACTATTTTCCTTCTGTACTGTTTTAAGCTACTAAGGATAGTAAGGACTTTTCTAGGGAGCTGGAACTCAAACTGGCAGTTCTCCCAGGACAAGCTGAGTCTTCTTCCTGCCTGGTGGTTAAGCACTTTTACTTATTTGCCAATTATATGAGGTTGAGGTCAGTGTTGAGCAGCAATATCAGAAAAAAAACCCCATATATTTGTTGACGCTGGACGAAAGGTAACAAAGAGAGATCAACGCAAAGAGTAAACAGGCAAGCATTAAATGACGTCCTACTTCTACAAAGTTCCCAAACCTGATCATGTCGGCTAATCATAGCAGGTCAACACATTTGAAGAATGAAATGCAACACCTGTAACACTAACTTGTTCCATCACTAACGAAAATGTTGCCATCAAACCCTGACTTTGTCTCACACCATAGATTTAGAAGTATTAGAAGTAAACAAGTCATTTGTTTTTACTTTACTGCCATAGTAGATGAGACAAAGGAAGTACAAATGCAACCAGCACTACCAGTTGAACCTGTTCTTTTGTGCTGTACGTAAACATAATGATGACCCGGGAAATAAATAGTCATTAAAAACCAAACACACAGAAACAGTTGGTAGTCATGCAGTTTTCAAAGCCCAGTGTGAGTTTTCTTTTTATCAGTATTGACCATACCCACCTTATCTACTTCCTTATATTTGGATGTGTCACTCTACAGTAACGTTTTTGTTGGATTATGCAAAAAAAGGCATTTTGTATCATATATCAAACCAAAATAATCTCAAATAAACTAACACTGCACTCTCTTACTGCACATAGGAGGCGCTATTGAAATGTTAGACATTAAAGAGTAACATGTACTGCACTCATGGATTCACACATGGATGAAAAATTCAGAATAATATTAATAGAGTCTGATCAGAAATGTGTTATCACCTCATACAGGGAAGTTTGATTACGGTTAGTGCCTGTAAAAAGGCTTTATGGCAATAAACAGGTACTGCTACAATAGTCTACTTCTCCACACTCTGGTTGTACTTCAAACCTGTTGGTACTACACCGGGAGCATGTATCAGCAGGTACTGGATGGAAAATAACCACCTCCACTGTCTTGAGCAATCCAAACCTAACCAAAGACGTAGCTCAACTCACTTCCCTCCAGCTACAACACCATCCTGTCCCAGGACTGATGGGTACGTGCTGCAACAAATCAACGTTATTAATAATAAAATGATGAAAAAAAAAACATAAAATTAATTTTTGCAACATAATTCCAATGACAAGTCAGGTAGAAGGAGTGGAATGTGCTACACTTCTATCTGATCCACTCCCTCCACTCAACAGGCTTAAACACGCTCTCCATCTTGATGCAGGAAGACTTTGATAGATAACTATGATTCACACAGCTGTAAGAAGACAGAGTAAAGTATGTGCAGAGATTGTATACATGTCCCTACTAGAATGTCAGTGGCCAAGTTTTTTTATCATGATGAACATTTGTTTCTTTGAGTTGTATCTGAGCCAGCGATGCATTGAAGAGTCGATGTCTCTGTCACTGGTGTGGAACTCCACTGTTTACCTCCTGGACAAGTGTGAAAGCCAGTTAGGACGATTGATGCCTTCCAGTGGGCTCACCGACAGTAAGAAGCTTCAGGAGGGGAATGGCAGTGTGATTTGGGTGGCAGTCGTGGAGACTGCAGCCCAAAGATGGGTGCATTTTAGAGAATAAAAGCGCTTCATCGATAAAAATCAAATAGAGTCAAGCTGAAAAGAAGGAACACAAACTCTGTTTCATTGTGATGCAAACCATTGCACACAACGCCATGTTACTCCTGCATTTAACCCATCACCAAAGTGAACAGTGGGCAGCTTTGTGGCAGCAGTGAGTGGGGACGGTGCCATGCTCAGTGGACCTCAGTAGTAACTTGGCAGTTGGGGTATTGGAGGCAGACCCTCCAATCTAGTGCCCAATAGAAGACTGGAGTCCAATCATCAGCTTTGGCCAACATTGGGCACCTTCTTGCATCTACTCAAACAGGGTGGTGGATCAGTGATGATCTGAGCATGCTTCAGTAAGACAGTTCCTTGCCAAGGTGTGGATGGAGAACTACCATATCAAGACCCTGTCAGGGCAAGTTCAACCACCAGGGTAGTAAATGGATGGTAACAAGCAACAAGTAAAGCAGAACTGTTGGAGTTTTTGCACTTGGAGTGGTAGGCTGGTGGCGAGCATGTCAAGACGCATTCAACCCGTCATTAATGGCAGGGTTATTCCACCAAATATTGATTGATTTCCAAACTCATTCTTAGATCAATCTTATTATCTTAGTATTTTGATGTTTGCAATCATTGGGATGTTATTTAAATTCCAAATCACTGCATTTGTTGATACACACGTTGGCAAAGAATCATGTTTGGCATTTAAATGATGAAACTAAAAAGTTTATTGTACTCAAACACATGCCTAAAAGTAGTAGTATCACAAAATATATATATGTATTTTATGTTTTTATCAGACATATCCAACCAAATATTTCAACAAACAAACAAAACATTTTCTTTAAAGAAAAATATCATTTTATTTCTCATTAATTTGAATGTCACCATTTACAGGCATATTGATGTTGTTGACAATCGAGGACCCTTTCAAAAATTTCTCTTATTGATTTGTAACTAATGCATATCTTGTACTTTTCTTTAGTTTTTCAGTGTTTTATTAATTTTTTATTAAACAGGATAAGAGCACATAAACCCAAACCATTATGACCAATTAACAGTGGCCGGATAGAAAATAGAGGCAGATGTAGATATGACGATGAGGATTCTGAATACATGCTGAAGCAGGTAAGCGGTTGGTCTACAGGAGCGGCATCATGGCAGGTGCGTTCACATTACTTTTTTCCTTGTTCGTTCATTTCTTTTTCCTTATTTTCCTTCTTCTCCTGTTCAATGTCTGCGAGATTTAAGACAGAGATAAAAATCAGTCTGAAGATCTCAGAGACTATATAAACATGAAACATCGGGGCTGCACATTGCAGAAAGATTGGTGTCTGAATTACCAACTTAAAAGTAGCAAGGAAAAAATACTGTGCTAACTACCGACAAATGGAAAGGGAAAAATTGGCTTCTTAGTCAGTGCAGAGTTCTGCAAACCACAGAAGGAAAAAGTACTTTATTTTCCCCGTCACCACTCACAGTCTACTTTTTTACCACTTCGCATAAGACTTGATGTGCTCTGTGTGATCTAAAGCCCCATCAGGTGACTCTGAGATGTGTTTGGACTACGTAATGAAAAGGTACAAAGTCCTGCAGCAAAAGAAAAGCTTTGAAGGCATTATGGAGGTTGAAGAGAGCATTTTATGCTAAAAATTTGATTAAAAATCACAAAAAAACCCATAAAAATCTTAAATTTTATGCTAAAATGTAAAAAAAAATCCTCACTGAATACCTACCCGCTTGTGTTGGTTTATATTGCTTCTCGTTTGTATTAGACTTGTGTAAAACCTTCTTGTCGAAGTTTTGGACGTCTGCATTGATTTTACTGTTATCCATTGTGGATGATTCCTAACAGGAAGACAGGGAGAAGGTTATTAAAAATAAGTCAGGACAAAGTTTGTGAAGAATTTAAGGCAGAGCAGAACAGGAAGACACACTGCTCTATCAGTCACCAGGTCTGCTGTGCAGTACCTGTGTGTACAGGTGTTGAAATCAAGCCACACCTCAATGAAACAAAACAAAAGGAAAAAAAAAACTTCCATGCAGAGTTATGTAACCACGCCACAAGAAACAACTTGCACTTCATCACCTCTGCAACAATGAACAACTCTGACGCCGAGTCATGTTACACAGTGCAAACAAAAGGACAGGGTTATAAAAAAAAAGAATCCAAAACACACAAACACACACACATGCTGTACTTGCACAAGTGTATGAACAGATAGTAGGGAAACAAAATGGAAAAAAGTTAATAAAGACACACAGCTCAACGTCAACATTTATTTCTGTGCACACATATATTTCAGCTTAAATTCGTCATCTGCACTTGTTGGCTTTGCATGTTGTTTGACTCTCCCTGGAGAGCAGGATTAAATGCAACATATGTAGGATGCATTTACCTGGTGTTGTGAGTGAGGATGTCCTGCAGGTGAGAGGCGTCTCGTCTGTGTAATCCGTCCAAAGCCAACGACTTAAATAGGGACAACACGCCCTTTTGCACATGAAGACAGGAAGTCAGTCATTGGCTCCCTGAGCCCAGAGGAAGTCTTTCAATTGGACATATTTGATATGTGATAGGTTGCTCCAAGGGCATGGTTGCCCATTCTTGATTCCTCATAACGCCCCATTGTCTTTGGAATTCATGTGCTCGGCGGTGCCATCTAGTGGATTGGTTAGCACATAACATCGCAGGATGAATACTGCACACAAAACTAGAGAAATCACACCAGGATGGATGGAATATGTGTTTATTAATGAACTCTGCAATGGCAGATATATTGGAATGTGTAAGAGAACAGGAAGTAATGGGTGGAATAACAAACCTTTTAAGAAATGTTTTCTACTGGTGCAAAAATAAAAATAAATCTGGAATGTGGTGAATTTATGCCCTTTTTATCAGTTTGCCATACAATTCCTGCAATGTCAAACAGTGTATGAAAGTTGAGGTAATAATTCACCTTTACTATGTTAAAAACTATATTGAAAAAAAAAACGTTTTCTGCTTAAGAAACATTAAAATAGAAAACAGATATAAAAAGATGTGTATGTGTTGTTAAAGAAAGTGATTCATTTATAAAACTAGGAATATATTCCTGAAAGTTCCAGTTTGTAGCTCTCCCTGTCTGTTGGGTTACAATATTATAATGTTTTATAACATTACAAAATATGGTAAAATAAAACCCAGCTATTTTGCGGAATTGAAAAATAAAAAACGCAGCCCTGAGTCTTTAAATAATGTATGACAATAATCAGAATCAACTGTAAACATTCACATGCAAAACATGCTTCATATTTTACAGGGAAACAGTGATTACATATTTTCAACCTTCCTGAGACGTTATTGACACCCAGTACTCGGACTCAGTACATGACTACACAACATATCACCGTGATTTGTAATATAAGTGCAGATTCAGTAGTAGGCTGATGGCATTGGACTCAAAATATGTTAAAACTGTGCACAAAACCGGATTTTAAAGTCGTTATAAACACTAGGAACATTGGAAAGTGAGATTTATGTAAACATGATAATCAATGATGAGGTAAATAAAAAGATTTCCAACATGATTATTATGTATTATGTACATGTATAATGTTAAAAACAGTATTGGACTGTTATGAATGACTTGACTGTGAGTTACAGGTGATGTTGCCCCACAAAAATGCAACAAGAAAAGACAAAGATCTCATACTTAGAGCTTCGGCAGTGATTGGTTGTCAGGTGATGAAGGAGATGTGACCTTGATGTTCAATTTGGAAATGGTAAACTGTCGTTCAGGCCAGTCTCATGCTGACATAATAACACCTGGACAAGGGGTCTAGTAGAATAAGAACTCAAGAGTGTGCATTTTTTTGGGATGCCAGATTTCTAACTTTGATACCAACCAATACCAATATATGCAGCCGGTTGTCCGCAAAACTGAGGTAGACATCTCTGCAAAAAGAAATTAGATCACCCTGCTGTTCTCTTCAATTTCTTGTTCTTTTTGTAATGCCTGGTACAATTGATATTAATCTATTTGGACAAATATAATAATAACTGCAAAAACGGCTCATAGCAATAGCTATTGTGCAGCCAATAACTGTGTTTTCAGGAATTTAATGTTTTCGTGTTCAGTGCACTCTTCAGGTAAATATACCTTTTGTGGCACCAGGCATTAAAATAAACAAGGAATTAAAGAAAACAAGTGTGGTCTAAAATATTTTTCTGGTATTGTATGTATGTGCGACTCAAGCAAATTTGGCAAAAAACCAAGGCACTGTGTTATTAGATTTTCATTATGGAATGAAAAACCGATAACAATCTTACACAAAGGTGCCAATATTGACAGATGTTAACAGATGTCCATAAATGCCATACAAGTCAGTTTATACTGTAAGATTTCGCTTCATTTCCTCAGCTTGATCGTTTCTCCTGTCTGTCATAGATAGCGGTTGCTATTCCCCAAGTGATGCAAGATCTTAAAATAACGAGGGAACCTCCTCTGTAAAGCAGGACCACACTCCTCTGCCGAGACCTCCACAACATCCTCCAACAATCCATCACTCCGTTCACCTCCCCTCCCACCCGCGCCTGCATGTTGGCAACAAGCACAGACAGTGGATACAGAGTCAAGCTGATCAACATGGAGGTCAGCGTCCCTGACATAAAGGACGAGGCCATTGGAGAGAGACCCTCCACTGCCACGAGAGCACACACAGGACCCTTCAGGCCAAAGTAGAGAGAGCTGCCCAGAGCGTTGCGGGCAGTGATGGGCAGAAAGGCTCTGTAGTAACCTGAGGCTGGACTCTGGGTCTTCAGTGTCTGCAGGACACTCTTTAGAGTGGGAAGCTGGCGGTCGTTCTGACTGTTCTGCAACACATTCTGGACCCTCTCAAAGGGGGTGAAGACCATCGCCTCCACAATACCTGCCCCAAACCCTGCCAGAGCAGGTAGGGCGGCGCTGGGGAGCACCTGCTGGGATGAGGTGGAGATTTGGCGCAGGATTGTGTCCTGCAACCCAAACAGCAGGGTGCCGTTTAAGGTCCGCATCATTAATGGTGGGGCCACGCCCCTGTAGAGCTTCACGGGTCCTTCTTTGTAGAGCTGGGCCACGGCCTGATGGACAGGGTTGTTGTGGATTTGTTGACGGAAAACTGTCTTGTAGACAGGGAAGACGATGAGGGTGGGGATGGTGGACAGCAAGCTGGACATCCCTCCATGCAAGTAGCTCTGCAATCGAACCGCTCCATCAGTGACAGACTCTTCATCTTGTTTATGGTCGGGAGTTCCCGTCATCCTGGATCTATGTGGACATGTTAATGGGATTACGTATGTAAGGCGTGCATCGATTCAATATAACCGTATTAGAAATTAAAAAAAAGAACGAACGCAAAAAATTATAATCTTCATAATAGTATAAACGGTACTCACCCGGTGTGAAGGAGACAGGTAGCAAATAAGTGGAACCTGCTGCGAATTATGGTTTTCAATCGTCCTAAGAGTCGATAGAGTCTAAAAGCGGACCAGAAACTGTGTGTTTCTGCTCACAAAGTGTTCATTATCTGGTTCTTCCTGTTGTTGTACGAACGCCTTTATTTATTGTTGGTTTTGTTTGTTTGTTTCCCACCTAATTGTAAGCTAAATCCATGTAACAGTAAATCCACCGGCCGGGTGTCTGCTGTTAGCCCGCCTTTAACACAATAACGATTGGTCAAAACAGACGTCACGTGCTCATCTTGATTGGTTACTTTACAAATCAATCATCCCTGTGTTGAAGCGGTGCGTTTGTGACAGTCTCATTTCCCCTCTTGTAACCGGTTAGCACCTGTTTTTAAAATTTTAAAAACCATTTCCCGAATAGAACAAAATAAAAATAATTTGGGGACTGATTTAAGGACATCAGTAATAACACGAACACAGACAATAATAAACGCACATTTATCAATACCACAACAATAAAGTCAGTTTTTAAGATTTTATGCATATCTTTTATTAAGAACACAGCTCTGAATAATGCCGCATTCCTTCTACGTCAAAAGGAAAGACAACGGGTTAGAATACGCACATAAACCACAAATCCTGACAAAGAAAAACAGAAAGAAACGCAGATGGCGACCTCTAGAGGAAGTTTCAACCTGCACAGACCAAGCTAAAAAAACATGACAGCTTTCTAATAGAAAGGACCTTAAAGGATTAACTCTAGACACTGGGGAATTCCCACTCAATAAAGGCACCTCAACAGCAAGACGAAACATCCCAACATTTAAACAGGGTGGGTGGTTGGTGTGGTTAAAAATGTCATTTCCCATTTGAGGCTGTTGGGAGCGCTCACGTTCGAGTTAGAGCTTTGGTGGTACTGTAAACTAGATTCAAATACATTCACTTCAGTACAATCTTTCAACGGGAGGAAACACTGAGCAACATAAAAAAAGGAAAGAAAAAATCTTTACTTGATCATAGTAACAAAAAAAAGCACTGTAACAGCCTTGTTTGCCAGATCACTCTCTTGACAACTGTGATATGATAAAAAGCTATTCAACAGAGGATTATGCAGCGCTCAACTGGCCAGGAGAAACTCTATATGTTATGAGAAAAGAAATAAAATAACTCTTATATATCCATGTACAATAAATATGGTCGCCTGGTGTTTCTGTAATGCCCCAGACACGATGGCAACACGGCTCAAAATACTGGAGCCAGTGAGATCAGCGTTAGTAACAGACATCTAAGTTGACTCTTTTCTTCATGATTCGTTAGCTAGACATCTCGTCTAAGGGTTGGGTGGAGTGTTTGAAGGGGTTAGGGACCGGGGGACTCCCTTTTATTTGGTGTAACAGCACAAGGGTTGACGGCAAACTACATATGTTACAAGGGGACGTGGCTGAAGAGGTACGAGACGGACTCGCCGTTGTGAGTTCTACGGATGGCCTCTGCAAGGATCATGGAGATGTCAATAACCTGGGGAAAGACAAGCAGACAAGTACACATCATTAGAAACGACATTCTAATATGAAAAAAAAGTCAATCTCAGCTAGTTTAGGAGGGAACAAATCATCTTTAATCTCATTATTGGTTAGTTTCGCATTAAAAAAAAAAAGAAAAAAAAAAAAAGAAAATTGTAAATAACTATTTAAAAAATATTAATATTTAAAAAAATAAATAATTATAAAATAAAAATTGCTAAATAATTTTATTTAATTGAAAATAAAATATTTTAGTAGAACACCAACTTTAATCATCAACTCTTCTTCAATGTTGATGTGCCCCACTGTACGACAATAAAGGAGTATTGTCTTGTTAGTCTTCACCTTTAGGTGCCTTTACAAGACAATCCCATGTGTACCTGTGTGTTTGCACATCATTTGCATCTCTGTTCTATTTACACGACTGCCCTGTTTATGTGGCAAGAGTTGTTTACATTTATTTTAGGTCTTGTTTTATTGCCTCTAGTGTTTTCTTGTGATTGTGCTATTAATGCCTTATAGTTTTATCTTGCATTTTTATTTCTTACTCGCATGTTGCCTGTATAGGGTTAGGTTTATCAATTTCTACTCAAAGTGTTTTATTTCTTGCACTATTATATTCAATTTTCTTTAGGAGTATTGCATGTCATTTATGCTGTATTTCTTTATCCCATCAGGTCAACATCTTATGATTCTCTCCATTTTAAGCATTTCATTGCTCTGTAAACCTTGTATTGATCCTTGACTTTCTAGATTTTCACATGGACTTCTCAGACAGAAAAAAACCCCCTTCCTCTGTATTAGAATTTTGTGTAAAATTATCTAACCAAGGCTGTGGCCTCACCTGTATTTTGGGACAGTGTTTCATCTTCTCCTCCTGAGGGATGGTGTTAGTGACCACCACTGCTTCAAAGCAGGCGTTGTTGATGCGCGAGATAGCCGGGCCAGAGAAGATGCCATGTGTCAAGATGGCATACACCTTAGTGGCTCCTGCCGAAATAAGTCTAACGAGGAAAGAAATATATATACATTAATACATTGATTTATGTATACACGTAAACATATATAGATAATATATACACATACATACATACATATATCCACACATGTATATAAATATAAATAATAAGTATATATATACACAAGCATTTATATATGCAAACATATACAGTTTGTGTATATATATATTTACACACACATATATATTTATATATACATACACACACACATATTTATATATATATATACACATATTTAAACATATACACATATATACGTTTACACATATATACCCAATATACTGTATACATACATATATAATTATATGAGTATATTTACACATATATATGTGCATATATACACTGCAGCATGGGGCCATGCAACAGATGAAGGATGCTGCTCATATCTTATATCTGGGTGTGGCTTTATAACCATGTAATACTGTACATCACAACTAGCACCAGGGAAGGGCTCACTTGTCAGCAGCATGGCAGATGGTACCACAGGTGTCGGCCATGTCATCCACCAGAATGGCCACACGATCTTTCACATCTCCGACCAGAACCATGCGGTCCACCTCGTTGGCCTTTTTCCTCTCCTTGTGAATAAGAGCAAAGTCCACATTCAGCCGGTCAGCTATCGAGGTCACCCTGGAGAGACAAGGCGTCAGATGAATGTAAAAAATTAACAACACTGCAGTAGCACAAATCAAATTAAGAGCTGCTGGCAGAGATAACACATGTCAACACAACTGAGACCAAGGTAAACAGTAGTAGAGATAAGAAGCTGTGAACACACAGATACGACTTTAAGCCCAGGTTACCTCTTGGCTCCTCCTGCATCAGGTGAGACAATGGTGCAGTTTTTCCACTCGGGGATGTTCTCCTTGATCCACTTCAACACCGCAGGCTCCGCATACAAGTTATCAACAGGAATATCAAAAAATCCCTAGGAGCGAGAAAAAAAACACGAAAACAATGTGAAAAAATGCCCCACTTAACTACACTTTTACAATAACCTGGACTCTGTTGAGGTGTAGCTTTTGTCATGTTCACCTGTATCTGGGATGCATGTAAATCCATGGTGATGATGTGGTCAGCACCTGACACCGACAACATATTGGCCACTAACTTGGCTGAGATGGGAGCACGGCTCTGTGATGGAAAGAGATACCTTCAGTCACATGGAATAAGTGAAGTGTCCGGCATTGGTCAACAGGCTAAAAATAACACTGGACTGAGAGCTTGGTAAAAAAAAAAAAAAAAAAAAAAATGAAACAGATAAACAGACGCTGTCTTATTTCTAACTGAAAACCCGAATGTCAGACTACACCTAATTTTTGGGTCACTCCTTTACACGAAAAACAGATTATGGAAGTCGGTGCTGCAAACACGAAACACTCACGTCAAATTAAATAAAAAAAAGTTGCATGACTCCCAGGATACAACAACTACACTAGTTTATTTTGCTGTTGGCAAGCAAGCAGATTAGCTGTTTTTTTGTAGAAAAATATACCAATCAAGCATATAAAAATGAAGTCCTATGGAAAATAAGACATGTAGTGTGGAGTTCCTGAAACTCTGTAAAAGTTTTTTTGTTAAACAAGCAACAAAATATACAGTATAAATACTCTGCATACTCTTGTATTATGTGGGGTATCAATGACATGCTGGAGTTATGTCTTATAATTAGACCAGAGCTTGTTAAACATGCAAAATGGCAAAAAAGTGCGAATGTGATTAAATGAAAATATAATAAAAATTAAAAGACACAAACCACAAGAGCTGTAGGGCAGAAAGAGATCACATGGAAAATAAAATTACAGCAAAATAAATACGCCATGTTAGGTTTTGTTGACCAACATGGCTGTAGGCTTCTTGTCATGGTGCTGGAGGACGGATGGCATGACAGAAGTAATTAGACAGATGTCCCTCACCCCCACCTTGTCCTTCTTGTCTTGCCGTGCGTACGGGAAGCAGGGGATGACAGCAGTGACTCGGGAGGCCGAGGCAATCTTGCAGGCGTTGATCATTATTAACAGCTCCATTAAATTGTCATTAATTTCTCCACAGCCACTCTGCACTATGTAGACATCTTCTCCTCGGACACTTTCTCCAATCTCAACACTGCGAGGGGACAGAAGTGACAAAACAAACACTTTTAAGTGCTATGGAGCTCACACACAGTGGCAGGCAGAAGATGGATGAGCCGGAACAAACACAGGCCCCCGGGGCCTATGTTTATACACTTTTCCAGTTGCGAGACCTTTATTTACACACTTAAATTTAACCCAGTTTGAACTGGGCAGCATTAAAGGAAGCCCCATAAAACAATTTGTCTATTTCTTGATACATATTTCAATGATTTTTATGGAAAATCTAATGGTATCTTAGTTTTGGAACGACTCCCAAGAAAAAAAAACCCTTGTAGGTGGAGACGAAAAAAAGGGAAAAAAGTTCAGGGTGAAACAGAGAGGAGGGGAGGGTCACCCAGGAAGGGCAGGAAGGCAATAGCTAAAGCAAACACATATATAATTCTATTTACACATTAAAAAAAGAAAGAGCACTGAGAAACCAAGTGAAAAAGACTTGTTAGGGGAGCAATCCATACAGAGCCCCTCAACAACAGTACCCTGAGGGGACCCCGCCCCAAGGACCAGCCACATTGGTACCAATGTCTCAAGGATAACGCGCACAAACCACACATGGCGGTCCCTGGTGGTGACAACACCAATCCCCAGTGCAAGTGTAAGCTTTCAAGGTCTGCCGATACGTCTACATGCTATGGTTGAAACATCCTCTCAACATTTACATCAAATGGATGACTGCCATGGTAACATTTTAACTAACTTTATTTGGTGATAATGGCCTAACATGGACTCATAAGATACAAGTAATTTTTTTATGTAAAAACACAAAAAAAGTTGGGATTATTTTATTTTGAAAGAAAAACTGTTATAATGAAGATAATGTTAAACTAATAGGAAATAACTTCTATACCTAATGTGGTAAATGATTATTCTAGCTGCAAATGTCTGTTTTTTGGTGCAATATCTACATGGTGTAGGTATGGAGGCCCATTTCCAACCCCACTGTTTAATGGTACAAGGTGATTGTTCATTGCATCAGAAGAATAATGGATGATTAGAAAACCCTTGTGAAGTCAAGTCAGCAGAACTGAACATGACTCTCAATGATGCAATTACTACAAATGAAGGATTTTTTGACGAAAGCAAAATTTGTAGGAAAAAAAAAAACATCTTATCGTCCTATCCTTAAAATCCCCTTTGGAAAACTAAAATAGCAATGGTAATGCTTTTTTTGGCCCTGAAACAATATAGGTTCAGTGCAAACTAAAATATAACAACACCTTAAGAAAATATTTGCTCGAGTTATATTTTCTAATTCTTTAGGAAACAAAACACAACTGCCTAAGTCACTCTTGACATTCTATTTCTTTATTGTAAAAAGGGCGGATGGATTCTGTTAGGATGAAGTGGTTTTACCAGAAATGGCCATTATCATGTGATTATAATAAAAAAATTAATATATTAAAAACAGGGTGAAAATAAGTGCATTTCGGCCTAATTCTTCAAACAATGTACTCGTTGCTGCATGACCAAGGCCTAAGGTCCACTTTTAGGGCCAGAACCAATACTTTAGAACCACTCATTTAATCCATAAGACTAAAATGTAGTGGGTCTGTGTTTATATCGCAAAATAACAAGGGAAATCTCCATATATGTTTATATTTTAGTCAGGCAAACAAAAAAAGACACATTAATGATGCGTTTGGGGCCAATGTTATCATTAATTATACGCGTTAAAAAAGACGACATAATGTTAACAAACAAATAAAGACATTTCCGGTGTGAAATACTCCAGAACACAGTTGCCCAGTTCCAAATAAGCGCCAATCCTGTGTGGACTACAAGTTCCCGGCAACCACGCGCGTCATTTTCACCATGACACCACGTTTCTGAATAAAAACATGTCGCGTCGCCTCAGCATTCACACACAGACACGACCAGTGTCGTCTTGAACAAGGTGTAACCAGGTGACCACTCACCACGTCTCCTGGTTGCTGAATTTCTTGGTCACAACCTTCCCCAGCTCCAGACCCAGGCGGTCTGCTATTTTCTGAGACAGGTCCGGATGTGAGCTCCCGCTGAATATCTTAATGTTCGGCATTCTGTGGCGGTCCAGGGCGTCGCTGCGAGGGCGAACAGCTGTCAAGTCCGAGGCCGGAGAATCCACGCCAGGAGCGGAGAAGCGGTCAACAGTTGATGAGCTTCACACACGGAGCTACAGTGCGTTCTCTACCTATCCACCATTATGTCACACGCATCACGCGTGCAGCTCTCCATCCCGGAGCGGCGCGCACGCTATCGCTTACGCGTTGCGTCATTCCGCATGTACGCCGCGCGTTCACGCGGCCTGTCGTTGAAAAACTGGTTAAATCTGGTTTTCGAGCAAATTACTGACGAGTTTAACGTTTTTGTTGTTGAAATGAACCCCCCAACCTACGATAACAGTGCTCTAAGGAACACAAGAGTGTAATCTAAATAGATGAAAAAGGTAAGTTTATTAAGTTAAAATAAAAGGGATTTTCTTCATTGTTGGTTATGGCAGTTAATGAGAAATTAATTCTGTTTTCTTTCCTTCCTTTGAAATGACAAAATGCTTTTACTTTGATCTATCTACACCCACCCAGTCACCCAACATCTCTGTTCACAATAAATATTAAATATAATTTTTTGTGCTTTAGCCTTACACTGTACATATGGCCTTTTGTATTTATTATTGATGTATTTTTTAAATCCTCTAATTTTATGAAAACAACTGTTTCGTCAAAGAATTGTGAGCTGGAGGCGGTCCCTATCGAAAATTATTGGTAATGATGAATTGGTAAATTGGTAATTAAAGTAATTTATTGTTAGTTTAGTGTGTAAATAACGGTGCAGAGGATTTTACGTATCATAGTCCACTTTTGTTTTCACTGCAGCATGTCTTGGACTCATGTCGTTATTATTCATAATAAATAATAATCTCACTAAACTGAATCATAATATATTTATCAACTATTTTATTAATTAAGTTTTTGATTTTTTATGATAGTAACACACTAATTGGAATATTACAATTAACTAGATCATGAAAATTGATTATCGTTACATTCAGGTGTAAACTACTATTTGTGGACTAGGCTAAATTAACTAATATTTAATACAACCACTAATAAAGCATGTCTCAAACAGAGCCTACTGATAGAACCATACATATTTTGAATCCCAAATTATACAGAGGAGTTTATATAATATACTTTATTGCTCGTAAAACATGAGATAACTTTGTACACAGACAGAAGACCACAGTGACGACAAGATCATTGATCAGTAAATAAAAACAGGAATGACGCAGGGACACACAAAGTAATAGTGGAGTAAGCCATGGCGGGCTCAGGTGCGAATGAAACACAGACGAGTCCATACAGTCCAGCAAAGCAAGTGAACAAAGACAAGCACAGGGTTGTAATGTTGAAATGATCGAGTGTTGATGAGACGAGAGATCTGTTGCTTTGTTTTATAAAAATAAACATGTTCCATGCTTTATACCCATAATATGCTCTGTAAAATATATGTTTTACTATTAGTCTATGTTACATTACTACTATAAATAATTGCCTTACTGACATGATTTATTTTGTCCTCCCTTTCTTTGTTGTACAAAATACAGTGTTTGAATAAATCTTAATGATACAAGTAATATTTTAAAAGTTTTTTTTTGTTCTAAGTCTCTCAAATGTTATATCCTATTATTTACAATTATATTGAAGAATTACCCAGATCTGTACCAAATATCTTCTGCAAAACACAAACATGCTGTCGTCACGCCTTTCACTTCAACCTGTTCATCCACTTTTAGAAAAAGGGTAAATTGTCTGAACACACAGTACATCGTCACCTTCAAAAAGTCAAGGTTTCGGCCCTGCAGGTTGAATATGTTAGGGACAACATGCAGTACAGTGAGATAGAAAACACAACATAGGTGTAAATGTCACATCAGCAGAAAAAATGAAGAGGATTTATTAACACCGGACGTGTATCCATAAACCAGGAAAAGTGCTGTCATGATTAACAAAAATCCCCAAATTAATAACTAATGCGTATGCTATTGTACATTGACATGAATGTATGTGATCGTTTCATTATACTACATAAAGGAATAAACAAAACAAGTAAAAGCTCTTCAGATTTTGGCAAAATTCTTGATAGAAAATGCTACACTACTGTTGACTTAAAATCTTGAACTTTAATCTGAAGCTAAGTTGGATTTTTGGCCAGTAAGTACTGTATCTCTTACAAAACTAAATGAATGTTTTTATAAAAATCATAAATGATATCTGTCAGGTCCAGGGAATTTACATATTAGTTAAACTTCTTGTCTTTAGAACAGGGGTGTCAAATCTGCTGTTACCAAAGGCATCCCCCAGTTAGGGATTAATAAAGTTAAAATGATTATTATCATTATAATACTCATCAAGCCTCTCTTATTGATTTGTAGAAATAACAAGAGTATGAGACACAAAGGAAAATTCAGACAGCAAACACATTTTGGTTTTATTAAAATACATAGAAAACTACTTTGTGTGTGTTTATATATATATGTATATATATATATATATATCTAGACTAAACAATGTAACAGCACAGAGAAAGCAAACTTTTTTTTTCGTAACCAAGTAACCCTGACTGAAAAGAAAAAGTATATCTTAGCAGGAGCCTTGTTGGGATGAATGATGCAAAACTAGTGGTTTGAGAACGCAGACGTGAGTTTTAGCAGCAGTGTGAACTAAAATAGGGTTTGACCAAACGATGCAGTATATACATGTCACTTAAAATGACAGGTTTGAAGGCTGTGCAAAATTCTAGCAGTACACTTAACTCACCTGCCGGTGGAAAGTTATACTTGAAAACGAGGATCCACCACTTGTGAAACGCGGGTTACTTGTTGATCTGTGAGGGCATGAGTCCACTTTTGCTATTACTGGGTACAGTGGATGTTTCTCTGGAGCTGAGTGAGGTAACGACACTCATTACTGTACAGTGGACTTGTATGTGTCTCTGCTACATCGTCTGCACTGAGCAGGTGTGTGTGTGTGTTTCTTAACCTGCTCCACTATAGCAAGAGAAAGGGCTGATTTGATTCTACAAAAGTTCATTTCACTGTCGGTGATTTCCGTTTGACTCACTTCGCCGGACACTGTCAACGCAGCAAACAGAAACGTCCCACTTTGTGTTACAACAGGTAGATATTTCAACAAACACACACAGCACCATCTAACCAACCAACGCATTGGACTAGGCAATTTACAGAAGTCGCTACTTGATGTGATCTCTGAAATATTTTCGTCCATTGCTAATAATAATTTTTTGATTATTTGTTATAACTCTGTTAAATCAATACATTTCGACATATTTCATTATTATCATTATTTTATATTATAACATCTTTTTGTCTTCACAAAACTTTATATTATTTGCTAAGTATACACAACTCAAATATACATTATATATAAAATATTGATACTTAAACGTCCTATGTATATGGTGAATATGATAATGAGGTCATTAGCCCTGTATCGCCCATTCTGTAAAAGGGTTCTTATTCCTTTGTGCATTATTTTGGTGTATTTTCATATTTTAAAATAAGATCCATGAGGCTACCTCAGGGCCTGTAAACATGAAATGATACAGCTGCATTATAGATTTATCTGAGGATGAATTTAAAGTCTTGTAAAAAAAAATGTAAACCATAAATTATTAATGATTGTGGATACAGTAGACAGCCACATATTGGTCTGTTGTGGTTCTATTCCTGTCAGATTAGTTTTCACTGCGCAGGAAGAGTTTTGATCGGCCGGGTCAGGGAGCTCATGTTGTTTGTGTTGGTGGAGACTTGAGGACTCACTGTCTTTGTTGGCAGACTGCTGGAGTGTCCCATTGATTCTTCAGCTGCACGCAGAAGCAAAGTGTAGTTAATCGCTACCTCCTCAACTTTCCTCAACAGCTGCAGCCTCTGGGCCTCAGAACGAACCCCTCGAACTAATTTAATGAAGGTCTGAGTGAGTTCACACAGCACTTGAAAACTGGCCGAGACCACCGCTAGCATCCGTGTCGGGCTTTTTTCAACGCTTGCCACCCGTCGACAGGATGCTCTAAATTCCTTAAAGTGAACAGCCAGCTCCTGCTTGTACTCTGTAACCCGCGAGGGTTGGAGACGTGCCTCGCCCTCGGCTTGTGGGCTGTTAGCGCACTGACGTAGAATAGCTAGCAACTCATTAGCATCCAGCTGGGCATTTAGGAAACCATCAGGTAAGTTGAATGTCTTGCCCTGCAAAGCCTGAACCCGTGCCAGGCTACCCTCCAGGGTACCACAAGCTCTTAGATCAATCTCCTGTGTCTGTGGCTCCTCCTCCTCCTCCTCCTCTTCCTCCTCCTCTCCACTGCAGTCCTCTGCATTTAGAACCTGCAATGTTTTGCTCACTACAGGCATGGTGCGTGAGTCGAGCTCCATGCCTGGAAGGACCTGGAGCGGTATGGAGTACGAGAGCTCATCCTTTTCACTGCCTTCGTCTGCGGCCTCACACTTTCTGTAGCAGAAACAGAATGAACAGCATTTATCTTTGTCGTCGCTGTCTTCGCTTGGCAGGGTCAACAGCACCTCTCCAGCCCCCTCTTTGTTGTCACACATTGGCTCTTCGCCTTGGATGAAAAATACTCCCTTCTTCCCCTTGGTCTCCACCTGGTGAGACTGAGCGTGGACCGGCTCTATAGGAGTTGGCAGCCTGAGCCCTGTGGCTCTCACCCTTTCCATCTCCTTTTCCAGACTCTTAGTTTTGGGTTTCACCTCTGCATAGACAGGTGTGCTGGTGCTGTTATCTAGCTCCCCAATACTGTATCTCCTCTGAAGTTTGGTATTCTGTGCTGCACCAGTGCAATCTGTTGTAGTGGTACAGGCAGGCAGACAGGATCCTTTCTCTCCCCTTGGCTCTCTCGACTCCAAGCTAGTGGAACGTATCCGGGTGGTTTTAATCTCTAAGGTCTGAGGTCTTCTCGTGGCACCTTGAGCATGAGAGGTTTTGGAAACCGCTGGAGGTGTCTTAGAAATAGCCCTCTCTCTGCCTCTGTTTTGCATCTCTGTTGTGGAGCCAACTGGTGTGTCAGGTAATCGCATGCCCCTACACATTCGCTTACAGTCGCAGCTGCGTCTCTGCTCTCTTGAGATACCTGGTGCCTTCAGGACAGGGCTTGTACGAAGCTGGCAGGCACAAGGAGTGCCTGAGGGCACTGGTGACGACCCCTGGGACATAAATTCAGCCTGTGAGGACTTGGGTTTGAGTAGCTCTTCTAAAAATTCCAGCTCGTATTGTCTTACTTTTTGCAGCTGGGCTCTACGCTCATCTGTTTCCCTTCGCATCCGTGCTGGGAATGTAGCAGAAAGAAGATTTCTGAAGCTCATAAAAGGTGCACTGCGCTGCGACTTTGCCTTACCAATGCCTTGCTTCTTGGCTTCTCTTGAAGGGAAAGTGCAGACCATTTCAACTGATGCGCTGTGTTTTAGTGGATCGTCTAAAATTGGGAAGGACTTCACAGGTCCTTTCTGTGATTCAGGTTGCTGTTTGATTTGAGGACCTTCAGATTTGCTTTCTGGGATTTCTTTTCTCTCTGCTTTCGCTGGTAAACAAGGAGAGTACTTTGTCTGTACATGAGGACAGGGTTTGGTAAGTCCAGGATCTGCTGCAGCTTTCAATGAGTTTTCTTTGCCAGAAGCCAATTGGAGGCTTTTGGCTCTGAGGCGCTCATCATCTGTGGGGGAAGAAGATTGGAACATTACCACTTTCTGGACCTGTGGATCTTTAGCTTGTAGTTGTGGCCCTGGCTCTTGCTGTACTGGGCATGTGCAGAAAAGATCATCAACTGGCAGATGTTCAGCAGAGCTTGAAGGCTTAATGGTCTCACTAGAGGCAGTTTCGGCATCTGGGCATATTTTTGTGGAGGAAATTTTGGCAGAGGATGTTCTATCCACCGGCAAGAGAATTGGTAAGGCTTTTTTGTTTGGGCCAGTGTGAGTTGGTGTTGTAGTCTTTCCCTTAATGTCCTCAGAAAGATTTTGGCATGGCAACTCCCCAGACAAATCTGTTACTGTCTGCTCCTTAGTAACTTCAACTTTCTTCAAAGAGTCAGACCCCTTAGGTTCTTCAGGGGTCTTAGAAGGGGCATCACATGGTTTGGTTTTGGTGATGTCTGAGTTCGTTGATATTTCTGTTTTTTGTTCAGTCTGAATGGTGTCTGGATTGCTGCTCTGCTCTTTCAGAATATTGAGTATTGCTGAGTCTTGGCTGGGGTTCACCTTAAAGGGCACAGTCTTGCTGAGGATTACTTGCTTTGGAGGGCACCCAGCACGAATCTGCCCCACAGAGAAGGCCCCCGTCCCTATAGTTTTTGCAGTGCAGCCAGGTATAGCCAGAGGAAAGTCACGACGACACAGAATGCGTTCCTTGTTGATGTGATGGGCTAGGAGATAAGCCGGGCTCTGGTTCTGCTTCATAGCCGACACCATTTCAGACACATCTGTCAACTCTGAGGAGTTTGTTTCATGGCCTGAGTCCAGTGAAGATTCAGGTGTAATGGCAGCTAAGACGATCAATCCTAAAGAGGAAGGCAACATAGAATAGTGTTAGGATAGTCAAGAATCAACAGCCAGTCATAGCACAAAATTGTTAGCATTATTCATTTTACCTTTGAGCTGTACTATATGGATGTATATGTATCTACATGGATTTTTTTATTATCAGCAAAAAGGTATCATGTTTGTAACACAACGTATATACATTCTGTTACTCTGTACAAGTGCAATGGCAATAAAGTTAAATTCTATTATATTTGATGGTAAATATTATCATCTTTAGCACAAATTTGTGATAAAAAATAATAACCTGAAAAAAATAACTGGTGAGTAGCTACATAATCGATGGTAAAAGGCCAATAAAAAACAAAATAATGAGTAAAATAAAATAAATGACCGGTATTACAAATAAAAATAGTCAAATATAGAATCAATTATATTTTAGGTTTTATGTTGAACACACATTTCTCTGTGATATAGTTATATACCAGATTTTTTTTTTAGTGCTATTTTTTTTTAATTTTAGCTTTGATTTCATGAACCCTCTATAATAATTTATTATTTCTTTATTGCACCTAAAATATTTCTTTTGCAATGAACATATTTTTATTAACAAGTGTTGTGTATACTGATAACTTGTTATAGACAGATCTATTGGAGCATTGGAGATGTGGGTTGACTGAGGTTGTTGACCTGCAGTCTGAGTTGCCTGCTGCGGGTGATGGGGGTAGTCTTCAGAGGCTGCCAATGCCTCTAGTGCCTGTAAGGTGGACACCAGAGCGTCATCCAGCTCCTGGGCGTGGTCTCGGACAGTTCTTGTAGCCACATTATCAATGAGTGTCACAGGCACATCTTCCTTGGCCTGACTCAGTTTCCCTAGGGTTGCTCCCTGGCTGGGATTTGCACGAGCCTTCCTTCCTCTCTTTGAGTCGTCCTCATCTGAACTGTTATCCCTAAACCCCGGTGGTGGTGCTGCGATAGCAGGTGGTGGTGGTTGCAGCTTCTCACCCCCACTCTCTGCCTCCTCTTCTTCATCCTCCTCCTCATTCCCTGGAGGTGGAAGGGCCATGAGATCAACAGCACCTACATCTCTGGAGGCACAAGAACTGGAACAGTGTTTCCCGGAGGTGCCAGCGCTGCCCGCTTGCCCCGACAGACCCTCTGCTCTAAGTCTGGCTTTGCAGGAGTCACAGAAGTACCGTGTGTTTTTCTTGGACTGACTTATAGTTTGTGCCCGCACTCTAAATGCTGGATTCTCCACTGCTGGGGTTTCTAAAACTGCAGCGATTTCCTCCGTACTCTGCTGGGTAGGATCTGACTTGGTGCGAGGCCGGCCAGGGTTCTCCTGAGAAATGAAATTCTCATTTATGTCAAGTTCCGCCTGTGTTTGAAGCTCCTGAAATTGCTGTTGTTCTTGAAGGTGGATATGACAAAGGCCTAGATGCTGAGGCTCCACTGGAACCAGAGCCCTTGAAGACCCCGACTCCCTGTGTGAGCTTTCCCTCTCGTCCCCTCGTCGACTGCCACTTGGCAAGCTGGTCGCTCCGGCACGAGGGTGGGCGTGGTGGGAGCTTCTGTAATCTGAGGATAGAATTGTCAGTGGAGAATTTGAGGTGTTAAGATCGACTGCAGATAGAGAAGATCCAAATAGGAAAGCAGTGGCGACAGTTGGTGATCACGGGTAGGTAAATAATTTCAGACATGAATGTTGAAAGCTGAAGTTTGTTTGACGTTGGAGGGTTAGAGTCTGGTGGAATGTGATGGCATGATGACCCTTCGTTCTTGGAAGCTACAGACTGAGAAGGCGGATGGCAGAAGATTGAAACACTTTTGGAAGCAAAATGCTCATGATGCAGCTGAGGCACTTTCAAATCATCAGTGTAAATGCATGTGGAGTGTATCATTCCTGTGAGTCATGGAGATGAGCAAAAGTGACAGCAGAGGGCGCCATGGGATGACATTACCAGAACAATCCTGGTTACTAAAGGCAATGGTTCCAGTCTAATTAGTACCCTCAACATACAATGACCATATACATTTAAATCCATAATATACAATTATAGTCATTCCATTATTAACATTTTTACAATGTAGCTGTTAATAATGCAATGACATTACATTAAAACACTTAATTATTTCATGAACACATTCCATCCACATGTCTATTGTAATTACAACACAACTGCAGACATACCTGCTTTGGTCAGCAGTGGCTGACCCGATGTTCGGAAGTAGATGGTGCGTTTAGGGTCTACAAACAGCTTGTAGTAGCCAGAGATGAGGCATGCAAAATTACTGGCATCCGGCCATTCCATGAGTAGAACCAGAGGCTGCAGATAATGATGAAGACGAGTTTTAGAAAACAGGTTATAAACTATTTGTTAACAAACTGATGAAGTGGAAAACACAACTGCATTGATTATCACTGTAGCTTTTCCCTCCTTTTTTTAAACACCATCACAATGTGGCATTTATATAGTGCATTTTACTCACTACACAGTGCTTGTTGTCACTGGCTCCCATACCTTGGCTTCATGGATCGTCAACTCCACCCGTGCCACTCCTTGACTCTCCCTGTAGAGTTGGACCTTAGCTACCCTGCTAAACTCAGCCAGAACAGTCGTCAGGTTGTTTTTCAAGTCAATAACGTGACTGATGCCATGCCGAGGACCCACGAGTAGCGTTGTAGCTGACTGTTTCTCATCCTGATGGACACACAACAGGTTTAGGAGGACAGGCTTTACCTTTGCTTGTCTGCCACACCATCACCATGTTAATGAGCGCATAATGAAGGACTTGCACGACTCTGACAAATAAATAAATAAATAAGCCATGTGAACAAAGATGTCACAATAAATGTCAGGTGTGAGACGACAACGATTTAGAAACGTGTTACCAGTCCGACAGTGTGGAACAGCATTCCTCCGAATGGCGGGAGGTCATTGAGTACGCGCATGTACTGCAGTTTTCCTTGGAGAGGAGGGACCTATCAACAGAATGATAAACAAGTTTCATCTCTCTGAATGACTGTGTGCAGGCCACAGCTCAGCGCTCACTTTGTCCTTTGGGGGGCACTGCTGAGTCACAGATGGCCTTCTAAGCTCTTATGTAACCCTCATTTCTGTACAGCGGAAGGTCCAGTCTTAAGATAAAGGGCTGGTTATCTCACAGACATAACCACAGAATACATTAATGTATTACGCCCAGAGGAGTCCGTGTGCTGAGAGTTATGGCCCCTTCGACTTGAAATACTCAGAAGTGTTTGCCAGTGCCTATAAACAACGGCAGAGCAAGCCCTCAGAATTTTAACTCGATGTCAAAATGTTTTTTGAAGAAACCTTGTTGCCTGACGGTGGCGGATGCTGGTAGGTCTTCAGCAGCTGAGACAAGGTCTTGCAGACATTCTTCTCCTTGACTGTTGGGAGCAGGGTGAGAGGAAGGAAAGGCTCCAGACCCCACTCTTTTCTGAGACGGAGAACAGACACAGAGATAATAGGGTGTGTCAATGAAAATGTCTGGTAATATCTTAAATCAATGGTACCCAAACACTGGATCAGGGACCACAACCCAGCCATATGGTACTATGGTATTATATTTATATGAAATAATAATTGTACAACCACAATCTGTTATAGTCAGGGCTCAGTCGCCACTAGGGCTGGGTATTGATTCAAATTTTTCCAAATCGATTCGATTCGATTCACAAGGGTTCGATTCAATTCAATTCACGATTCGCTTCGGTTTTCGATTCAGTTTTTGTCATATCAATTATAATTCGGTACCAACGTTATTCTCAGAAGAATCAAAGCTAAAATTGAAACTTAATCCATTTGCTAATTTGCTGATTTTTTTACATTTATTTCCATCACAAATTTACTCAAGGCAGTCATATTAATCCATCATGCATTTTTTATTTAACATGACTTGACCCAAAATTACAAGGCGGACTCTAGTTTTAGATTTTCCATTTTAGTGCCATGTTGTTTTTACATTTGTTTTACGTATTCGTAACTACGTAAATACGTAATCACCTGTGGTGCATGAGTTCACATAAAGTTGTTGGGAAAAGAAGGAATAAAAAAATCGATTTTTGGATTTATGAATCGATATCGTCCTATTAACAAAAAAAAATCGATTAAAATCGATTAATCGTTTTTTTTTACCCAGCCCTAGTCGCCACTGAGGCTGACTGAGCCCTGTCCCATAACTTCCATTGGGATCACGAAGCACAGGAAGGCTCACACTATGGTGCAGTGTGATTTGGGTGGTAATCATGGAGACTGCTGCCCCTGCAACCACACAGTGATACAAACTTGCAAGATTTCCTGTAATTGTACGTGAGATCCTGAGACATTTACTTCAGTTTGGGGGCTTGACTGGATAAATTGGTATCGGTTGATATCGGACGAGGACAATATCTAAAAGTTAGGTATAAGCCAGAGTTAGATCCTTAATTTTGTGATGTTCGGCTCTATCAAGTACACACCCCTATAGAAACCTGATTAAACCACCTCCAGTCTGCTGCCAGTTTTAAACAGGATACACTTTTTAATTTGTCCCACTTCGTTTAAAAGGTGAATCTTCTGGGACTTACTCGACATGCTTGAGGGAGATCTTCTGATTGGGTCTGGCCGAGGACACAGTGATGAAGATATGAAGGGCAGCCAAACGCAATGTGATGTCTGATTTCCAGTCCATGCAAAAGCGTTCTTTGATAACATCATTGCGACACTGTAAAGAAAAGTTTGCACAAATTACTGGGCAGAGTGGTGAACGTAAAGGATCGATGAACTTGTTTTTTTTTTTTTAAATGTCATTCATCATTGCACAACACAAATAATTGAAGATTTTTTTAATGTAAATTTCGGTAATGTCTTTGATACCATTTGCTTGATTTAATTTTGCTGCAGGGCAACTCTTCAGCTGTGTTATTAGATTAAATAAGCGCCTTTTAAATGTCAAGTCAATCTCCTCCTTTACCTGGATGTAGAGGTACTCAAATGCAGCTGGGTCTCTCCTCAGCAGGTCTGCAGGGTCCTTGGGGAAGAAGCAGATGCGGAACAGACACCTCATACCTTGGAAATAGGTTCTATGCACCACCTGCGAGGAAATACATACATTATGGAGTTATGCACAATTACATTGGAGTTCATTTGACGCCACGTCCAGGTCTTAAGATCACAGGGAATTGTTGGCGGAGGAGAATTTCCAGACATGAGACAAACCAGACTATGTTTTTCCAATTGTCTCTGTATGTCTGATTTTTATGCAAAGCTGGAAGGCAACACAAATTCAGCAATGATTTGTTATGTTGTCCTTTCTGGACAGTTATTTCTTCTGGTTTCTTAAAATCAAAAGCAATTCATGCGAGGGGGGTTTCATTTTATTTGTTTACCCTGCGCCGCCGCAGAGCTGCGACACATGCATCAATTCAATGACGTAAATGTCGGATCCAATGTTCATTCAGACTGAGGTTGCTCTGAAAAACATTGGATCTGTATCCAATTTATCAACAGATATAAAACTGGTCTGAGGCACAAAAAACTGACAACGGCCAGATATGTAAAAAAAAAAATATATTTTTCTTTTGACCACCCTCTAAGGTATAGTTGAAGACTATGAACTTTTTACAGCGGTTCTTTTCAGGACTTTCCAGGTGATTGATTTTCCTTCTTCTTTTTCCAGCACAGATACTGTGGTCGTTATCATGTCGTTATCAACAGGACCTTCTGCAAGATAAGCAGAAGGTCCTGAGTTTGAGCCCTAGTGGAGTCACATACTTGCCTCAGTGTTGGAATAAAGGTGGTTAGTGGTTATCAGACCTGCCAGAGTTGCAACCCCAGTGGAACCATATACTTAATTGCGCCTCCTATAGGGCAACCCGTGTTAGTTGTGAAGACTGACGCTATAAATGTTCTACTTTCTGGGACAAACAAAGAACTTGTTTTCCAAATTTTCTAAATCAATTTTAGCTCCATAGACGTTTCTAATAAATAATAATAACTATGATCAACAACTCTGAACATTGCTGGAATTATTGTAAAGATAAAAAGAAAAAAAGGGACACTAATCCAATGTAACAGTTGGTGTTTGTCTATATTGTCCTAATTCTGTTAATCACACCAGAACCTCATCCCAAACACTGGGTTTTTCTCACATGTGTCAGAGGCTGGCTCTCCTGGAGCAGATGCAACTTCTGGTGCTGCTCCAGACCGCCTGCCTCCAGGACTAAGGCAAAGTGCTCAATGTATCGCAGTGAGAGGCGGTCCTGCAGTGAGGAAATCACATCCTGGAGGAAGAGTGATGGAAACAGATTAGAGCATCAAGAACAATTCTCCCACAACAAAAACACATTCTACTAGCAGTGCATCTGATGAGAGGAGCTTATATCCATGCTGAAATTCCTTCATGGTTCTAGAGAGTGGCTCCTCACAGCCATATCCTTGTCAAAGGTATGTTTGTTTATTGGCCTTTTGTTCAGATGTCCTGTCGTTATGCGTAATGGGACGAGTGCGTATCCTTTATTCGGCGCCGGGAGTGCATCTTATTTTACAAAACAGCACATCTGTATCGGGAGTGTGCAGCAGAAACCAGATTGCTATCTACAAATGATTCTCAGCGTTTTAAGTTCTCCCTCTCTCTCTCATTCAGCTCAGTCCACGGAGAACTCTTAAGGTTAAACTTACATTTCATGCTAATATTATTGCCCATCCCTGCGGACTCCATTTCATACTTTATTTATCCGTTTTATTTATTATCGGCTTGGAAATTCAAATTCTCTTCAGTGATACCGCCGCTGTGTTCAACAAGAGGACTGAAATGAAAACACATCATTTGCATAATGTAAACTATTTAATTGATGCTTGTTCATAGAAGTCAAGCAACAGTCGCCCTTGACAAACACTGGGGCTGCGTTTAAAACTCGGTCGGCCGCTGTGGTTTGCTCTAAACAAAGCCCGGGGAGGCAGTAAACGGCTGAAGGATTCACAGCAGGATTTAAGTTTCAGTCGCAAATACCACTGGAAAGCTGCTTTATATAACCGCCAACTAATGGGCACACCAGTGGGCATGGGGTGGTAGCATTGACTTAATCCGCGGTATTGTTTTATTGATCGGAGTCCACCTATTATGTCGAGGTTCCATTTAATTAGGCTGACAGGAGAGAGAATCTTCCATCTCTGCTTTAAAGTGCTGCCCTGTTTCTCTGCATGAGTAAAGGAGAGATGTGGGAAATCTAATGGAGTCTGTTTAATGACTGTGCTCGGAGATGACAGCCTCCATCCTGGAGGTTGAGGTGGAGGTGGAGATAGAAAAACAAGCTCCGTCTAAATCAGGCATCTCTGATGGATAAGAAGCTAAAGGCCACGAGGAAGACTTTCTGGACACTGTTGGATTTAGTTTAATATTCGTTTACATTTTTACTTTATTTATTGAGAGGATTTTCACAACATTTATATGATGATGATGGACATACATTTGTCTTTTTTATAGGTACATTTAAAAACCTACTGTATTTAATTGACTCTTTATACATTTTATTTAAAATGTATTTTTTATTCAGTATTAAACCTGATTTAAAAATATAACTTA
Source organism: Paraplagusia blochii (assembly GCA_016785265.1). Taxonomy (NCBI): domain Eukaryota; kingdom Metazoa; phylum Chordata; class Actinopteri; order Pleuronectiformes; family Cynoglossidae; genus Paraplagusia; species Paraplagusia blochii. The sequence continues at coordinate 548,036 of JAFBJS010057541.1, forward strand.
TACATTTATGCATCATGAAAATGTATTTTTTTTATTTTCAAAAAGAGTTTAGTTGTAAGCAACTGGATTTCTTCTCAACTGTGAGGAACACAGACATATTTATATTTTCATCCTGTATTATTGATTTAAAGTTTAACCATGAATAAAATAACAATTTATTATGGATATTTATTTCAACCATAATAAAGTTATTAATATTAATTCATATTTAAGATAAATAATAACTTTGAATGATTTATCCCTCTAAATATTGTGTATCTTAAAACATTCCATTTTTCAAAGACCTTTTTTTTTTTCCTCTTTTTTTAGACCTGGACTCCATTGTGTCCAAGAAGTAGAGTAAAAGTGCCGACTCATCCCTTCCAGACTACTTTGAGATATTCTGAGTCTGATGAGTCCTGACACTGACTTCTTAAAATATGCAAGAGGTATCATATCAAAAAAGAAATCAGTGCTAAAAAAAGTCCTTCAGGACACTGAGGTTGTCAGGTGACCTTACTTGACACAGACTTCCTATTGGTAGTCCAGGTAGAGCGACCCAGTGGCTGCAGTAGGTGCTGAGCATGATGGGTAACGGCTTCATATGCCGCTATCCTTCTTCTGATAATTCCTTTATTTGAATCAACTCAAGTCTGGGCTCATTACACTCATTACCGTTGCTCCAGAGTCCAATCTCATGGTCCCCAGCAAACAGAAGTCATTTACTCTGTTTAGTTTCACTGAGTGCTTTTATAAAAACACACAGCTGTCGTCGACTTGTTGTATATTTCTCTCTCTACCTTCATTCTGGTAAATTAAGCTACGTAGCTTAGGATTATATTTTTGATCATTCGTGGATCCAGATGTTTACGTGGCTACTGATATTAACAGTTTATTTATCCGACAATGTTACTCTATTTATAAATACATTTTTAATTTTCTGACCCATTTACACTAGTTTTGTTGAAGCTTTAAGTGAAACATATATATATATATATCTATAGTGCAACATATATATATATATATATATATATATATATACACATACATATATACACGTACATATATATATATATGTATATATATATATATATATGTATATGCAGTGGTGCCAGCTTTTGAACGCCTCAGCCCTCGACCAACTCGACCCTCGACAAAAATTTGCAAGCCAAGAGAACAATCGGGCGGCCGCACTCGGCTAGTCAAGCCAAACCACGTGCGTTTTTTCTCGTTCAGAATTCAATACGAACAAACCAACGACCAGCGCTGCTTTTTATTGAATTATTCATCAATTATGGGAAAAATGAATTCAGACCTCGAACAAATCAGACCTCGACCACCAACCTGGAACGGATTAAGTTCGAAAGCTTTATATCGAAACACTGTATTTGATATACGTACATAAACACTTGTATACATATCTGTGTTTATATGTTGAGACATATATATGTATATATGTGTAAATATATATGTCACTAACAACTATAACTATAATATATGACTTTCGTTTAGTTTTTAGCATTGCAGCAGGCATGAGAACATACCATAAAACAAAATAATTTCCGAATCCGATCAGGCGCCACAATTCGTAAAATGTTTAGAAAGTCGCAATTTGCATGTGATCGTATAAGCCTAGCGTCTTTTGTCTTTTTGACAACTCACGTCTTGCACTGACAGTACACAGGGTTACAAAGTGATTGCGATCGCAATCCCGACTACCTCACGATTGGTGCGGTGAAAATAAAGTCACCTTTTCTTTTCGATTGCGTCAATTATGCACAGAACGCCACAATTGTCCAGGAAGTTAGTTTTTGTCTCTTGGACATAAACCCAAGTGCATTCATGAATCTCCAACTACTGGCTTCTTCTTCTTCCTCCTCATCCTCATTTACATTACATTGCGTTACGATACATTTGGGAAAATTTAACCCAAGCTATTCCACCCAACCATCGTATTGTACAGTGTGAGCACGAGAATCGTGGTCTGTGAACCGATCATTCCTGCGATTCACTCACAGACAGTGTCAGCAGCAGATGGGCTGACATGATAGAAAATAAAAATCGCACTGTGTACGTCCGACTTAAGCAAGCAGTGATAATCTGTCCCCTGTCCACCACACCTGTCTCCCCTTCTTATCTGTCCTTTTTAGCTTCATACTTCTGCTTTAAACAGTGGAAAATACCCAGTAAAAACAACTTTTCCTTCACTTTTTCCGCAGGTACAAAACAACACTGCGTTATTGGTTCTGGCAACCTGATAAACATCAGTCCAATATCTGGTCCAGTGTCAGCTTGGTTTTTATTTAAACACACTGCGCTGACAGAACTGAACCTCCGGCTCTTATGTCACTGTCAAAAAGATTCAAGACTTTTATTGGTCACATTTACCTTAGTGATGAAATCGAAACACTGGCTGAAAAGCAGCAGTTTGGTCGACGGTGAGTGCATACGTACCCTAACAGTGGTACGGCTATCAAACGTAAAGGACTTGATCTGTCCATTCTCCAAGAACACCTTCAACACATTTGGTATGAGTAGCAAGGAGTCGTCCTTGAGCATTGTCTGAAAGACAAAGGGAAATAAAAAAAACAAAACACATAAGGGCACAAAGAATTCTTTTCGCGGTACAATCTGCTGTGGTAGTAAAAATGAAATACACCCAGAAACTCAGAAAACCATTCCCCGATGAAAAGCGAAGATATATTTTAACTTTTACTCCGTTCACCCAGAGACCAGACATAAAGATGGGATTTTTATCACAAACATTGTGTCAAAGTTAAAGAAAACATGGATTTAATTCCCAAAAATAAAACATCAGCTTATAATCCAGGACAGTATGAATCTACATGTCACCAACAGAAAAGTCTCAAGCCATGAATTTTGTAATTAATTATTTGTGTTTATTGTGGGTTACCAGCTTGGTTTTCCAGTTTGTTGCCTCCACAATGAGTGAAGAATTAAAAAAAATATAAACATGGTTACCAGGTTAGTTACCAGCTCAGTTACTTTGCTGGTTACCAGGTAAATTTCCAGATTAAAATTAAATTTCCAGGTTACTTGGTTGGTTACTATATTGGATACCAGGTCGGTTACCAGGTTAATTTCCAGGTTCGTGACCAAGATCTTTACAATATGGGTTACTAGGTTGGCTATCAGATTAAATACCAGGTAAATAACCTGGTTGGTTACTTGGTTAGTTACCAAGTTGGATACCAGGTCGGTTACCAGGTCAATTTCCAGGTTCGAAACCAAGATGATTATAATATGGGAAACTAGGTTGGTTATCTGATTAGACACTAGGTAAGTAACCAGGTTGGATACTTGGTTGGTTACCATGTTGGGTACCAGGTTAATGTCCAGGTTCATGACCAAGATGGTTACAATATGGGTTACTAGGTTGGCTATCAGATTAGACACCAGGTAAGTAACCATGTTGGTTACCAGTTTGGTAACCAGCTCGGTTTCTATGTTGGTTACCAGGTTAATGTCCAGGTTGGTTACAATGTGGGTAACTAGGCTGTATACCATGTTGGTTACCAGATTGGATGCCAGGTCAGTTACCTTTACCAACTTGGGAACTAAGTTGGTTTCCATATTGACTTCCAGTTTGGTTACCAGGTTGGTTACATGTTGGTTACCATTTGGATTGGTTGGTTGCCAGGTTATAGACCATGTGTGTTACAGTGTTGGTTACCAGCTTGGTTTCTAGTTGTTTACAAGGTTTGTTACAGTAACTTTACACAAGACACTTGCATGTAACAATAAAATGTGTGTTTTAGTTCATTTAAGCTCCAAGATTTTCCACTGTGACCTTCATTAAAGTGGTTCCAGTAACTTCTCCATGAAGCAGGACTTGATTATAGAATTGATGAGCAAATAAGAAAAAGGAAAAACTTGTTGTAGAGTTTGATTTGTTTTGTTCTGCATCACTTAGGAGGAGTTCAGGACCAGAACTTTCTGGTGATGTGTCGCGGATTCATGAGGACTGGGAGGGGAAACGGTTCTGTTCACAGCAGATGTCTGGCGCGTCTCTTTTTTGAGCCGTAAATATTCAGATGGCTCAGCAAGCTGCTCTCCTCCATGGAGTGGAAATAACTCAGGCCACTGTTATGAGTCGACAGATTTCCTTCCAAACTCCAGTATAGAATCCGGGAAAGACGGAAACAAACAGGTTGGTGGTTTCCCTGTCTTTAACTTGATTCTTCATGTAGAGACAGAACTGAGACAAAATCTGTCCTTTTAAACAGTTTTATCAGCTCAACGTCCATTTGGTTAATGTATCAGATCAGTATTTTGACTATTTTCTAATAAAGTACAGCCTAGGACGTCCGTACAAAGAGGCTTAAGGGCCACAAGTTGAAAAACTCTGTCCTTGACTAATAAAAAACATGAAATGACTTTTTGTGCCTTGGAGGTGTACGGCTTCTAAAATATCTACTCATTACCCGGAGCCCCAGCATCTCGGGCCCCGCCACTGCATCAACATTAACGAGATTCATAACAGGTAGAGGAGCGACGAGGAAGATTGATGAGGAGAACTCGCTCAGCCTTCCTGTAGCTACAGAGTTTAGAAGAACTGCTGGATTCCGTGGACTTAATTTATGGCTCCTGGAGGAAATCCACAGCTCACTTGATCTCAGCTGTTCTTACAGTAAAGCTCCAGTGGATGATCAAATCAGCAGAACGGGCCCGTGAGCTGGTTCCCTAACACTGTGTTATAGACGTATCGTAGTTCAAGTAGGCAATCCTGGATGCTGTCCTTTTCCATTAAGCTCAGCTGACTGGAAAATGCAACGACAAAATACCAATTCCCTGCTCTTGATTTCTTATTGATTTTTACTTTTTTTTTTCAGTAATCATTGAATACAGTGACAGATTCTGGAGCGACCACAAGGGACTGGGAGCAAGCAAACAATTTGGACATCGGTGTGGTGGACAACATCGAACCCTTTACTTTGACAGAGTTCCTGCTTTTTGAGGTTTTCCAAAAAATAAAATATCAGCTTCTGTAGCGTGTTATGTAAGTATTGTGTCGCACGTACGATGAACGCAATGCTTTAAAACCAGAGGTTGGCAAACCTTTTGACTCGCGGTCCACAATGGGTCCCAGAATCCAGACACCCAGACACGGGGGCCAATATAAAACCTCAAATGCTAAATTACTAATAGCCCTTCTGATGTCATCCACCAGGGGGCGCTGGTATTGAGGGGAAAAGGGCAGCATGTAATGATAATACAAATAAATTATTTGATTTGGACATGGCTGGTGGACCGCATTAAAAAACTTAACAGGCCTCATTTGGCCCCCGAGCCTTAGATTGCCCATGCCTGGCTTAGAACTATTTTCATCCCAAAAAACACGCCTATGAGTTCTATTTATTTTTTATCTACAGTCTAATCTAAATCCTCTCCCGACTTAAGGATCTACATAAAAGGACTCTAGGAAAATAATTAGGTGCTTCAGTCGTCCCACAATGGGGGAAATCAATTGGGAAATCTACACAGGTTGCCAGGTTGGGAAAGAAATATCAGGGATTTTTTGTGATTTCTCTCCTGCTCACAACCAAGACCTTTTCACAGACCTGCTTGCGCTATAGAACTACCCAAATAATTGGTTTAGAAGGAGAGCGTTCATGACTTCCACAGAGCCTGTGGTATTTTTGGACGCTCTCTCAGCAGAATGAGCAGAAACCGAACTAATGTGAACTATTTTAACTCCAGCATTTAAGGCAAATTTCACACACAATTTCATTTCACGCATTTGCCACAGGACCCTCAGATTCCTCCAACATATCCTGGGTTTTAGTTTTCTTTTTATGAATGCTGCCAAATTGGTCTCTGGGGAAAATAAAACAGTGGAATGACGCACAGCGTCATATCTCTGTCTGCGACTCCAGGTCCCATCAACAAGATATTGTCCTCGGGATCACCTCTTTGGTTTATAGGCTGCGGCAGCTTTTTTTTTTTTTTGACACCCTTATATTTCTATGATTGTGTTTTAAAGAAGGAGACAAACACAACTGTCTTACCTTATATTAGTCCAATACATGTAAAGTATCATTTCTACAAACTGTGGAGTAAAATTTTGAATGGTGTTAATATACATACCGTATTTTCACCACCATAAGGCGCAGTCTTAGTTTTGTGTGTCATTACTATATTTAACACACATATAAGGCACACCTGATCAAAGGCGCGGGTTTCATATACAATGCACGCCCGCACTTCCCCCTTTAAAGTTCTCATGGTGTCCTCTACTACGTCCGCCTTACAACAACGCACACAAACATACAAGTATGCTATTTAAAAAAAGCGGGAGCAAAACAACACCCACACTTGCCCCTTTAACGTTCTCATGGTGTCCTCTACTAGGTCCGCCTTACAACAACAACACACACAAGCATACAAGTACGCTATTTAAAAAAAGCGGGAGCAAAACAACGCCCACACTTCCCCCTTTAACGTTCTCATGGTGTCCTCTACTAGGTCCGCCTTGCATCAACAACACACACGGGGCGCGCCACACATTTTGAAGAAAATCCAAGACTTTTATGTGCGCCTTATAGTGGTGAAAATACGATATACGCTAAATATTGTTGATTTCAGATGCCAAAAAAACGCCATTTTGATATATGTTTACTGCTGCTTAAAGAAGACTGAATCTCACTGTGGCTGTTTGGGGAATGTTGCTCTGCCCCAGTGAAGAGATTTTGGTTTAGAAATAAAAGTCAATTTTCCAACCACAAAACAACACACCAGCAGAGAAGGCGCGTTCAGACCAGTGACCAGTTCAGACACTGTCTGTGTCACCAGACAGTGACACAGACGGGAGCATGTGTGACACAGAGAAACGACAGGTTGAACTTACTGAGTCTGGGTCGCTGATGGACACTTGCTCTGAAAAGCGCACTTTAGGTGGGTTAGTTCGCAGGCGGGCCTTTTTGGCTGCACTTATAAAGGCGGACTTAGGTGACTGAGGACACAGAGGAACAGAGACACAGGGTCCTGAGTTGACTGGGAAGACAAAGCACACTTGAGAGAGAAAAATAAAAGAGAATTATTGAGGACGGCTGAACCTGGAGTCAGTGGTTCTCAATTATCTTCCCTCTAGGGGATAAAAACTGCTTTTACATGATACGCCTACCAGTTAGAATACTATGGAGCAGTGTTCCCCGACCTTTTTTGCGCCACAGACCGGTTAAATATCTCATACTATTTACACGGACCGGTCGTTAAGTTGTGGCCGATAAATACCCCTTAATAAAATTACATTTCTGGTGTTCTGAAATATTTTCCTACCTATAAAATCTTCCTACCCGAATTAACAGAGCATGCACACAGCGAGGGTTTCCCAGGTACCTAGCCTATAATTTTCTCCTACCAAACCGGTATACAAGGTTAGAGTCTTGTACCAGTGACTCTGCGTCATTTTGAGTTTATTGTCTTCACTGAAAAAAAATATTTCCTCATCAAATATAGTTGCATTATGCATGAGTTGCTGCCACCTATTGACTGACAGCTACCATTCAAGCATTACTGATCACATTACATTTAGCAGACAAGTCTTTCCAGCGTGCCATATTCCAATGTAACTAGTGATCTTTGATATTAACTTTTGCCGATATCGTCGATATTGTCCAAACCCCTAATTTACGATACCGATACTAACCGATACTGATATATGCAGATGATTTTCCCTGAATCATGATTAAGCCGATTAAAGGCATTCTATAGAAATAACAGTTTCTACAGTGTATTACAGTACAGTCTGGGTACAAATGTCTCAGTGGACCAATATTATCGGACATACCTCTTTGTAACCCTTACCCACGGCACCTCAATGTGCACTCTGAAGGGCCCTGCCCCACTGTTTGAACCACAGCTCTGTAGTTAATCTCACAACTAACAGGACTAACTATTTCGAGATTCTATAAATTATAGTTGAATTTGTCAATGAAAATATTTGACTGTTATTAGGGTCATGTGTAAAATATTTTTTTTTCTGATAATGATGGCAAGCGGCTTGTATAAAATGTACAGTTTACTGGAGAATAAATCCTCAGCTGGACAGTTTTAACAGTAGTAAGGTAATAAAAATGCTGCGTTTTTTTTTCATTCCATTTTACTCCTGTACTTGTTCTTCCATGCCATGTGGGGACAACAAAATGTCAGCCATCACATTAAATGGACAAATGGTCCTCAGATCAGGACTATTTTAGTAGCTGCAGGTCGGTCCTCGTATGCATAAGTGTGGGCTGTGAATAACCTTGCACAAGGTTTCTGTGTGATTCAGAGTGAAAGGAAACGAATCATGAAAAGGAAAGAGAGACAGAGAGAGAGTCTGATTGTACTACCTGATGGGGCTGCAGCACAGTGAGAACTATAGTGTCTTTGCAGCGTCTGTGGAGAGACAAGCGAGAGTGGAGTGGGTGAGATAATGCCACTGGCAGCGCGGTATTTTAGAGAGCTTCTTCACTTTATTTCCGTGCCGTCCTTCGGTTGCAAAAGGACTGACTCATCCCCTGATTTGTGTCGGTGTTTCTCATCACTAGTATGAAGAAAACATTCAGTCCCTTTTGATCCGCCCCAAGCGCACCTTCCTACTCCTTTTGCCCCGCTCTGTCTGTTGTCAGGCCTGCACTCTCCCCCTTTCCTCCCCCCGGGACAATAAAGGATGTTACCTTACAAGGTCTATGACTCTCTCTCGGGGCACGTCGCTCACCGTCTCCTCGTTAATGGCCAAGATCTGATCTCCAGGAAGAAGCCTGCCAAAGGAGGGGCCGTCTGCAGATGGCACAGGACACGCAGCCACAAGTGTTAACTCCATGACACACGTGATAATGTTTGGTGCCACCACCAAGTCAATCTAGTCGCTAATTATTCACACCCACACAGACACAAAGTTCTGTTCACCTTAGGGCTGTCAAACGACCAAAGTAAAAAGTCTGATTAATCACAGGGTGGCTGCCGATTAATCACGATTAATCATGATTCATTGAGGCTATAGTTGAACGAAAGACAAACTGGTTATGAGATGAGATCAAAAAGACATCAGCAGATATGACATTCTCCCAAAGTTAAATGTCCCTTGAATAGCAATAGGCAGAAGACAGGAGGTGGAGCTGGAGGTGGAGGAGTTAAAGATGCTGAGGTTCTCTGTAGGAGAGACAAAGATGGACAGGATCAGGAATGAGGTGATTAGAGGGACAACACAGACAGGAAGGTTTGGAGAAAAAGCTAGAGAAGACAGATTGAGATGGTTTGGACATGTTCAGAGGAGGGACAGTGGTTATATTGGTAGAAGAATGATCCTAGAGATGGAGCTACCAAGAGGAGATTGATGGGTGCAGTGATGGAGGGCATGGAGGTGGTTGGAGTCAAAGTAGAAGATACAGAGGACAGGAGGAGACGGAAAACAATAATTCGCTGTTGAAGTAAAATGAGCCGAAAGGAAAAGAAAAAAAGAAGGAAAATGTCACTTTGTATTTCAGTTGGAAATTAAAGCAACAATTAGTGTGTGGTGTTAGTGTGAGTCGGCCAAGTGTTAGAGTGAGTAAACAAATTAATTGGCTCGTTTTGACAGCCCGAAACACAAAGACACAAACATGCATTAACACACAAACACACACACTAACCAGCAGAGACGGAGCGTACAATGACAGGCCTCTGGCTGCCTGCGATGAAGCCGAAGCCTTGAGTCGGGTGGCGCTTGATGGTGACCTGTCGAACTGAGGCAGGACTTATGATATCACTGTCCATACCATCGTGGCTGTCCTCTAACATCGCAGAGCTGAGGAACAAGACGGGAAACAGATGCATGATCCACACACTCGTCCCCAGAAGACTGTCCGGGAGGAGAAGACAGTAGAACACTGTGGAGGAGATTGTTGTTCTCACCTTTCACATGCGTTCGTTTGTCCATCCTGGACCTTGGCCATCCCCTGAGAGGAGGGAACAGCATGGGACAGCGTTGCACTACAGAGGTCTCACTCTGATCTGCAATCATTCACCTACGAGGACACATAAACGGAATTACTCTTTTAGTCAATTTGGAATTGTCTGTTGAATGGGATTGGATAAAAAATGACAACAGAACTTCATTAATATCTCAGGAGTATCCTTCAAGAAATTGTGTCTCTGCATTTAACCCATCAGCAGCGTGAGCAGAGTGTGGGGACGATACTGTGCTTAGGGATTCGAACTGGGGATCTTGTGGACCCAAATCTGCTTCCTTAACCACTAAGCCACCAACTGCCCAAATTGCCTGGCCAGGCTACCGGTCAGATCGGTCATCTAATCTTGATGTCTATGGTGACCACACAAGGGGCAGTGGGTGGAGTTTGTGCCATGCTCAGTGCACCTCAATGGTAGCCAGTCAGCTGGTGGATTTGTAATTGAAACTCTTGGACACAAGTACAGATCCTGAACCATTAGTTCACATTGGTGGACACTAGTGGGGACACTAGACAAGAGTGGACACGTGTGTAAAAAACTAAAATCATCAGATTCATTAGTTACTACATACAAAACAGTACCGTATTTTCACGACTATAAGGCGCACATAAAAGTCTCAGATTTTCTTGAAAATGTTCGGCGAGCCCTACAGTGCAGTGTGCCCTGTGTGTGTGTTGTTGTTGTAAGGCGGACGTAGTAAAGACCATGAGAACGTTAAAGGGGGAAGTCTGGGCGTGGATTGTGTTAAATATTGTAATGGCACACACAACTGAGACTGATGGTAAAGAACTGAGGGTAAAGAACCTTCCTTCCTTTAACAAACATTGCCCAAATTCACTACATTTTGCCGATATCCTTGATTTTGCCGATATTCAAACCCCTAATTTTCAATTCCGATATCAACTGACACCGAGACACGGTGTTTTTCCCCAAGTTTACTGAGGGTGAACTCCTCAAGAGCCTATGTGCAACATTTCCACCATCAGGGTATAACAAACGATAACAATGTTGCCAAAATAATATTGAGCCCATTCTTTCGAGTCCCGATCAGAGAACATGTTTTTTAGCGGTGGCCTAGTGGTTAAGAAACTGCACTTGAGTCCGGAGGGTTCCAAGTACCAAGCACCATCCACAACCATTGCTCCCCAGAGCTTAAAGCTTCCCACTGTCCACTTTGGTGATGGGTTAAATGACGAGATCCTCAATCAATATTTTCCCTCTTCTAAAATTTCAACTTTACAACAGTAAAAAAAAGCAGATTTTTTTTGCCCTCATGCATGGGAAGTGTTTTCTCTGTTACAGTTTGGACCCTGACTGCTGTGAACCACACACGCTCTTTTACACATGTCTGCGTGGGCGGCCGTGAAAAGCAGATTACTGAAAACTGTTTGCGAGTGCAAACGCGTCGAGAGGAATTGGGTTCTGCTGCTGAAAAATGACGAGGGGTTTTTGAGATTCTGACTTAATGATGATGGCGAACCAGGGAGGAGGTTTTAATGGCTTTAACAGACACAGAGCGATAGAAATGGAAAAGAACGAGACGCCGTCGGGAGCAAATGCAATTTTGATGCTCACACCAGAGTCGCAGTCGCACTGATCAATATTTCAGATTCATATTCTTGTCACTCCTGTTATTTCTGATAACGGTGGCCGGTGTCAGACCACGGCTCATTTACAATTCCACTGATGCATCGCCGATCACAACTGGGTGTCAAGCTATCAGATGAGGACTGATGTATCGTTGATTGGCTTCATATTGAGCTTAATCAAGGCTCCCGGAATCCGTGACATCGCACTGGGTTTACACCACAGCTACGCTGAGCAAAATTGATGAAAAATTGCAGTCTTTAATCTGACTAACCACAGGGGGGCAGACTATTACGCAGGATTAATCACGATCAAAATGAATCAAGGTTTATCAAGATCAATTGACGGACCTAAATATGATATTAACCTCTGTTATGTTGGTGCGACTGAAAAACAAATAACTTTAATTGGGTGAAACACACGGTAGCTGTGGATGACTATCAACTAAGCACGATTAATCATGATTAATTAAGATAAGTCAACATGCCTAAATATGACAAAGTATTTTCCCCGTACATTGCTGGAGCAGATAAATAATTTATTCTGATTAATCTCAGGATAGCTGTGGTTAACTAACAACTGACAATGATTAATTGTGATATTTTTAATCATGATTAATCTATACAAATCAATGTGCCAAATTTTTCTCTCTAAATTGCTGGAACAGAAAAACAAGTGGCTGTGATTATGATCATCTACAGCCACCCTGGTGGCTGTAGACAACTAACAACTGAACATGATTAATCATACCTGGTAATGATTAATCAAGAAAAATCAATGTGACTAATTATGACACATTTTTCTCCCTGTATGTTGATGGAACAGAGAAATCATTTAAATCTGATTAATCACTTGTAAGATGGTTAAGACTAAAATCAGAGTATGATTAATCGTGATCATATGTAGTCATGATTAATCAAGATAAATCAATGGGCCGAAACATGACAAAAGATTTTCCCTGTATATCGTGGTAGGTTTTTCCTGGAAGAAAAAATAGACTCAACTGGACTAGACCGGACAAGACTGGACTCAACTGGACCGGACTCATCTGGGCTTGACTGGACTAGAATAGACTCATCTGAACTGGACTAAAATAAACTGAACTGGATCGGAACTGGAAAAGACTGAACTGGACCAGACAGAACTGGAGTAGGCTGGGCTGGACTGGACTGGACTAGACTGGACATGATCAATTAAGATAGATCAACGGGACCAAAGATGGACTAGAACTTGAATGGACTCAACTGGACTGGACTGAACTGAAAAAGACTACAACAGTCTGGACTAAACTAGACTGGACTAGCCTAGTATAGATTAGGTTAGACTAGCCTACAGTAGACTAGACTAAACTGGTTCTAACTGGACTGGACTGGCCTACGGTGGACTAGATTAGACTAGACTAGACTAGACTAGACCTGACTAGGCTGGAATGGACTGGACCGGACTGGACAAGACTGGACTAGATTACAGTGGACATGATAAATTCAGATAGATCAATGGGTCAAAAGATGACCAAAGATTTTCTCTCTATAATGGGGGAGATTTTCCTTGGACTGGACTAGATTGGACTAGAATAGACTGAACTGGATCTGATTGAAGTGGACTGGAGTAGGCTAGACTGGACTGGACTGGAATGGACAAGATTAATGAAGATAGACCAATGGGACCTGATTAATCACTATAGGACGCTGTGGATGACTGTTGGAACAGAAAAACAAATAAACATATTGTTAATGATTAATCATAAATAATGATCATATTTAATCATGATTAAACAAGTTACTAAAGTGCATCTAAATATGACAAAATATTTTCCCTGTTCATTGTTGGAACAGATAGAGAATTGAATCTGATTAATAACAACCAAAGACTGAGCTCGGCTAATGGTGGCAAAAATAATCAGGATTAATGAAGTTAAATCAACAAATAATAATAATAATAAAATATGTATAATGTAACAAAATAGCACGTCATAATAATCTGATTGAATCTTCAATTTATGAGATCACAATTGAGGATTTTTAATTATTAAAAAAAAATATATAACAATGAAGAATTTGAATATGTGATACTGAGATGTTTCGCAAAAGGTCATTGAATGCACCAGGGACGATGATGTCACACTAACCGATCTTCTCCCTGAAAAGGGTAATGTTTGTTTGGTTTTATTTTAACCACTAATGTCTCCTCTGTGTCCTTCCTTGGCTCTGCCCTCTAACATCGCCCTCTCTCCACCAGCTGCTGCCCTCTGAGGTCCTGGAAGGACGGCCTCTTCAATTATCAAGGAGCAGCCAGCGACGGTTCATCATTCTTGTGTGATTGCCGTGTGCGAGAGAACATTAGCAAACCTCAGCGCCACTTCTGCAGTGCGCTACACCAGGATTTCTGATTGTGAAGCCCCTTGTGGCAAATTGCATTTTGGCAGCATAGATATAGAAAAAAAAAATCCAAATACCAGAGGAATCGGAAACAGAATTCCGTCCGTGTTTGGTCGGAGTCTAATGGGCTTGGACACAAACAGTGTTAGAGTATTTTTTTTTTTTCTAATTTAGAGATTCGTTTTTGGCAATAACAATAACTGTTGAGGGTGAATGGAACAGACGGGAATGCGGTGAATGCTGCCGGAGGACACTGACGCATACATGTCCGCAAAGATAAACAGCCATTCGGCAAAAGGCCGGCCTTCTGCTGAGAGAGGGCACTGAGGAATTCTGACAAGTAATGATCCCCAAGGGCATCAGCAGACCTGGCAGTTGCTATGACTACAGCGCTGCGTAGCTTGTCAAAGACAGGCTGGACACAGGGGTAGTGGGTGGAGAAGAATAGTGATGTGGTCACTACGGGAGTGGGAGAACCGGCCAGATGCTCTCTGTTCCCCGAGCAGCCACTGCAACCAGATGTCGGCATTTCCCCAGGCAGTGTGGGTCAGCGCTGCTGGTACCGGCCTGGCTTTAGAGCCACGGTCAGGAGTATCTCCTCAGGCCTCCAGGTCCAGGAAGAGTAACCTTCTTAGCTCACAGGTTATTATTAGCTTGGAGGAAGTCAGAGTTTTATTGGACTGGACCCGGACAAGTGGCAGTGGTGGCCTAGTGGTTAAGGAAGCGGACTTGGGTCCGCAAAGTCCCCGGTTCGAATCCACCAGCTGCCTGGTTGCCTCTGAGCATAGCACCGTCCCCAACCCACATCACTTCCTGTGGGCTCACCACCCACAGGAAGGCTCACAATATGGTGCAATGTGATTTGTCAAGTCCAGTTGAGTCCCCTGCGACCCGGCAAAGGACAAGCAGAAGAAGATGAATGAATGAATGGACCGGACCGGACTGGACTAAACTGGACCAGACTGGACTGGACTAGACTATACTCAACTGGACTGGACTGGAATGGACTAAATTGGACTGGACTAGACAAGACTAGACTTAACTGGACTAGACTAGACTAGACTAAACTTTGGACTAGACTAGAATGGACTGGACTAGACGAGACGAGACTGGAATGGACTAGTCTAGAATGGAATAGACTGGACTCAACTGGACTTGACTGGACAAGATTATACACAACTGCATCGGACTAGACAAGACCAGACTAGATTAAACTATACTACAATGGACTAGACCAGAAAGGACTGGAGTAGACTAGACGGAACTGGACGAGTCAAACCTAGTCCAGATGGGGCTGGATTGGACTGGACTTGACAGGACTGGACTAGTCTAGACTAGAATGGCCTAAACTAGACTATACAAGATTAGTCTCGACTAAACTAAACTGGACGGTACTGGTTTAGACTAGAATAGAGTAGACTACTGTGGACGCAACTAGACTAGACTGGACTAGATTGGACAGCACTGGACTGTACTAGGCTGGACTTAACTGGACTGGAATGGACTAAACTAGAAAGGACTGGACCAGACGGGACGAAACTGGAATGGACTAGTCTAGACTGGAATAGAATGGTCTAATTAGTCTAACGTGGACAAACCCCTGGCACAGGGGCTCATTTTGGCCCATGAACCCTTAAGATGAGGCCCATGACTTGATGTCAATTATAATTTTGTATAATTTAACACTTAATTTCCGGTAAATGTAACAAATTACACTGTTATGTGAGGTCATTTGTACCTAATATTGAAGTAAACGTTGCAGGACGATATGTTCGATTCCTACTCTAATACCTGGACGATGGCAAAAAAACCCCAAAATATGAAACAGATAAAAATCCTATTTTTAAGAAGCGATGCAGCCTCTCCTCTGTGTCGTATCCTCTTTTAAAGCTACTTTTTAAAATCTGTTTCGGAACCTGTGAACGGGTCATGCTAAGTTTATTCTTTTCACACTTTCCGGCCGATGTCGATGTCTTCCAACGTTAGGTTGAAGGATTTAAGGTTTGGGACGTTGGGTGATGGACATGTTTTCCACTACGAGAGAAAAAGAGAGAGAGAGAGAGAAAGCAATCAAATGAGGCCATCGTCACTGAGCCAAATCCTCTCTGTATCTGCACGTTGCCCCAAACAGAGCTGCAGAGATCCTGCAGGATGACACATCCAATTTGTTCAACGGCGACTAAGTGACAGGTGACAGATGAAAGTTCCTCCTGACTTTTTTTTTTCTCCCCTTAATAATTAGCTTTCGATGGCGTAATAAATCAACAGATTAAAATTCACTGACTGTAATTAAGATATAGGTTGATTTTTGGATTCTAGGATTGCAGGGTTAGGGAGGCACTTCTCAAACTGTGGGGCGAGACCCATAAGGGGTGCAATGTGGGTCCCTAACCTTTTTTTGCACCACAGACCCGTTAAAGGCCTCGTACTATTTTCACGAACCGGTCGTTAAGTTGTGGCAGGTCAATACGCCTTATCAAAGGTTAATTTCCGTTGTTGTGAAATATTTTCCTACCTATAAAATCTTCCTACCCGAATTAACTGTGCATGGGCACAACAAGGATTTCTCAAGTGCACACGGCCTATAATTTTCTGCTACCAGACCGGTATACAAGGTTAGAATCTTGTATCAGTGACTCTGCCACATTTTGAGTTTATTGTTGTTGTCTTCACTGAGAAAATATTTCCTCATCAAATATATATTGGTCAGTTCTTTTGTTGATATGGGTATGGATCAAGTGGAAGTAATAGACAGATGGGGACAAAAGGAAACATTATTTCTCTGTGGCCCGACACCAATTCACCCACAGACCCATTACGGGTCCCTGGGCCAGAGGTTGGGGACCACTGCCATATGAAACGTGAGAGGCGTCCAATGGAATATAGCATACTGGACATTAACTGTACCGCTGCTGTAATGCTTGAAAGATAACAAGCCGACTATACTGTGGTTTGTAAAGAAAATTATATATATATATATATATATATATATTTAATTTTGCAGGGTTGGAGGTCTGGGGGCAGGAGAGAGTGTGAGATTTTTGTTCCCTGTGGGGGCATCACAAACAAGGATCTGCCTCGAATGGACCAAGCCTTGGTGTCTGTTAGGTCTATGACTAGTCCAACATGGACAGCAAAAGTGAGGACAAACACACACAGTACACCAAGTCTTCCTGTCTCTCACATCTAATTGGCCTTCCAGGGTCTGTGTCACTCTTGCAGACAGGCTTCTCAGCCTCTTCTTCTCATCCGTGCTGCCAGGTAAACAATAAAATCTCAGTCCCTCACTGCACCTCACTTGACATGCTGACTGCTGGCAGAGCTCACGCCATTATCATCTCTGTCCTGCGAAATGGAGATACAGACAAAAAGATTTGTGCAGCTGCTAGCTCCTGTCTGTTCCTGACTGTGTTCACCTGCTGGTCGCCTGCCAGAATGCATCCTTCCCTCTCTTTACACAAATGGGTTTCCTGAGTCGAGCCAGATGGCAGCCATTTAGCAAGTGCAGCTGACTGGATTCTCCTTCACTTTCTGGACTCTTTGCCCACTTGTTCCGTGTCTTCATTCCTCTTTCCGCTAATAATGGCTCCTGCTACTGTCACAGAACCGGCTCCTCTCCTCCTGCCAACGCCGGCTGATTTGAAAACAGATTGTGGCTGTGGGTGAAAGTGAGCAGTTTGATAGGTGACTGATGGAGGGGGAAGAGCAGGGACAGACTTTTTGGGCTGAAGTTTGTTTGGAAAATTTCCATTAAATCTTTACAGGCGGTTGGCTGAACTCATTGGCTCCGGGCTTTTCTGCTCCTACTGTTTAACTGAGCTCTTTATTTGCACTGACCAGTGGTTTTACCTGCTGACTTTACGCCCACTGATAAAGGTTCATGGCAGGGAGTTTGGAACAGAAGACAAGTTCACCAGGCTGAGCCAGGCTTCAAGAAAGAAAACATTGTCCTCAAAAATGAACAGCAAAACAGACAGTTTACCAGTATTCAGACTCAAGAATAAAAAGAAAAAAAAAAGTACACATATACTGTATATTTTACGTAAAATCTTAATTATTCACTTGGACAAAAAAAATTACATTTTTTTTAAGTTTTAAAAATTTGATCTTTTTTGTTTGCATTCATATTCACATTCAAGAGTCAAAATAGAAAAAAGTAAAAATCCATATATTTTTCGTAAAACCATACTTTCAAATCATGTTTGAATAGACAAAAATATATATTTTTTTAAGTTTTAAAAAGTTTTTGTCTGCATGTTCATCATCAAATCAGTTAATTTTGAGATATTAACACTTTTTTTCTATCATTTTGGACCAGATGCAGACAAATTCCATTAAATAAAAAATATCTCACCCAAATAGAGCATTTTGATTTAAAAATAAAAAAAAATCATGTCATCATTGGTCAGCTAGAAACCAATTATTGCAATTACATTTGGTAAAAATACACAAAACTGTTATCTTTTCTGCCTCTTTCTCATCCAATTACAGCATTTTTTTTATTTCTTTTATTTTAAATTACATGTCATTTTTGTTCAGATGGAAACAAATCAAAGTATTTTTGAAAAAAAAAAACATAAAAGTAGTATCTTTTCTCTTCTCTTTTTTATTTTATTTTCGCAAGTCATTTTGGGCTTTGTAGATGCTTTTATCCAAAGCCACTAAGAGGGGAGATTAACATTATCAAGTGAAATAAAGGAAGGAAATGAAGTTGTAATTTTCTTCTCCCAATTTGGGAAACTATTGTGCAGCATTTGCATAGTATTAACTGCCATAATAGATCCACCCTGGCTAGCTCAAAGGAAGTATTTCCTCTGGGAATTTAACCCAGAACACTTGGCTATTTCTTATTTACTTCTTAGCAGTGTTGGACAAGTTACTTTAAAAGAGTAACTTATGACTTTACTAGTTACTGCTCTGAAAAAGTAACTAGTTACATTAGTATTGAGAAGAACACGTGTGTAAACGCGGATCCGCGTGCATATTCTAAGAAGAGCAAACAAACAACACTTCACATGTCGAAATATGTTTGTGAATTCTTCCAAATACGCTTTTAATTTGTGTAACTACGTGCATGCTAATTTGTATTTTTGAGACTCGTTTTACGCCGACCAGATTTGTGAACGTAATTTTGCTACGTCACTGCGTCACCAGCCAATCAGAAGGTTCACTCGTGTGCAGCCAATCACACGGCAGTGTCCCCACGAGGGTCCGTCTGTGACGTCACTAAACTGCGTCCAAGAACCAGGTTTACGTCCTACAATAATGGCGAGCATTCAAGTGTAAGTATCATGCGATAACATGCTTACATACTTACACTCAAACGCTCGCCGTTGTTGTAGGGCGTAGTTTCACAAAATAAAAGCACGATTTGCATGCATGCACTTTTTGAGACTATTCTGGCTCCACACATTACTAGTTACGAAATCATAAAAGTAACTAATAACTAGTTACATTACTTTAAAAACACATTAAAAAAGTTTAGTTTTGTGTTCCGTAGCAACTATAATGATGAATTGTAGTGGAACAATATTGCTTGTGATAGTAACGAGTAACGAGACACTTTACACCACAATAACAATAACGGTGGAATGGGAAAAGTCACGAGTTACGTTATTAGTTACAGAGAAAAGTAATTTTGTTAAGCACCACAGCTTAACTCCGTTTGGATCACTAACTAACTCTGGAATATCTGGTAAACTTTGGACAAAAAATAAAAACAACTACAAACATCGAAACAAACCAACTCCTGAGGGGTGAATTGCTCCGTGGTTCAAATCCAGAAGTGAACTCACTTCCAGCCAAGTGTGTAATTTATGTTCACCGCTGAGCACCGATCTCCTCTCCCTGTGACGGAGCAGTGGCTTCACCTGAAGCCATCCTCACTTAAAATGTCTATTCGTTGTGAGACCTTGATCTCCCTTCGTTTAGATCTAATCGATACTCTGGACTTCCCTTTGGAGATGAGCGGACAGACGTGACGAGGAAGGTTGTGATTTCGCTGGACTATGTTTTTACAGAGGGGACAAACAGATGTCCGCCTCTGCAGGTCACCGAGCAGGAACTGGGTTGATTAAAGACGAGGACTACGTTACCAAACACACCGCGTCCGTGTTACAGCTCGTTACCACTTCCTCTGACTTTCTGCAGCTTTAAAGCCCACATTTATACAGGGCCGAGGGGGAGACTAATGCTGTCCAGAGCGGCCGTGGCTCAGACGAGGTCATAAATGTTAAGTCAAACACAGCAGAGTTGTTTAATAACGGCCGGAACAATCCGGGCATTCTTCTCATTTTTATTCCTCCTCTCTGCGCTCGGTCATGAATATTGAGAGTCACCTTCCAGCTCCTAAATGAATCATTTAAAAGCTGACACTCTGTGATGGAATTTTTTTGCCTAGAAATGCAAACTTTGCATGTTATTTCTTGAGCTTCTTCTGACCCAGTTTCCACAGTGATGTGTTTTTTTTTTTTTTTTTTGTTACACAGACATTGTTGTCATTATTCCAGATACTTTAGAGCCGACGCTATAATCCCTGTTTGGCATGCGCCTCACAAACGCCGCCGCATCAACGATATAGGGAAAGAGAAAGAAGCGAACGCGGTGGAGCGTGGAACTGAACCTCCATCTCACTGGCATTTACCGTATAACACGTAAGCGATTTTCTTAACCTTCCACTCAGGTCTGCTTTACTCACAAATGATTAAAGGACGAACTTATTGGTTTTCTGTGGATGAACAACGTGCAATTTAGTGGATAATAAAAAAGCCAACAGAAGGAACGCAGTTCTGTGGCATGTGCTGAGTCAAATATTTAGGCGTCAACAAACAGGAAGTGTTCGCCAATCAAGTCCAAGGAGACGCTTTACACGCTTAATATATAGTATAGCATATGTACATGTAAATATATAGATATGTGTATAGATATATTTGTATGTACTCAAGATATACATATATGTATGTAGATACTGTCTCTATAAATATATACAAATATATGTACATGCATATATATAAATATATATGGCATACATATATGCATGTTATGTATATATGTGTATGTTTAAATACATATCAATTTATGTGTATTTGTGTATATATATTTATATATGCCATTTGAATATATATTTGTATATATGTCATATGAATATATGTGTTTAAAACTGAACTATGTCATAGTAAATGCATTAATAATAATAATTGATATATCAAAATAGATATATGCATACATATACAGTTAAATATATATGGCCAAAAGTGTAATAATTTAACATATTAAAATATATATACACACTTATAAACATTGATAATATGTGTGTACATATATATGGTTTATAGACATGTATACTTCTTATTATGTAATATAATATATGTATACAGTATATGTGTGTAAAAAGTTAGCTGTGTTAAAAGTAAACATATAAATATATACACACATATATATAGATACTAGGGGTGTGACCATTCCCTCACATAACAATCTGATTCACATCCTGATTTACAGGCTATGAGCAGATTCAGGATTCATAAAAATATTAAGCGATCGATCCAGTTCAATCCGATTCGGTTCAGTTCGATCCAAAATGATTAATTTGCACACCCCTAATAGATACATATAAATAGATATATCAATATACATATATACACTGTACATTTGTAATATATGTATACAAGTGAACCTTGTAAAATATGAAATGTAAAGCAGAGAACTAATGAATGAAAAGCTTCAGTGTGTTTGGAGAAGGTTTCCTCCTAGAACACAGACTGTCATGATCTTCCTCAGACACTGAGGAGAAGCAGTTTCCTTAGTTATTTTAAATCTCCGGGGAAGTTCCACTCGACTGGGTTTGATTCATCAGTCAGGAGCTGCACAGAGAAAGTCGGCCCAGCTTAGCATTATCCTCTCCTCTAAATCTACCCACAAGCCCCTGCTCAGACAGCAGCGTGCTCTGAAGACTCCCTGCGTCTGCTCCATTCCTCAACTCATTTGTGACTTGTTATTTATCAGACCCGGTGCGTTCTAAGGCGTGACGTCAGCTGACGCCATTAGCCCCCCCTGGAGGTCCGGGGGCCTCAGACCAATCAAGCCGTTTCTTCTCCTGTGTGTGTCCACAGATGGTGTAGAATCTCAGATGACAGCTGAATGACTCTGTGACAGTTGAGAGCTCCGAGTCACATGATAGCATCTGTGGGCCCCGCCCAACTCCACCCTCTTGTGGCGGTCGTAATGTAGTCGTCTCCCTGCAGTCAGTGGCTGGTTTGACACGGTCTGTGTTTTCCAGGCTCTGAGTAAAAACCCCATGGCATTCTATTCATATACGACACAGGTGTCAAACTCAAGGCTCGCGGGCCATATGTGATCCACCAAGACTTTTTGTGTGGTCGCCTGTAGCTACAAAAGGATTTTGTAGCTACAATGAACAACAATCAACAAAAATTGTAACTTGGAAAACTGCAATTGTAGAAAAAAGTATTGAATACTAATATACATATATGTATATACACACACATATATATATACATATATATATGCAGCCATTTGCCTCCAAAAATAGATAATAGATAGATAGATAAATGTCTTAGTGTTAACACAGATAATTTGGTGGAAAAAACAACAACGATAATTAGCCATATCACACATTTATGCTAATATAAGGACAATATTATTGGCCGACCTATATCATCTGACAATTAATTATCAGAGGAAAAAATGATGACAATCTTTCTGATATTACATCATTAAACTAAGATTGGTTATGTGATAGACAGACGGACAGACAGACAGACTGACAGACAGACAGACAGACAGGCAGGCAGACAGACAGAGAGAGAGACAGTGCGTGGTTTTATTCAATAATTATTGTATATATTTCCCTATAAGAATATTACAACTGAGCTAAGTATTTTTATCTAGTTTTACACATATATTTACATGTATATACGTAGTGGTATGTATAAAATATATATATATATATATATATATATATATATATATATATATATTACTGCCATAAATAACATATGCAAATACACACATATATATACAGAGATTAATATACGTTATTATATTTATGTATTCCTTGGTATAATACATTATGGCCAGTTCCAGCTGACCACTGTGGTCCACACTGGAGACTTGTCTCCTTTGATGTACGCCCGAACAGAATGAACACAGTGCTAATGTGCTAATGTGCGCTACTGCAGCAGCAGCAGGCCCTGATCCACTGTCCACATCCTGCATTTGCATATAATAATGACAGTGTGTGCACACAGCGGCGAACACATCATTAACCAAAACACCCAGCCTGACCGCTCCACTCAGCTTGACCGCTCCACTCCGGCCCATTATGGCATCACTCACTGAGACGTCACCTCAGATGGTGTCAGCGCTAATCTCTCCTGCAGCTTCCTGGCCGGGAGAGTGTGTTTATTTTAATTGGCTCGATGTGGTGATTCAACATCACCTGAAGATTGAAAATCACTAACATGTCAGTGTTTTGATCCTACACACTCAGCTTCAGAGCAGGTACGGACCGGGCCGTGTTCCAACCCGGTCGCCTCAGAACGTTCCCTCTGTTCTCTCTGTCTTCTCATCTCACGCCATTCACTTCTACGCTGCTGCCGTGTTTTAGTGGGCGTGTGGAGAATATTAACCGGCAGCATCGACGGAGTGTGTAATTATCAGACCGGCCTGAAATACCCCACACAACCGTGGCTGGGTCAGGTGGCGCCCCCTAGTCTCTCATGCTAATCTGCGACTCACAGCTACAGTTTTGTTTGGCTCTGTTTGAAGTGTAATTCATTCATCACAGTCGTTGTCCTTGACGTGTTTTGATGAGGTTTTTATGCATCTGCTGAATAAATGAGATGTTTATAATTCTCGCTATCAAAATAAAGTTCACTCAAGTGCTGACTAATACACTTGGACGGTGGTCTCACTGCTAAAACATGCATTTCAGAGCAAGTGAAACCAGGAGGAAAAAAACAAAAAACAGACGTGTGGGAAGAAAGTTTGTTGTGATGCAGGTTATGCACTAAAAAAAGCAATAAATCTCATTATATTTAGATATAACAATTAATCTGAGATTAGGGAGTAGACTCAGGTCTGCAAGACTTCAGGTTCTAATCCAAAAGCTGCCAGGTTTCCCACTGAGATGCTCTAAACATAGACAAATTCAAAACCTGAAAATCTAAATTTATCAGGACAATTGTTGGTTTAAAAAATTACTATATTTCAAATATTTCTCACTCACATATATTTCAATATTTTAAATATATACACTAACATTCAAAAGTAGGGGTCATTTTATTTTATAAAGAAAAGCATCGTTTTTTTCAATGAATGTAACTTTATGTTATAAATATATATGCAATACTCTGCCTGGACTAAGGGGCAGCAGTCTCCACGACTGCCACCCAAATCACACTGCACTGTGAGCCTCCATGTGGATGTTCAGCCCATGGGAGATACATAAAAAAGTATCCAAATGAAAAGCTTAAAGCAAAAAAATAGACATATTTGCAGGAAAAAAAGAGGTATTTTGTTTTGGGAAGATAAAAATACACCAGGGCTTTTATTTTGGTGCACAATTTAATCTGTAACCTTCATTATTTTTGTCCAGGGTTAGTGAAGTATGAAGTGACTTCCAATCATCAAGGGCAGTGGATTTAAGGCCTGGTGATGAAATCTAATTAACCGTGACCCAATTAAATCATCAAAGAGACAGCGTCCTGAGTAATGGGACGGCTCCTCGGCTTTGACCACATGCACTCCTTCTCTGCTCCTCCCTTACATGTGTTGTATGTAGAGATGTATGGTTGGAGGTCATGCGATGGTCACAGCACTTTTCAGCGATGAAGATTAAAAATAATCTTCCTCGACACAGTACATCACCCGTCTCCACCTCTCCCTGTCCTTTGTCTCCTCTACCATCTCTTTTCATTCCAACATTCATTCATCATCTACCGGCTCATCCTTCTCTGGGCAGCAGGAGGAGCTGCAACCAATCGTGACAGTCATTGGTTGAAGGTGGGATGGAGCCGTGTTGCATCACCAATCATAAATGTCACACACACCTCAATAAAACGATCTACTTCTCACAATTTACCAAGGGAAAACAGGACCTGTTTAGTTGAACACAAGCATGATTTAATGGCAGAAATTGAAGAAAGAAGGAAGATTATCCTCAGTTTTTCCTTTTTTTTCTGCTGCCACCTAGTGGAAAGGTATTTAGTTATACATACTTGGTAAGTATGTGAACAGTGGTGAATTTGGATCATCCTGGGGATGGTGCCAGGCTCAGTGGTTACCCGGCAGCTAGTGGATTTGAACCTGGAACCCTGTGTACTCAAGTCTTGATCCTTAACCATTTATCATAAATCTTCAGTGCACATTACGATTGCGTTTAGTGACCTTGAACGACACCCAAAAAGCTGTCAAAATATTTAAGTACGACTCTGGTGAGCTACGAAGCAGCATCACCTGATGGACAGACCAAGAATTACAGCTACCGTAGTCTGGAGCCTTGATAATAGACCCATAATATGTAATATGTACTGGGCCGTACTGTACAGCAGTAGTTGGAGACAGAGTAGAAGATGGAGATGAAAAGTGTTGATTAAACGTGGCCACCCCTGAAAAAGGGACAAGCTGAAAGGACAAGAAGGACATCAATAAATATATATATTAATATATATATATACATTGGTTTGTAAAAGACGCTGTAACAATTGATAGAATTCTGTGTATCTACAACGACTGCAGTATCTGCAGCTCAGATCCTCAGAGGTTTGGACAAGGAACAGATGCTCGTTGCTGAAAATTCATGTTTATTTTATGTAGGTTTTCTGTTCAAAATCATGTTCCGGCCTCATGTGTTTTAAAAACATTTGTTCTCACGTTTCCAGCCCCGTGGGTGAAACGTCTCCTTTCAAAAGAAACTGCAATCGCACACGGACGCAGCCGAGCTGATTAACGGCGTAGATTGTATCTCGCCCAGAGATTTCAATCTTTTGTTTGATTCCAAGAATGGTCCTAGGAGTGTGTGATACTCCATAATATGTTGTCTGCCGACTGAGGCTCTCAGCGTAGAGAAAATTAATATATGCTTGACTGCACTTAGTGCTTTAATCCATTTAATGCTTCCTGGCCAGAGCAGAGAGGGAAATACAGCCTGCTGCAGTGCACGTCTTTAAAGAACCTGACTGCTGCTGTAAAGAAAAGGCTCGCGGTGCCTGCAGTCGCTGCGGTTGTCAACGCCGCGCGCCTGCTTGCATGAGTCAGTGTGTTCAGGAAGTGGAGGAACATTACAGAGGCAGTGGGCTACTGGAGTAAATAAGCATTCACGCTGATTTCCACAGGAAAAAAAAGAGGCAGATCTCGCAATCAACATGATAATTAAACTAATGTCGTACGTGCAGTCGGTGCCACGAGTGGGTTCATGAGCCGCCCAGAAAATATAACTGAATGTGGAAGGAAACAACGGGGAATCAACAGTTTTAATGTTTGGGTTTTTCAGTATTAGAAAAATATCATTAATTTGATACATTTCAGTTAAAAAATACATAAGAAGTGAACAAAATTTGGTAAAACGTTCTAATTCTGTTCCATTAAAGATGCTGAGATTCTCTTTAGGAGAGACAAGGACGGACAGGATCAGGAATGAGGTGATTAGAGGGACAACACACACAGGAAGGTTTGGAGAAAAAGAAGCTAGAGAAGACAGATTGAGATGGTTTGGACATGTTCAGAGGAGGGACAGTGGATACATTGGTAGAAGAATGATCCTAGAGATGGAGCTACCAGGTAGGAGACAAAGAGGAGATTTAATGGATGCAGTGAGGGAGGACATGGAGGTAGCTGGAGTCAAAGTAGAAGATACAGAGGACAGGAGGAGATGGAAGGTGGAGGCAGAGCTGGAGGTGGAGGAGTTAAAGATGCTGAGATTCTCTTTAGGAGAGAAAAGGATGGACAGGATCTGGAATGAGGTGATTATAGGGACAAGGACAGGAAGGTTTGGAGAAAAAGCTAGAGAAGACAGATTGAGATGGTTTGGACATGTTCAGAGGAGGGACAGTGGATACATTGGTAGAAGAATGATCCTAGAGATGGAGCTACCAGGTAGGAGACAAAGAGGAGATTGATGGATGCAGTGAGGGGGGACATGGAGGTAGCTGGAGTCAGAGTAGAAGATACAGACGGCAGGGTGAGATGGACATTGTTGACTTGCTGTGGCAACCCCTGAAAAAAGGGACAAGATGAAAGGACAAGAAGAAGATTCTAATTCTATTCTATTGACCCTGAATGTGAAAAAAAAATCAGCCATTCCTATTGTAAATACTGTATTTTCCAGATAATAAGTCGCTCTGGAGTATAAGTCGCATCAGTGCGACTTGGAGCGGCTGTCACGACACTAACAAACAAAAAAAATTCAGTGGTACAGGAGTAGCAGAAACTGGTGAACAAGTCTAGAGCCCCCTCTAGTGGACATCATCGTGAAAATAACAAACAAATAAGCCTGGAGTCGTCCATTTAATCAGCCAAAGGGTGAAAAAAAGTGAATTGTGCAAAAAGCTGTAAAGTCTCATTACTTAATGCATAAAAACATGGAATGAATCTGTTTGACGGGAGGTTTTTATTTTTTATGATATTATTAAAACTCCTGCATTAATAATAGTCCGAGCCTAAGCAGAAATATTTATCTCACACATAAGTCTGCCTGCTGTTGCCGCTGGGGTTCAGGTAGAACACGTTTTTATTCCTGTTAATGGTCGATCAATATCCTGGCTTCGAATCAACAACCGCCGTGCGACACCTGAGCCCGAGAAGACAGGGACTGGGATGATAATGGATGTGAATGAGGAGATGATCAGCGAGACTGCAGGTAATGCTCCGCGCGCTGTGTCGTATCGAACCCCTTGCAGGAGTATTTGATGGGATCAATACACAACATCATTGCTACTGTACAGAAATTGTTGGGCTGCAGCGTCTCTGCACCGCGGGGAGGATTTCTGTGAAGGTAACGAACACGAGGGCAGGAAAAATGACCAACATGAGAAAAATGACTGGGTTTCTGGATCGAACGTCTACAGATTTATTCTGGAATATCTTTGAACTCCACTTGGATTTAATACAGATTCCTACGTTACACTGCCGTCACATCAAATATTCCGTATGTGACAACCTGCAAATATACTGCATCAGAGCGGAACCATCATACTGTACCATCAGTCCTCTGCTAGATGATCTATCTTCATGGTTCACTCATGAGTTTTGAAACATGTAACAGCACAGCTTGTGTACATCTACTTCACGTGTGTTCAATATCTGGCTTGCGGGACAATTATAGCAGTTCATATAAAGAGCACTTGGCTCTCAGATAGATAGATAGATAGATAGATAGATAGATAGATAGATAGATAGATAGATAGATAGATAGATAGATAGATAGATAGATAGATAGATAGATAGATTTTTTTTTAGATTTTAAATATGGTACTTTATTAACACAATCCAGGAAAAAACAGAGGTCATCCAGTCAGCAGCATAAAATAGATAGATAGATAGATAGATAGATAGATAGATAGATAGATAGATAGATAGAGGTAGGCAGGTAGGTAGATAGATAGATGAAGCCCAGCTCTTTCCCTTTAACTGTGACATATTTTTCTTTGCACTTTAAAAACTAGCAGCTGGGCGTACTGAATGTTCGGAAAGTCTTTTTTATTTTGCTACAGCCGCAGGGATGAAGACGACGAGTGCGTTTGTGGAGACAGGTGTTGTGTTGAGTGACGTTAAGGTAAAGTACAAGTAAAGGCAGTACGTTCAGGCGCGGCTGAGAATTTGTAAAGAAGAGCGGGACGTCCTGAGAAGACATGATTGAAGCTGACGGGATCATTACAGAACAGGAACAGGCTGAGAGGTGAATAAATATCCTGACAAAGCGAAAATTACCGTCGATTTTTCCCCCAACATCCAAGACTCTGCTGTTCAGACAAAATTGCTCGTCCTTAGAAATTTTTTTTTTTGTCATATTAGTGACTGAAGTTCAGGTGGTGTACAAAAACTGATACGTTAAGTTAACATAGTCTCAACGCAAATGCAGTAAACTTAAACATAAATATTTATCATCTATCCACTAGGTGGCAGAGTCCTTTAATTCGGAGTGATACATTTTCCATTTTTTCTTTCTTTAATTCCTGTGAATATATCTTAGTTGTGTTCAACTGAACTGGATCAAAAGTAGTAGATAATCCTTGCAAAGAGGTACACATATATTACAAAATATATCACATGTAAATTTATGACAAAACATCAAAAAGAAGAAGTGTTGGTGCATTTTACCCGCATTTCAAAAATCAACAAAAATCATCATCGGGCGGGATTGGACCCCCAGCGAGCTAGTTCTGGCCCATGCCCCCTAGATTTGACAACCTTGTGTTGCAGGCATCCAGGTAAAATTTAAAGTCATTTTAAAGCTGATTAAATATTCACCAACTGGCGTAAAACTGAAAAATATTCCTTAAAAAAGGTAAATATAAATTTTAGTTTCAGTCTGTGTTTATTGCACACAGCTCAGCTCTTTTCTTCTCACTACACGTCTGGGAATTTTTTTTGTTTTTTTTTGCAGTAACAAACCAAAAGATTCCTGCAGCCTTCAAGATACAGACGAGGAAATGCTAAGAACCAATGAGGTTCTTATCTCCAAGTTGTTTCCTCTTGGCTCGACTCATTCAAAGCGAAGGAGAAAAAATTAGCAGGAAGAAAAGGAGGAGATCTATTTACCGGTGAGGAAAAAAAAGAAATCCTGGGAAAATGATCTTCATTTTCCACCGTTGTTAAGTTCCTGCCAACAACCAGAGGAAATCTCAGTCTTGAAAAATACTTTGCAATTCCAAAATAATGAACATGTTGCCGCTGCATTAGTCACACGCTCAGACTCAGTGTTTCAAATATGGAGCCATAACCAAGAAGAAAGAGTGGAACCACAGCCAGGAGGTCGGAGGTGATGTTTACAATTAAAAGATTAGAGCCGCGGGTCATTAACGAGACAACAGCAGGGGACAACAGACTCTTACGGACCGTGTCTGTTACACTCTTCTCTGAAAAACCTCGGTTCATGGCCCAGAGAGTATTATGTACTCACAAAACAAACAAGCAATATATTCTTAAGAATATTTTCATAGTACTGAAAAAGTACTGGTCAGAAGGGTGGCCCAGTGGTTAGAGCAGCAGACTTGGGTTTGCAAGGCTACAGGTTTGAGTCCAGCAGCTGCCAGGTTGCCACTGTGGTGATCAGATCATAGCACCACCCTGACCCACATAACTTCCACTGGGCTCACCACCCATATGAAGGCCGACAGGGTGGAGCAGATGTGATTTGGGTGGAGCCAGCGGCCCATGTGACCCGGCAATGGACAATCAGATAAAGATGAATGAATAATAATGTCATAAAGTGTACTATTCAGTGTTGTTTACAGTAAGAAAAGATGTAAGAAATACAGAATGAATAGACTATATATACTGTATATATATATATATATATATGAAAAGTAAAATGTATTATATATGTGTAGTTAAATAAAATATATTGTCTGGAAGTGCTCCAGTTAAATGTAGCATAATACTGAAACATTTACTGCAGTTTATTATTTTACATTATAATGTACAATATAGTACAGTATAGAAGAGTATAAAAAGTATAACATTGCACAGTATGTAGAATGGAGTAGTAATATAGTGCAGATATAGTAGTACAGTATCTTATAAAGAGTATGAAATATTATAACATTTTGTGAAATAATGTGAACTACAGAACAAATATAAATATAGTATAGAACGGGCATGGGAAAACCATGGCTTGCAGTCCGGATGTGGTCCATTCGGATTATCAAACTGGCCGGCAAAATATAAACTCATTAAAATTCTCATTGTTTTTCTGCCATAATCTGCAGTGCTCGCATTTACCCACTAGGTGGTGAAGAAAAGGTTAAAACTATGCTTTCATTTTAGCCTTTATGCATGACATTAACACAGTTCTCAACACACAGCACAGTATTTAGCTGTAAAACAGTATAACATACAATACTGTAATACTGTGTAGAGTATACTGAAATATTACAGTAGTACACATAGTATCTGACGCAGCTGCGCTGGCTTCCTCACTCTCAGTTAAATCTTTATACTTTTTGGACAGTGGACATGCATTCAGAGAGCAAAGACAACGTCCAAAACCGAATTTTTTACCGTCGACCTTCTGTCTGCGATCGAACCGTCATCGGCCCAGGATTTCACTGATTCACTTTGTTTATTCCTCTTTAAACTCTGTTGCTGGTCAACTTACTGAAATGCCAACTCATTTGATAGTTATTCTGGAAAAAGAAAAACAAACTCAGTTTGTCTTTGTGAAGCTGCAAAAACACAGTTTGATTCTAGTGACTCTGGTGTAAATTCCTAATTGCCTGTCATTTTTCCCAGAATACCTGTGGACTCATTAGGCTTCCATTTACATATTTCCCTCTAAAACGATCACCATGGCAACTCGGGTAAGCGACTTCAGGACTGTCTGCACGGTTCTGCAGCCAGAAGCCTGAGGGCTGATGAATGAAGGAAGGGCATGAGTAAGTGGACACAGAGTCCAGACCCCCGAGACCACCAGGGTGTAGAGATGTGTCCACATACATTTATTCAGGAGTGTGTTTCATGAAACCTCTGTGTCTCCATCACTCTTCCTTTTTTTTTCTTATCCTCTACATTGTTTTTTTTCATTTTCTTCTCCTGCTAAACTGTAAGAATCTGTTGCTGCAGGTAAATCATAAATACTGATCCATGGTGACAGTGAACAAAAGCTGCAGAAATACTTTTCCTTCAGGTTTTGTCTCAAATATAATACAAATACACACACATCTATTTGCCAGCGGGAGTTGGTGTAAATCAGATTTTCTCTAAAATGTAATGAAACAAACCGTGTTTTGTAAGGAGTTTTATTTAAGGAGAATTTATTAAAAAGCACTCAGACCAAAATATATTTTAAAAAAGCCTTATATCTGCCATATGTTCCTCCACTTTATATGTTCCAAGACCCACTGTGAGATTCAAAAAATAGCAAAGCAGAGGCAAAATAGTTATTATATAGTTATTATTATATCATTTCCTCATTAGGAACCTCCCCTACACTGCTATAGCGCCAACTAGACTGTATGAGCCTTTCCCACACCGTTCTATGACAATAAAGTTGGAGAAATAAGTTGAGGGCCACCACCCACACCATCAATTTACCCATCACCATTCAGTTTTCAATCCAAAAGAAAAAAAAATGTAATAAAAAAATAATTTTCCCACAGATTATGTGTAATACAAAACTGAACCAGTAGGGGGCAGAGGATCAGGGTTTGATAACTATATTTACCATAAAATGTGAAGAACAAGTCTGTAAAATATTATTATAAATTCAACTATCAGATCAAGGTGGGGGCCGCAGAATATCGTTCCACCGGCCGCAAATGGCCCACGGGCCGCGTGTTTGACCCCAGAAAAGCGTGATCAACAAGCCAATAGTATAGAGAGTACAGAGTACACAAAGGAAATGTGGAAAGTACTTGATATCTGATTTAGTCATTTATACAAACATTCACATGAACAATTTTAAATATAATTAAGCAAATGACAAAAATTCACTAGAAACTACAGATATTAACTTATCAGATTTGCTGATAACCAAACCTGGCCAAACTAAGGCTCGAGGGCCAGATGGAGCCCACTTGGTATTTTTATTGGCCGGCAAACATGTCCATTATAAGATCGATTCCCTCTTCTTTTTCTTTCGTCTTGTCCCTTTTTCAGGGGTTGCCACAGCGAGTCAACAATTTCCGTCTCACCCTGTCCTTTGTATCTTCTACTTTATTTTCAGGAAATCAAACCTATTGTTTCAGATTTGTTCTGCACTGCAGGGTACATTCTGTCCCTGGTGCATGCGCTTC